>JAOTNS010003850.1:340000-892500 GCA_028476615.1 Culter alburnus | reverse complement strand
AATTGACATAGTAAGTCATTTATAACATGAAAAGTCGAAATTGACTTACTAAGTCATTAATTTATAACAAAAAAAGTCAGAATCATGATACCTAAGTCATATTTATACATGAAAAGTCGAAATTATGACAGTCATATTTATAACAAAAGTCAAATTATACCGTACTAAGTCATATTTATAACATGAAAAGTTGGAATTATGACATACTATTTATAACAAAAAAAGTCAGAATCAGGCATACCTGAATCATATTTATAACAAAAAAATTGAATTATACTATACTAAGTAAATTTGTAACAAAAAGTCGGAATTATGACATACTAAGTATTTATAACATTTATAACATAAAAATTCTAAATTTATGACATACTAAGCCAATTATAATTGAAAAGTTGAAATTATGACATACTAAGACATTTATAACAAAAAAGTCAGAATCATGGGATACCTGAATCATATTTATAACATAAAAAATTTAATTATACTACTAAGTTAAATTTGTAACAAAAAAGTTGGAATTATGACATACGAAGTATTTATAACATTTATAACATAAAATTCTAAATTTATGACATACTAAGACATTTATGACATAAAGTTGAAGTTTATGACATACTAAGTCAATTATGAGCTGAAAAGTTGAAATTATGACATACTAAAACATTTAAAAAAAAGTAGAATTATGCCATATTAAGTCATATTATAACATGAAAGTCGAAATTATGACATACTAAGTAAGTCAATTATGAATGAAAGTCGAAATGTCATACTAAGTCATATTTATAAAAAAAATGTCAAATACTAAGTCATTTATAACAAAAAGTCAAATTAGTACATACTGAAGATGTGAAGTCAAAATTGACATAGTAAGTCATTATAACATGAAAAGTAATTGATTACTAAGTCATTAATTTAAACAAAAAGTCAGAATCATGGGATACCTAAGTCATTTATAACATGAAAAGTCGAAATTATGAACGTCATATTTATAACAAAAGTCAGAATTATACCGTACTAAGTCATATTTATAACATGAAAAGTTGGAATTATGACATACTACTAAGTCAAATTTATAACAAAAAAAGTCAGAATCAGGCATACCTGAATCATATTTATAACATAAAAAAATTGAATTATACTATACTAAGTTAAATTTGTAACAAAAAAGTCGGAATTATGACATACTAAGTATTTATAACATTTATAACATAAAAATTCTAAATTTATGACATACTAAGCCAATTATGAATTGAAAAGTTGAAATTATGACATAGACATTTATAACAAAAAAAGTCAGAATCATGGGATACCTGAATCATATTTATAACATAAAAAATTTAATTATACTATACTAAGTTAAATTTGTAACAAAAAAGTTGGAATTATGACATACTAAGTATTTATAACATTTATAACATAAAAATTCTAAATTTATGACATACTAAGACATTTATGACATAAAAAGTTGAAGTTTATGACATACTAAGTCAATTATGAGCTGAAAAGTTGAAATTATGACATACTAAAACATTTATAACATAAAAAGTAAGAATTATGCCATATTAAGTCATATTTATAACATGAAAGTCGAAATTATGACATACTAAGTAAGTCAATTATGAGATGAAAAGTCGAAATGTCATACTAAGTCATATTTATAACAAAAAATGTCAAATACTAAGTCATTTATAACAAAAAGTCGAAATTAGTACATACTGAAGATGTGAAGTCAAAATTGACATAGTAAGTCATTTATAACATGAAAAGTCGAAATTGACTTACTAAGTCATTAATTTACAACAAAAAAAGTCAGAATCATGGGATACCTAAGTCATATTTATAACATGAAAAGTCGAAATTATGACAGTCATATTTATAACAAAAAGTCAGAATTATACCGTACTAAGTCATATTTATAACATGAAAAGTTGGAATTATGACATACTACTAAGTCAAATTTATAACAAAAAAAGTCAGAATCAGGCATACCTGAATCATATTTATAACATAAAAAAATTGAATTATACTATACTAAGTATACAAAAAAGTCGGAATTATGACATACTAAGTATTTATAACATTTATAACATAAAAATTCTAAATTTATGACATACTAAGCCAATTATGAATTGAAAAGTTGAAATTATGACATAGACATTTATAACAAAAAAAGTCAGAATCATGGGATACCTGAATCATATTTATAACATAAAAAAATTGAATTATACTATACTAAGTTAAATTTGTAACAAAAAAGTCGGAATTATGACATACTAAGTATTTATAACATTTATAACATAAAATTCTAAATTTATGACATACTAAGACATTATGACATAAAAGGAAGTTTATGACATACTAAGTCAATTATGAGCTGAAAAGTTGAAATTATGACATACTAAAACATTTATAACATAAAAAGTAAGAATTATGCCATATTAAGTCATATTTATAACATGAAAGTCGAAATTATGACATACTAAGTAAGTCAATTATGAGATGAAAAGTCGAAATGTCATACTAAGTCATATTATAACAAAAAATGTCATACTAAGTCATTTATAACAAAAAGTCGAAATTAGTACATACTGAAGATGTGAAGTCAAATTGACATAGTAAGTCATTTATAACATGAAAAGTCGAAATTGACTTACTAAGTCATTAATTTATAACAAAAAAAGTCAGAATCATGGGATACCTAAGTCATATTTATAACATGAAAAGTCGAAATTATGACAGTCATATTTATAACAAAAAGTCAGAATTATACCGTACTAAGTCATATTTATAACATGAAAAGTTGGAATTATGACATACTACTAAGTCAAATTTATAACAAAAAAAGTCAGAATCAGGCATACCTGAATCATATTTATAACATAAAAAAATTGAATTATACTATACTAAGTATACAAAAAAGTCGGAATTATGACATACTAAGTATTTATAACATTTATAACATAAAAATTCTAAATTTATGACATACTAAGCCAATTATGAATTGAAAAGTTGAAATTATGACATACTAAGACATTTATAACAAAAAAAGTCAGAATCATGGGATACCTGAATCATATTTATAACATAAAAAAATTTAATTATACTATACTAAGTTAAATTTGTAACAAAAAAGTTGGAATTATGACATACTAAGTATTTATAACATTTATAACATAAAAATTCTAAATTTATGACATACTAAGACATTTATAACATAAAAAGTTGAAGTTTATGACATACTAAGTCAATTATGAGCTGAAAAGTTGAAATTATGACATACTAAATCATTTATAACATAAAAGTAAGAATTATGCCATATTAAGTCATATTTATAACATGAAAGTCGAAATTATGACATACTAAGTAAGTCAATTATGAGATGAAAAGTCGAAATGTCATACTAAGTCATATTTATAACAAAAAATGTCAAATACTAAGTCATTTATAACAAAAAGTCGAAATTAGTACATACTGAAGATGTGAAGTCAAAATTGACATAGTAAGTCATTTATAACATGAAAAGTCGAAATTGACTTACTAAGTCATTAATTTATAACAAAAAAAGTCAGAATCATGGGATACCTAAGTCATATTTATAACATGAAAAGTCGAAATTATGACAGTCATATTTATAACAAAAAGTCAGAATTATACCGTACTAAGTCATATTTATAACATGAAAAAATTTAATTATACTATACTAAGTTAAATTTGTAACAAAAAAGTTGGAATTATGACATACTAAGTATTTATAACATTTATAACATAAAAATTCTAAATTTATGACATACTAAACATTTATAACATAAAAGTTGAAGTTTATGACATACTAAGTATTTATAACATTTATAACATAAAAATTCTAAATTTATGACATACTAAAACATTTATAACATAAAAAGTCGGAATTATGACATACTAAGTCACATTTCTAACATTAAAATGTGAAATTATAACATACTAAGTCATTTATAACAAAGTCGGAATTAGTACATACCAAGTCAGTTATGAGACGAAAAGTCAAAAATGTTAGATAAAAATTCGAAATTACAATATACTAAGTCAAAATTTTTATTTGAAAACTTTTTATGTCATAATTTTGACTTGGTATGTCTAATTTCGACTTTTTATCTCATAGTTATGAATTTAAAAAGCATGATTTTATTTTCTTCTGTGGCGGAAACAGGCTTCCATAATATCTTGCCCAAGTTAAAAATCATATTAATATTAAAGGCACAACTTCACTGGCGTATCAGTTACAAACTAACTGAAACTAATTTAATCATTTCTGTAGAAATCCATGTATATAAACACTATTAACTGTAGCTTATGTTAAATATTCAATATCTTTTTATATTTTTAATGTTAATTTTAAAAGTCTCCTAGGTTTATTTGTTCATCATTGTATTGCATTGCATGATGTTTTAAAACTTTGATCATAAAACTAAGCATTTAAATATCATCTTACTAAGACAGATATTGATATTTATATGCATTTTATGTGCTGTACTGTTATAAAGATCATCAGAATTTCATAAAAAATATATATCAGCATCATTTTTTTTTTTTGCTCAGTTTGGCCTCTGAATAAAATTAAGCAGTTTTTACTATATAAAAGTTTCAAGTGTCTTTTCACTTCTTTGTTCCTCCAGATTATCATGTGATTGGACTGTCGAGTGAATCATAAGGCGATGGCAGCAGAGCGGCTCATCGAAATGCTCTCGTTTGGAGGAGATGTGCTGGTTTTCCAGTGCAAGAGTTTAAGCTCAAAAAGCCGAGATCATCGTAAAGGCTCGGAGGTTTCGTTCTGCAGTCTGTCCTTCAACCGAGACTCGCAGGTCTTCTCCATTAGAGAGCGTCAAACACAGCCGATGCACAGGGACGGCTCTGCCGAGACGGCCCTCGTTCACTGCGCCTCTGCTGAGGATGTGCAACAGAGACACAAAGTGCCGTGTGTTCTGCTGAAACTGTGCAAGAAGAGGACGTCTGCGTTCAAATACATGCTTTACTCTGTATGCACTTCCACCGAGGGAAAGCTTCACGTTGAGTTTGCGTTGCCATACGAGATGAGAGAGAATATTTCAATACTGCAGGGCCCCACGTTGGTTTGGAGTCACGAAAACTCTGTTTTTTATGCATCCTCACGGACCGGCGGTGTGAAGGAAGTACCAGTTCCCATGACCGTCAGGTTTATTGGCGAACTTCCTCTTCATCAGAGAAAACTAGTGACTTATGGCACCCGAAGTGATGTGAAAAACATACTGTATTTCATAGAAGAAGAAGAAGAATCCTGTAACGCTGCATGTCTTGTGCCGGACGCTTACAGCGCTGTGATCCAGTGCATGATGGTTTTCTCCGCTGAAGAAGTCGGCGGCTCTTTTAAATCAGCTGTTCTGGCGGCCACAAGTATGAAACAGCTGGTTTGTTTTGAGAATGGTCTTCCTCGGGATGTTTGCCCTCTTCCTTACGAGCAGCCGCTGAATATTCGTCTGGTTCACACTCTGAAGAACGACTGCCTCGTCGTCGTAACCTTCAGTCAGGGTAACGTCTGCGCTGTGTGGAAACACACTTTCCAGGTGAGTGTTTATCCGTTTTGAAGTATTAAAGTCCGCTTGAAACGTTAGTTGCCATTGTATTTACTATGGCGTGAATTTTGTGCCATACTTAAACATTTGAAATTTATGACATACTAAGTCAATTATGAATTGAAAAGTTGTAATTATGACATACTAAGAGATTTTTTAACATAAAAAGTCGGAATTATCACATAAGAGACATATTTATAACAAAAAGTTGAAATTATGAATTGAAAAGTTGAAGTTTATAGTATTATTATTATTATTATTATTATTATTATTAATTTATTTTTTTATTTCTATTCATATTTATTCATTTAGTTATTTTTATTTTGTCCTTTTTTGGTTCCTGTCATCTGGGATGATATTTCTGTTCTAATGCTATAATGACAGCTACTAATTTTTATTTATTTTTTTAAATAAAAAATACAATTAAAATTGATTTTAAATAAAACATTTTTGTATTTACAGGAACTAGAATTGACAATATATTAAAAGAATAAATAAAATAAAAATGTATTATTTCAGTTTTTGTAATTATTTTAATTAATATTACAGGATAAGGTTCTTAAAATTGTTTTTTTTTTTTTTTACCCTTAATACAATTATACAATACTAAACAAAAGATTTATAATATAAAATATTATTATTGTTATTTTAATTTAACGGTTTATTATAATAATTATTATTATTACTATATACTGTTATTTTAATTGAATATTATTAAAGTTTTTTTTGTACTTAGCAAAGGTATGCAATACTTTTACTATTTTATTTATTAGTTTTTTTATTTATTTTTTATTTATTTATCTGTTTATTTATGCCTATTTATTGTATTATTATTATTATTAATTTATTTTTTTATTTCTATTCATTTTTATTTATTTAGTTGTTTTTGTCTTTTTTGGTTCCTGTCATCTGGGACGATATTTCTGTTGTAATGCTATAATGACAGCTACTAATTTTTATTTATTTATTTTTTAAACAAAAAAAATACAATTAAAATTGATTTTAAATAAAACATTTTTGTATTTACAGGAACTAGAATTGACAATGTATTAAAACAATTAAATAAAAGAAATGTTATTATTTCAGTTTTTGTAATTATTTTAATTAATATTACAGGATAAGGTTCTTAAAATTGTTTTTTTTACCCTTAATACAATTATACAAAACTAAACAAAAATTTATATATAAAATATTATTATTGTTATTTTAATTTAACGGTTTATTATAATAATAATAATTATTATTATTACTATATACTGTTATTTTAATTGAATATTATTAAATAATATTTTTGTACTTAGCAAAGCTACTTGTACTATTTTATTTATTAGTTTTTTATTTAGTTTTTTTATTTATCTGTTTTTATTTATGCCTATTCATTGTATTACTATTATTATTAATTTATTTTTTTTTTTTCTAGTCATATGTATTTAGTTAGTTATTTTTTTTATTAATTTTATCCATTTTTCCCCTATTAGTATCAGCTAATATCATAGCTCTTTATGATTTTGTTTATTTTCATGACTTTTTCAGGTCTAGAAATCACACTTTTGAAATTCCTTCATGTTCAGGGTTTCCAAAACGGTGGGATATTTAAATAAAAAATGTCAAGCTGACATGATGGTTTATCTTATTTTAAAGCTTGTTTTGTCTTATTTTAAATAATTTGAAATCATCTTGCGGCTAAAAAAGCATCCCAAAATGCAGTTTGTGACCTTACACTTCTTAAGAGGCTCGACGTGTTTAATAAACGATAAACAGGAAGCAGACTGCAGCTCTTTGTGGGCACATCCTGTCAATCACAGCACAGGAGTGTACTGTACAGGACTTACTGATGCACAGTATAAAAGCTGCTCGCAGGACTTGCATTTAAAGGTTACCAGAACATTTCAAAGCAGCAGAAAATGTCAGATTATATATTATCATGATGCATCGCAGCGTATGCAAATCCAAGAGCTCTTTTAAGTAAGACAGAGACTTAAGTAAAACTTGCCATTAAATACATTTATTTTGGTACCTAGTAAACTTATTCTTTTAAAGAAATAAACTTGCTCATTCAATATATTAATTTAGAAGTTTATTCAGATGTGCTCTTTACGTCAGGTGGCGTCGTGTTGGACAGGAGTGCGTCAGCTGCTCATCGATGACTTCGTGGGATGCGGGACGGATCAGATGCTGCTCGTGTTCGAGGAACGGGATTCATCTGGAGAGCTGCTCAGCAACTTCCTGCTCACGGATCTGTGCGGCATCACTTACTCTGTCCGTCAGCGGTTCCATCTTCATCTTCTCAACTGCTGTTGTTTATATCGCACATCCAGCTCTGTAGAGTTTGATAGAATTCACTCGACATTTATCAAAATAAGCTGAAACATTTCACATGATTAGTTGCATTTAATAGCTTCATTTATTAATGTTTTTACTCCACATTTGTGCAGTTTTTGGAGGATTTATCATATTTTTTAAATTTATATAAATAAATAAATAAATGTTTTTATACAAAAACAGCTTTTTATGTAAAATTCACTTTATAAAAGACCCACATTTCTGACTTTCATTCATGGGGATCACATGGATAATTTGACATGGTTTAGTGTGAGATTTTTGCCCATCTTTTGGAAAATGCAGTTTTAAAAGTAAAAAACGATCACTTTATCCAGTAGATGGCAGCAGAGCTCCACTATTTGCTATTTGACTGACTGAAAGACTCTTTTCACAAGTATTTTCAGTTGGATTCATATCTAAATATTATGAAATCACAATTATGACAATAAAAATTTCTTTTTGTCAAAGTTTAACATTTATTGTAATGAAAAAAAACAGTTTTTCAATATTGTTACATTATGATGAGACCCACTTAGAAAATGGACAAAATTCATCCTCAAAATCAACATTTTTGAACAACTTATTTTTTTCAGTACAAAAAATGCTAAACTTTGACAAAAATTATTGTCATAATTGTGATTTCATAATATTTAGATATAAATCCAACTGAAAATACTTGTGAAAAGATGTATTTCAGTCAGTCAAACAGCAAATAGTGGAGCTCTGCTGCCATCTACTGGATAAAGTGATCATTTTTTACTTTTAAAACTGCATTTTCCAAAAGATGGGCAAAAATCTTCACTAAACCATGTCAAATTATCCATGTGATCCCCATGAATGAAAGTTAGAAATGTGGGTCTTTAATAAAGTGAATTTTACATAAAAAGCAGTTTTTGTATAAAAACCTACTCAACAAAATATTTATTTATTTATTTATATAAATTTAAAAGATATGATAAATCCTCCAAAAACTGCACAAATGTTGAGTAAAAACATTAATAAACAGAGTAAAATTACATTTGTTTTTTTAAAAACAATTATTTTGTTACAAAATTACATTTTGTTGCCTGTCTGGAGACTCTAAAGACCCTGAGTGTGACTTTTTTTCTACACTAACATAAAAACAAGATATCGCTCAATTTTTTTATTTTTATTTGTAGGTCTAGTGTTAACAATTGTACAAAGTTTCATGTCATTTGGACAAAGAGAACATTTTTTTTTATTTTAGCAAACGTTTGGGGTCTAAAAAGACCCAGAGACCCTATAAGGGTTAAATACATGAATTTGCTCTGTGTTAAATCTGTAAATGTTTTGCAGTGTGGACGATCAGACGTCCTGAACACATCAGACGCAGCGCAGGAGAACTTCCTCCTCACAGTTCACGCTTTAGAATCCAGACTGCAGGTAACTCAACTCCACTGAGTGAATGAAATAGATAGAGTAAAGATTCAATGTGGTTCAACTCGACTCGATTTTAATGAAACTTTATAAGGAGAAATTTTTCTAGTGATAAAGTATGTTTATTTCATAAAATCCACATTAATTAATTAAAACTAAATTCATAAAAATGATGGGAATGTTCTATATATGATTATAGAACCTTTTCTTAGAATCTTAATGAGTTTACTCTCTTCTAAAATGGAAATATTATAAGAATATTTCAACCAAAGATGAAAAATTCAGTCATTTTTTATTCACCAAACCTTATGCTGTTATTTTTTTCTGTAGAACATAAAAGGATTTTTCGTTTGTAGAAACTTCATGATTTTGTCCATAACACAACAGTTCCAAGTGTTATTTTAATTAATTATTATTAAATAATATTTTTTGTACTTAGCAAAGCTATACAATACTTTTATTATATTATTTGTTGTTTTTATTTATTTTATTATTTGTCTGTTTATTGTATTATTATTAATTTATTTTTTATTTCTAGTCATTTATTTATTTATCTATTTTTATTTTGTATTTATCTCTTTTTTTTATCCATTTTTTTAAATAAAAATGTGAAGATGACATGATGTCATCTTGATTCTTAGCTGGTTTAGCTTATTTTAAAGCTTGTTTCATCTTATTTTAAATCATCTTGTGGCTAAAAAAGCATTTTTATTAAAATAGTTTTCATTTTATTTTTGTTAAAGTTTTAGTAATTTTGCTGTGTTTTTGTCATTTTTATTAGGTTTTGTTTTTAATAAGTTTTATTATTTTTTTATTTTAGTAATTTTAGTACATCAAGTTAAATGTTTCAATGACAACTACATCATATTTTATTTTATTTCAGTTAATTTTGTTTGCTTTAGTTTAACTATAATAACCCTGTTCCAAAGCTCCAAAAAAGTACAGACAATAATTAAAATGCATATCTCAATTTTTAAATACGAAGTAAAATTGTTTTCAGTTATGCACTTGAAGTTACATTGCAAAAGCATTGCATACAAGCTCCAAAAAAGTATCATATATGACTTGTGCACCGTATTCCAAGTCTTCTGAAGTCACATGTTGTCGTGTTCAGATCTGACACCTGCGAGAAGCATCAAACCTGCTGTCATGCATTAACAAGCCCTTGTTTTTAATCTGAATGTAAAATTTGTGTAAAAGCATCACATGACTTCAGCAATACAAATCATACAGACTTTGGTGCTTTTTGTCCACACCTTCAATTCTGAGTGCATAACTGTAAATGCATGTTAATTAGTTTAGATATGCATTAAGATATGTGTCACGTAGGGTGCAAAATTCCGGGAATTTTCAAAGCTGGAAACTTTCGATGGGAATTTACGGGAATATATGGGAATTAACAGGAATAATTGGGAATTAAAGGAAATGAATGGGAATAAACAGGGAATGTGCAAAATTGCAGGTTAGCCTATAACAAGGTACTTAAATGTAGTTGAAAAAACATCTTGCAGCATAATTTTGGTTAAATCAGATTTAATGCATTGTGCATCCTCCAGTCCATAACGTGCACATTTGATCCAAAATACAGAAAAACAGTAATATTATGAAATTTAACTACAATTTAAAATTCTATTTTAATATACATTAAAATATAATTTATTTCTGTGATATTTACAGCATCATTTCTCCAGTCTTCAGTGTCACATGATCCTTAATATGCTGATCTGAAACTCAATTATCAATTATGTTGAAACAGTTGTGCTGCTTAATATTTTTTATAACCTGTGATACTTTCAGGATTCTTTGATGAATAAAAATTTAAATATCAGCATTAATTTAAAATAGAAATCTTTTGTAACAATATACACTACTGTTCAAAAGTTTGGGGTCAGTATTTATTTCTTTTTTTCTTTTTTTTTTTTTTTTGAAAGAAATTAATATTTTTATTCAGGAGTGAAATCGATATTAAAGTGATGTTGTTAGAAAAGATTTCTGTTTGAATAAATGCTGTTCTTTTTAACCTTTTATTCATCAATGAATCCTGAAAAAAGTATCACAGGTTATAAAATAATATTCAGCAGCACAACTGTTTCCAACTTTGATAACTGAGTATCAAATCATCATATTAGAATGATTCCTGAAGGATCATGTGACACTGAAATAAATAACACATAACAATTGCTGCAATAAAAATATATTTATTTGACATATTTACTAAATTAAAATTAATTGAATGTGAAAAATAAATAATTATTTCATGTTCTGACCAAACAAAATGTTTATATTTATGTTTTTATATGATATTTATATAAATTTCCCAAAATTTCCAATTACTTCTCATAAATTCCCTGTAAATTCCCATAAATTCCTGTTAAGTTTCCAAATTGGAATATTTCCAAAATTCCTCAGGTTAAGTTCCCTTTCCAGAAATTTACCGGAAACTTTCCGCCCCTTTGCAACCCTAGTGTCGTGTTTATATAATGCATCATGTTAATATAACATCCGTTGTTAATAGTCTGTCTTCTTCTCTGCTGTTTAGAGCGGCCTGAACTTCCTTGAAGACCTTCAGAGAGACGTGGAGGTCAAAGACAGACTCATACTGCAGTCATTAGTGGCCTTGACTGACCTGGTGTCCGGCAGAGAACATGTGATATTCCCTCCAGAACAGGTGCTTTCATAGTAATATCAAATAAAAACTGATTAAAGAGGACCTATTATGCCCTTTTGCATAGTCCTGATGTTGTTTTTGGGCTCTACTAGAACAGGTTGATTATTTTCCCTTATATTCTCCATTGTTGCAGCTCCTCTCTTCCCAGTCTGTCAGTAACGCTCTGGGTTGCGTTTCCCAAAGCGAACTGTGGTCGCAAGTTCCGTTGTTACCAGTAGAGTTCAATGGGACTTACGACTAACAATGCTTTCGGGAAACACACCCCTGTTTAAAAACTTTAACACATTTTTAGATGCAGTTTGTCTGTAACTGTGCCGTAGGAAGGGCTTGTTTCTCTGTGGGATGAAGAAGAAGATGATGATGCTGGAGATGAAGAGCATGATGGGATGCAGACTGAAAGTGCTGAAGCTCTTCTGAACGTGGACAGAGTTTGGCAGAGAGTCATTGGACAGAGTTTGATCGTCGGTGTCGTTCTGAGACCCACAGATAACACGTATGTCACTCCTGAAATATATAAGGCACGTTTTCTACAATGATTCTCACTAAAGGATGAATCAGACTTAATATTTTTCATTTACATTATCGTTTAAGGCTGCGTTTAACCCTTGTGCGGTCTTCGTTTGGGGGCCACACTCAGGGTCTTTGGGGACCCCAGGCAACAAAATGTAATTTTGTAACAAAATAATTGTTTTTTTTTAAACAAATGTAATTTTACTCTGTTTATTAATGTTTTTACTCATTTGTGCAGTTTTTGGAGGATTTATCATATCTTTTAAATTTATATAAATAAATAAATAAATATTTTGTTGAGTAGGTTTTATACAAAACAGCTTTTTTATGTAAAATTCACTTTATAAAAGACCCACATTTCTGACTTTCATTCATGGGGATAACATGGATAATTTGACATGGTTTAGTGTGAGATTTTTGCCCATCTTTTGGAAAATGCAGTTTTAAAAGTAAAAATGATCACTTTATCCAGCAGATGGCAGCAGAGCTCCACTATTTGCTGTTTGACTGACTGAAAGACTCTTTTCACAAGTATTTTCAGTTGGATTCATGTCTAAATATTATGAAATCACAATTATGACAATAAAAATGACTTTTTTGAAAGTTTAGTATTTTTTGTAATGAAAAAAAAACAGTTTTTCAATATTGTTACCTCTTAGAAAATGGACAAAATTCATCCTCAAAATCAACAATTTTGAACAACTTATTTTTTTCAGTACAAAAAATGCTAAACTTTGATAAAAATTATTGTCATAATTGTGATTTCATAATATTTAGATATGAATCCAGCTGAAAATACTTGTGAAAAGAGTCTTTCAGTCAGTCAAACAGCAAATAGTGGAGCTCTGCTGCCATCTACTGGATAAAGTGATCATTTTTTACTTTTAAAACTGCATTTTCCAAAAGATGGGCAAAAATCTCACACTAAACCATGTCAAATTATCCATGTGATCCCCATGAATGAAAGTTAGAAATGTGGGTCTTTATAAAGTGAATTTTACATAAAAAGCTGTTTTTGTATAAAAACCTATTTTAAAAAAAATATTTTTTAATTTGTTTATATAAATTTAAAAGATATCACAAATCCTCCAAAAACTACACAAATGTTGAGTAAAAACATTAATAAACAGAGTAAAATTACATTTGTTTTTTAAAAAACAATTATTTTGTTACAAAATTACATTTTGTTGCCTGTCTGGAGACTCTAAAGACCCTGAGTGTGACTTTTTTTCTACACTAACATAAAAACAAGATATCGCTCCATTTTTTTAAAATTATTTGTAGATCTAGTGTTAACAACTGTACAAAGTTTCATGTCATTTGGACAAAGAAAACATTTTTATTTATTTTAGCAAACGTCGTTTGGGGTCTAAAAACCTTATAAAAGACCTTATAAGGGTCATTTGATCAAAAAATACAGTGAAATATTATTCCAGTGTAAATCAGCTGTTTTCTATGTGAATATATAGTAAAGTGTAATTTATTCCTGTGATTTTCAGCATCAGTCTTCAGTGTCACATGATCCTTCAGAAATCTGATATGATGATAAATTGATAATTTGCAGATCAAATGCTTTGTCTTTTCCTGAAGGTCTGTAACGAATATCAGCGCTTCAGTCGTGGTGGACTCTTGTCAAACTGGAGCCGCTCCCGTTATGAACACTAAGATCCTGCGGTTTCCGGCGTCTGTCGCTCACGGCCCGTCTGCTGCGAAGAAGATCAGACGCTCTGATTGTTCTGCTGACGGCGACAGTGGCGTATCAAGACTTGCCCTGGTCGCCGTCACTGATGTGGCTCCTTTATTAACCTCGGGCTGCATCAAATGTCCCATCATGCTCCATTACAGCACCAAAGAATCATCCGGATCCCCTCCTGGAGATTGCGCTCGGGTTTCTCACTACTGCGGGCAAATCTCAGTGGATCTAAGAGATATTTCCACGGGGAAGCTTCATCCACGACTGTTGCAGGACAGCAAACTCAACACAGGTCAGATCCTTAGTGTTCAGTAGGTTTATATATATATATTTGATTGTAAAAGGCCTGAGTATGAGAGTGATGTTGATGTTTGTGTGTGTTCAGAGGAGGCCAGAGAAGACCTGCTCAGTCTGGTGGCGGTGTTGGACGTGTGGTTTTTCCTCGTGGAGTGCTGGGATCACACGCTGGCGGACGTTCAGGGCTGGTTGCAGGAGTCTCTGCGAGTGGAGCGGCTGGACGTCGACCCGCGGTTCACCGCAGACCCGTCTGACGTCAGGCTCTTCCGCTGGGAGCAGAAATCACCGTTTCAGGCCGTGTTGAGCGTCCGGTGCAGGTGAGGACATCTGTGCGTCCGTCCGTGTTTATGACCATCAGTGGGGTGGAATACAAAAACATGAACAGAGATGCCAAGAACAAACATTTTACTGATCTCAAATGACCAAATCTAAAATTTTTATTTAAACATTCAGGTTTATGGAGATGGATTGTGGTGCGGATCAAGTCCATTGTTCAGTAGTTTTCTCTTTGTCTCTGTTCATGTGTTTTTGTGTTCACCACCATTACTTTGCCCTGCTGATGGTCATAAACATGGCGGATGAGCATTGATTTCTGTTTTAAGCATTTTAGATGATCAGTTAATACTGAATTTAATTTTGTTGCCTCACATGACTTCAGAAATGCAAAGCCATTAATTACAGTATGTGTGTGTATATATATTTTTATATATCGGGTGTGCCTCATACGTCCTGAAAATTGAAGCTGCGGGCTCTTTGATCGCCCCCTGGTGGCTGGATGCAGTACAGGTCATAAACCGCACCCTCTCCATGCAAACGAACGGGATTTGAGTCAAAATAAAAAATAAATTACACTTCAAATAATATTTTCCGAAAGATGGTTTTGGTCGTTTAAGGTAGTTGTTATCACGCTGATATATATTTAATTGTTCGTTTTTGTGATAAGTTTGATTTTAGCTAGCAATTTGATGCTATAGAAACGGGGCGTGTCGTCATGATTTATATATATATTGTTTTATATTTTATACAAGATTATTAGTTAATAGATAAACAGTTGATTGTGTGTCAAATTTTATTCTGTTCTTTCACAGAATTTTATTTTGCTTAAAAAAATGTATGCATTTATGTAAAATTGTATATTTAACAATATTAAACAGTAGTAATGATAATCAAATACATTATATATTATTAATACTATATAAAATAATACTTTATAATATATATATATTTTTATATTATTTCTATTTTAATATTTATATATATATATATATATATATATAAAGTATTATTTTTTATTTATTTTTTCGTATGTATAACAAAGAAGCAACTTAATACAGCAAAGTAAATAAATTGTAACTGTATTTTCTAAATTAAATTAAAATAAGGTACTTCAATAAATTTACAAAAAAAAAGATTCATTACAAATGAGGAATACAGAAATAATTAAAAAATTATAATAATAATTTAATAATAATAATTTTGTGCCTTTTCCCCACTTTTGGAGCTTGACAAAAATGGTGACAACTTAATTAATGCATTAAATTATTCATTTAAAACAACTTGGTGATATATAATATAATATGTCCCAATTAAATGATTAACCAAAACTGTCATGTAAAATGTATATTGAGTAATATTGGTAACACTTTACAATAAGGTTCATTTGTTTAACTACATTAATATGAATTAACAATGAAAAATACTTCTAAAGCATTTATTGATCTTAGTTAATGTTAAACATTTACTAATGCATCAAAAGGTATATCTGTTAATATTATTAACATGACAATGAACAGTTGAATTTTTGTTAACTAACATGATTAAAAACTCTAGCAAATGTCTAGTTAATGCTAATAGGACATTATTGTAAACTGTGAAGGTGTTTTTGTGTAAATGTGAAATGCATTGATTTATTTTATTTGAAAAGAAACTGAATCTGCATGAGTGATTCACTTGAATCTGTTCATCCAAGAGCAAAAACAGAAACACAAACACGATCTTGAGAACCAATCAATCTCTTTGAAATCTTTTGCTTCCTAAAGTGATGCGATGTGTTCTCCTCTTCTACAGGGACGACCTGCGTTTGCTGCAGTTCCTGCACTCGCTGTGTGACTTCCTGCCTGCGTCGCATCACATCCAGCTGCTGGAGAGCCCGAGGTCACGCGGATCAGATCTGGCTCAGACTCTGGAGACGGAGATACGCACTATAATGCAGGACGTGTCGTCCGTGCTCCAGTGTGGGGAGGGACAAACGACAGGACAGGAGGAATTGGACGCCACCTCAGAGCCGCTCCAGAGACTGAGGGAGGAGTGGCAGAGGGAAAGAGGGCGGTACCACAGCAGGCTCCGCCCCCTAGTGGACGCCACACCCTATAGCAGACTCGTGGAGCGGCTGATTGACACGCAGCTGGACGCTGATGAAGTCGCTCTGATGGAAGCGTCTCGTCTGTAGGTAAAGGAACACATTCAGATTCATTCAGAAATAACAGCATACGGGTTTGAAAAGACAAAAGTGACAGAATTTACATTTTTGGTTGAATTATTCATTTTAAAACATCTTGGTACAAGTGCAGAAGGAGAACATCACAGCCTGGTCAAATAAATAAAATAACGCATGTTACTTTGCATTTTCTATAGGAAGGAAATATGAAATTCCATGAGCTTCTGCTGGGAGATTGTGCCTCTTAAGATTCTCCGGGGCTTCACGGCTCTAATACTTCTGTGACATTTCCACAGGAAACACTTAAGCCGCCCTCAGAGGTGAAGCGGCACAGCACGACCCAGTCAGTCAGCCTCGCCCTGCAGTTCGTCTCCGCAGGGAAACACGTGCTGCATGTGGAGAAACACACCGCACGTTCACATCATCCATTACTCCAGGACACATTTGTGTGTTTACTGTTGAAAATAAACTGTTGATGACCTTATGCATATATTCAATGTTGTAAATAAAAGAAATGTTATTGGACTACGTTTTACCAAAAATGCTGTTTTAGTCTTTCTGCTTCAAAATTTCACATTTAATTTAGTGTTGCAAATTTACTAGTTATTTCTGAGTGAAAAATGTATATACTGTGTATATATCTATATCTATATATAATACACACACGTATGCACACACATTTGCATATAGATATATATTTTTTATGCTCATCAAGACTGCATTTATTTCATAATAAATACAGTAATATTGTGAAATATTATTATAATTTAAAATGATGGTTTTCTATTTTAATATACTTTAAAATATAATTTATTCCTGTGATCAAAGCTGAATTTTCAGCATCATTACTCCAGTCTTCAGTGTCACATGATCCTTCAGAAATCATTCTGATATGATGATTTATTTATCAAACTGTGATACTTTTTCAGGATTCATTGATGAATAAAATGTTAAAAAGAACAGCATTTATTCAAAATATAAATATTTTCTAACAATATAAATCTTTACTATCACTTTATTTAACAATTTAACACATCTGTGCTGAATAAAAGTATTAATTTCTCTTTTAAAAAAGAAAGACTTTTGAACGGTAGTGTATATTGTTACAAAAGATTTCTATTTTAAATGAATGCTGATATTTTTTAACATTTTATTAATCAAAGAATCCTGAAAAAGTGTCACAGGTTATAAAATAATATTAAGCAGCACAACTGTTTCAACATTGATAATAAATCATATCAGAATGATTTCTGAAGGATCATGTGACACTGAAGACTGGAGTAATGATGCTAAAAATTCAGCTTTGCATCACAGAAATAAATTATATTTTAAAGTATATTAAAATAGAAAACCATTATTTTAAATTGTAATAATATTTAACAATATTACTGTATTTATTATGAAATAAATGCAGCCTTAATGAGCATAAGAGACTTCGTTCAAAAACATAGTAATATTTCCAAACTTTTGACTGGTTGTGTATATATATATATATATATATATTCAGACACAAAAAAAATATATATTTTTTTATAAATATGAGGTTCCTTATATGCATATATTCAATGTTGTATCATTTTACAAGAAAATACCATTTCTGTGTTTCTACTTCAAAATTCCAAAGTTAATTCAATGTGTTACAAATTTACTAGCTATTCACTACATCTTCATTGAAAACATTTGACCTGAATTAAAAATGAGAGGATCAATATTTTACTCTTTGTGTGACGTTTCCCTTTTTTTTAACCAGTTGATATTGGATTATCACTTTACATTCAAATTCTAAATAACAAAAGCCGTTTCTTTAAAAGCATCATCCTCGAGGAAGTGACATCTTTTTTGAGGGAAAATCTGTAAGTATTCTCGTGTCACTGGATCTGATGAATTCCTCCTTTCACATCTCAGGATTTGTTGTTTTTCTCTGTTCTGTGCTGCTGTTTCTCTGTGCAGGTCTGAATCTCTGTGGGATGTTGATCAATGAGAGAAGAACAGCCTGAAAACACGTTTCCCAAGAGGAACGGCAGCTTCGAACTGGCAGATCAAATGCTGCTCAAATTGAAATATGGTGAGAATACATACTGAGGATCAATTACCTCTCATCATCACACACACAATACTGAGATTTCATTCAGGTCAGAGATGTTCTCTTGAAGAGGCAGAAACTGTCAGTAGTTTACAAATATTGAGACATATTTTGTTTTCTAGATCCGTAGTTTTGAATGCATAAATTCTGAGCAATAAACACTTTACTGTTAGTTACTGTCAGTTTGATATTTCATTATTTTCTGCGTTTGTTTAATGTTGCTATTTCTGTCAAATAATCAACCCCATGATGTGATGTTTAATAACAGTCCACATGCGTTTCATTTAATCTGTGCTCTTCATTTCGTCTGCCAGACTCTTTTTTTCAGCTCCTCTGACACCGACAAGATAAACCCTGTTTTCAGACAGACCAGAGCAAATAGAAGCACCGCTGACAATATTTCTAACAATCATCCACTTCAAGTGTCCTCGCTGCTGCCAGCGTTACCATGGAAACCAGCATCAGCACCGCAACACCGTCCGTCTGGAGATCATGTCTGAGATCAGTCAGAAAGGTGAGAGTGATGGTCTTGTAATGTGTTTATTTTCTTAAGAATTTCTTTTTTGCATTTATTAATAGAAACATTTTCACTGTAAGTAAAGGTTGAAAGAAGTTTTAGTTTGAGTATTTAAAGAGTATACAGTAAAAACAAGTAAATATATATATATATATATATATATATTTACACTATATATATATTATGTACAAAATAAAACCGTAAATCGAGGGTAATGCAGGTATGATTTCACTGATAGGCGATACACGGATACTGTCCGTGTCCTGGTTAAAATTGCTTATTTCTCTGGATTTAAACATTCTTGGAAACATCTGGGATAATGTAAGTACACAAGTCAATCAAATATATAACACTGTTCTAATGGTTTTTGGATATTTTAATCCAAAAATCTTACATATTGTGCCTTTAAGGCCTTTCTGCATGCAGTGACACTATCCTTCCACTAAATGCGAAATACCTCTAGTTTTAGTTTTACTATATAAAGACTGTACATCATTCTAATATGCTGATTTATTATCAATGTTGAAACAGTTGTGCTGCTTAATATTATTTTATAACCTGTGATGCTTTTTCAGGATTCATTGATGAATAAAAAGTTTAAAAATATCAGCATTTATTTAAAATAGAAATCTTTTTGTGACAATATACACTACCGTTCAAAAAAAATTTTCTTTCTTTTTTTTGAAAGAAATTAATACTTTTTTTCAGCACAGATGTGTTAAATTGATAAAAAGTGATAGTAAGATTTATATTGTTAGAAAATATTTCTATTTTGAATACATGCTGTTCTTTTTGACTATTTATTCAACAATGAATCCTGAAAAAAGTATCACAGTTTCCAAAAAATATTAAGCAGCACAACTGTTTCCAACACTGATAATAACTGAGTATCAAATCATCATATTAGAATGATTTCTGAAGGATCATGTGACACTGAAGACTGGAGTAATGATGCTGAAAATTCAGCTTTGCATCATAGAAAAATTATATTTTAAAGTATTAAAATAGAAAACCATAATTTTAAATTGTAATAATATTTCACAATATTATTGATTTTTCTGTGTTTATTATGAAATAAATGCAGCCTTAATGAGCATAAGAGACTTTGTTTAAAAACATTAAAAATAGTAATATTTCCAAACTTATGACTGGTAGTGTATATACACAAGTCAATCAAATATATAACACTGTTCTAGTGGTTTTTGGATATTTAATCCAAAAATCTTACATATTGTGCCTTTTAAGGCCTTTCTGTATGCAGTGACACTATCCTTCCACTAAATGCGAAATACCTCTAGTTTGTTGTAAAGTTGTAATAAGTTTTAGTTTTACTATTTAAAGAGTGTACATTAAAAACAAGTGTGTGTGTGTATATATATATATATATATATATATATATATATATATATATATATATAATTTTTTAATAAATTAATACTTTTATTCAGCAAGGACACATTAAATTGATCAAAAGTGCCACTGCATCAAATCAATACCTATGTTGTGTTTGTTCTGTTCAAAGAGAGGTGAACAGTGAGCAGATCTAGCAGTTTTTAAGGCCTTTCTGTATGCAGTAACACTATCCTTCCACTAAATGCGAAATACCTCTTGTTTTGTTTTCTTCCAGCTGCACTCCGTTTTTCGGTCTGCTCCTTTAAAGGAGCAAGTGTGCTCGTTATACCACGGCATCTGACTATTTTCCTTAATCTGCGTTAAACGCAAAGGAACAGCTGTGTCTAAAGTGCTGGAAAAGACAGAGTCAATAGTTTCTGTTGCATATATAGGTATGACTGTAAATCATGATTATAAGCTTTAGTAGATTATGCATTAAAAACCTGTATAAAAAAACTCAATATTTTACTACTTGTATCATATTTCCAAAATATTTTAATCAATTGAAAATGTATTCTTTTTTTTTTTTTTTTTTTGTCATATCACTTCCCATCCAAATACAAAACAAAAGCCAGTTCCTTAATGACGTCCTCCTGCAGGAAGTGACATCATTTTGTTTGTTCAACTTGTTTGATCAAATGGCACGGATCAAAATGAAAATCATGAGCAATGACTGACTTTGGCTCAGAATTGTTTTCATTCTGTAAATAGTTATGATTCATAAAGTATCTAGTCTAATATATACGCTTTTACAGAAATACAACACAAGCTGATTCATGAAGTTACAGATTTGAAAAGGTTCATCAGAGCAGGAATACTTTAAACGTTGGTGAACTACTAGGTTAACAGTAGTTATTGCATCACTCATCTGTTGCAAGCTCAGTTTCTCAGCTCGAGTTTCAGGATGATGCAACATTGTCACATCTGAGAGAATATAATATGTTCATCCAATACATTTTTAAGCAACGTATAAACCACAAATATTTGAGAGGTTTTGGAGGCTCTTAAAAAGTGGATTCATTTTTTTTTGCCTGTCCAATTAAAACGTCACGGATTTCATGTGTGCAGTTTATTGCAACATTTTTATTACCTAGCGATTTTTGATCTCCAATAACTGGCTCAGTAGACGTGAAATATGAAGATGTTCAGCATATGCAGCATTTAATTGGTTTGATTATGTAAACAACTGATTATGTCACAGCAATGAGAAAACGGACAAATCTACATCATACCGTACCTTAATGAGAGACAACGTGATACAGATCTGAAGCCAAAGATGCTTTTCATCTGTGATCTTCATTATTATGTGTTCTTCAAAATACAAAGCAATTAAGACGACAGCTGAGAGAAAAGATTTTCAACTTCTGCACGTCATGTCATGGATAAAGGTCTGTGTGTGTGTGTGTATGTGTGTGTATTACACTATATTGTATATTTATATTAAAAATGAAAATTGTATATATTTTGTAAAATATATATCATAAAGTGTAATATTTTAAATGCATATATTAATATTTAAAAATTGTATGCAATATTTTTTAAAGTTAATGTAATATATATTAAAAAAATCTTATATTAAATTGTTAAATATATAAATATTTTACAATTTATATAAGATGTTTTATATATAACGTTTTAAAATATTAACATATATAATTACACTTATATATTTAAAAAAAATTATACTAAATTGTATATATTTTGTAAAATATATATCATAAAGTGTAATATTTTAAATGCATATATTAATATTTAAAAATTGTATGCAATATTTTTTAAATATAATGTAATATGTATTAAAAAAATCTTATATTAAATTGTGAAATATATAAATATTTTACAATTTTATATAAGATAACGTTTTAAAATATGAACATATATAAATATTACACTTATATATTTTAAAAATATATACTAAATGTTAAAATATTAGTACATTTTATATACACAAATAAAAGTATTTTAAAATTTTATATATTTTTAAATATATAATATAGTGTAATATATAATATTTAAACATATATATATTTTTTTGTAAATTTTAATTTAAATTATATTACATTTTATTATATTTACCGACTTTTCTAACATTTTATAGTATAGTATTTAATAACATATAATATTTCTTTTGATTTGTAGGTGAAATATAACCTGAACATTGATGGTTTAGATCTATAATATGGTCTAATTGTGGTGTTTGTGCAGTAAAATGTGTCTAGAAAGAGGGGAAGAGTGACGACTCGATTCATAAAAACGATCAAGATCCAAAAGACAATCATATAAAACAGCGTCTGTCGTATGAAACCTTTCACAAAAACACAGCAGCAGTGCTGGTCAGGAACACCGTCAGATATCCACAGACTGTCACAGTGTCTCTGTTAGTAGCTTCATCAGAACTAGACTTTCCTGGCGCTCTCGTGTCTGATGATCTTGTATGTGATCCAGTAGAAGATGTTAAAGATCAGGAACACCAGCGGGAATGCCGCCCGGGATATAGTGTCGATCCGCTTCGCTCTGTCCACAAACTTCTTCCGGTTTACTTCCGTGTCCTTGAGGACGGACGGCTGCTGGACGGCGTTGGTCGCAGCGCTTTTGACCGCGGCGCTGTTGTAGCCGGAAAACCGTCCGTCTTGTAATTCCTCCTCCTGCGTGTTCAGAAATAAAAACACTTGAGCTGTAAAACCACAAAACAACTTCACAACATCTGAGCCTGAAACAGCTGGAGGGCGGATCGCTTAACGCTGCGCTTTAATGAGCGTCTGTATGCAGTCAGGCTTTGTCTCAGGTGTCGAGTGTTTCACGGCCTTCAGCTGCTGAAATCATTCACTGGAGCGATAATCAAACAAACTCTTCCACAAGAGCTGCTGTCTGTGCTTCTGTGCAAGATTATTAGTCCGATCCGAAGGTCTCGTGTGTTCAGGCATGAACTAATAATGGGCAATATATATATATATATTACAGCTTTTAATTGAGACTGTATTTTTTTTTTTACATTATTAAGTGGCCTCTGTTTGCCTTGATCATAACATACTATTATATGATGCTTTATGTGAGGAAAAGACCAAATTTATGGTGTTATTCTTTGATGATTTTTCTTTTATAATCATATATATTCAAATATGTCATATAAAAATGCATTACATCAAGTTTGAGCAAGATTTTGAGTTCCTCACAGAAAACATCATGTGACTACAAAAGACTAATAAGTCATGTTAAAAAAAATTATTGCATAAATATTAATTTAAAATATTAATTTTATTAAAATACACACATATACACAAATATGCAATTATGTTATTTTATTTTATAATATTTATCAAATAAAAAATCCATATATATATAGATATATATATATATTTATTTTATAATGTGCTATAATTCATAATTTATAAAACTGACTTCAAAAGACTCATGTTAAAAAATATTAATTTACTTATTTTATTATAATACACACATATATATATATGTAATTTTGATTGTATAATATATTTTATAATATATATATATATATGTATGAATTTGTATTTTATAAATTATTTGCTGTAATTCATAATTTTATAAAATTGATTCAGAAGACTGTCATGTTATTAATAATAATTTACTTATTTATTATTTATTTATATATTCTAATTGTTATTGTATAATTATAATTATACAATAAAAATTATATATACTTATTTTATAATAATACACATATAATATTATATATATATATACATAATATACATTTATATATGTAATTTTAATTGTATAAATGTTATTTTATAATCTATTTATAATCTAAAATATATATATGTTTATTTTATAAATTATGTGCTGTAATTTGTAATTTTATAATTATAAATATAAAAAAATATTTTTAATTTGATAAATTATTTTTATAAAAAAGTCTATAAAATGAAATTTTTATTTAAATTTAATTTTTTATTTAATTAAAAAACATTATTATTTATGTATTTTTTAACTAGAACATTTAGTATATTAAAGCAACATTTTAATTTGTTATTAAACAAATGACAACAATTTAATATATTAAAATAGTAACACAGATTATCCAATCAACATTTTAAACACAAATAAATCATTGATTCGAATCGAGTTTCGAACTGATTCACAGAAATGAATCTTGACAACTCTAATAATGAATTCACAATAGTGTATTACTCGTTTTAATTCACTAATCAATATTTCACCAGCTCTAATGACCGTGAATAAGCAGCAATATAATCAAACTTTAAATAAACACAACCTGAAAATGCATGAATTATCACTTATTTTCACTCACACATCAGATGTTTGAATAACTACAGCAGTTTGTTCCTCACATATGACTTCAGAAGACTAATATTATGATTTATGATAGTGTGTTTTTGTACATTTTGGAGCTTGACAATAAAAATCAGCATCCACTTTATCTGAATGGAAAAGAGCTTCTTCATTTGCGTTCCTGAGGAGTGAGTGATGATGACAAACTTTAATTATTGGATAAATTATTCCTTTAATGTTATTTTTGTCCCATTGGAGATTCATTTCAGCCCAAAATATGAGTAATTCCTGCACGTTTGTGAATAATTAATGAGTAAACAGACTCTCAAAGCGCAGCGTTGGAGATGTTGAAGTAAACAGGCGATTATTAAGCGTTTGATCGAGTGATTTCTAATTGACTCTGGTGTTAATGCCCTCCTCGTTGGGACGATAAAGCTTATCCATTTTAGCTGGCGAGGCTAATTTAGTTTCTGAGCGGCGGGCGAGTGATGGTGTCTTCAGTGAGGAGCATTTGACCTCTGGCCTTCAAACTAAAGATTGTTGAACCTCCTCTAGCCGTCGGTCACAGACGCGCCGCGTCACACGCCTGACAGAGCATCAGAGCGTTCTTCGTGTTTCGGTACCTTTTGATTTCGTCTTTGCCTTCGTTTGAGCCGCAGAAACTCCTTCTGTTGTCTGGAGACGAAGTTCACTCCAGCGTATTCCAGCAGAGCGGCGAAGACGAACAGTAAACACACCGCCATCCAAATGTCTATCGCCTTCACATAGGAAACCTGGAACAAAACATACTCATTTATTATTTATAATAATAGTTCATGATACTTTTTATAATATGATATATAATTATACATATAATAAATATATATATATATATATTATATATATTATATTTATTTATTTATTATTTTTAATTATTTTTTTTTTTATATGTGTGTATATGTAATTTTTATTTTTTTATTTATTTTTAAAAATTTATTTATGCAATTTTATATATAAAATTATATATGTATCCATTTAAAATCATTTGTATATATATATAATATATAATATATATATGCGTGTGTTTTATTTTTAATTTAGAAAATATTATGTATTTTATATAGAAAATTATATATAATATAAAAACTAATATAATATATACAAAAGGGTTAGAGTTAATTATTTATATATACATCATTATATATTTATAATATAATTCATATTTTTAATATGTGTGAATAAAATGTAATTTTTTATGTAAAAAAATATTTTATGTATGCATTTTATAAATAAAATATATATAATATGAATAACTATAATAATAAATATGAATAAATAAAAATATATAAAATGTCATTTTTACTTTTTTTTATTTAAATTAAAAATATTATTTTTATGCATTTTTATAAATTGATATATAATGAATAACTTAAAAATATAAAATGTCATTTTTATTTAGTTTTTATTTAATTAAAAATATATGTATTTATGCATTTGTATATATAATATATATGTATACATTTAAAAAAATGTATATATTATTTATAATATATTTATAAAATAATTACATTTTATATATATATATATATGTATGTGTATATATGTTATTTGTTTGTAATATGTGTATAAAATGTCATTTTTACTTAAAAATATGTATTATTATTATACATTTTATGAATAAATATATATATATATAATATGAAAATAAAATATAATTAATAAAATATATTTTTATTTAATTTTTATTTAATCTTAAAAAATATGTATATATATGTATTTCTTATATATAGAATTATATATGTATAAATACATTTTATCATTATTTATAAAATAATTCAATTATATAGAGTGTGTAAAATTAATTTTGTTTAACAACATTTTAATATATTAAAATAGTAACAAAGTTTTCCAGTGGTCATTTTAAACAAATAAATCAATGAATCAGTTTCAAATCGATTCACAGAAATTAATCATTGAATTCGCAATAGCATATTACTCTTTTTAATTCACTAATCAATATTTTACCAGCACTAACTACCATGATAAGCAGCAATATAATCAAACTTTAAATAAACTAACCTGAAAATGCATGAATTATCACTTATTCTCACTCACACATCAGATGCTCTTAATGTTTGTATGATTAACTGCTGATTATGTTTATTATATCTATAGCAGCTGCGATCAGGTTAAAATAGAGCGACAGACTAAATGACTCACTGATTTACATATTGAGTCACATGACCCTGCTGTATGTCTGGAGAAAACAACAGCTTCATCACGAGAGAAAAGATTTTATTGGAAGCTCCTGCAATAAAACAGGAGCAGGGATAATCGGATTATCGGCTGTCTAGTAATGAGCGCTTTCATTTCCAAATAATGATGCCAGTATCAGATTAACATAATGACACGTGCATAATTTGAGGGTGATGAGTTAACATCCAGCTGAGGCTTAAACTCACATTTAGAGGATGTTTTTGTAGCGTTTTATAAGGTTCAGAACCGAAACTCTCTTTAGTCGGAAGGTAATTTGCATTGTGTTACGGAAAAGAAAAGCAAATCTCCCTGATAATTGTGTTGTTTTGAATCAGGACTCTTTCCATGCAATATTAATAGTCGCTTGCGTCATGTGACTCTTGACGATGCAGTGTCAGGGACTGGATTTCTCATTTACATTATAATGATCCAGTATTTACATGATCAGAAAAACACACTGGATGATGTTTGAGTGTGTGATTATTCTGGTGCTTAACTAGTAATATGTACAGGTGCTGGTCATATAATTAGAATATCATCAAAATTATTTCACTAATTCCTTTCAAAAAGTGAAACTTGTATATTATATTCATTCATTACACACAGACTGATATATTTCAAATGTTTATTTCTTTTAATTTTGATGATTATAACTGACAACTAAGGAAAATCCCAAATTCAGTATCTCAGAAAATTAGAATATTGTGAAAAGGTTCAATATTGAAGACACCTGGTGCCACACTCTAATCAGCTAATTAACTCAAAACACCTGCAAAGGCCTTTAAATGGTCTCTCAGTCTAGTTCTGTAGGCTACACAGTCATGGGGAAGACTGCTGACTTGACAGTTGTCCAAAAGACGACCATTGACACCTTGCACAAGGAGGGCAAGACACAAAAGGTCATTGCAAAAGAGGCTGGCTGTTCACAGAGCTCTGTGTCCAAGCACATTAATAGAGAGGCGAAGGGAAGGAAAAGATGTGGTAGAAAAAAGTGTACAAGCAATAGGGATAACCGCACCCTGGAGAGGATTGTGAAACAAAACCCATTCAAAAATGTGGGGGAGATTCACAAAGATGGACTGCAGCTGGAGTCAGAGCTTCAAGAACCACTACGCACAGACGTATACAAGACATGGGTTTCAAGTTTCACTTTTTGAATGGAATTAGTGAAATAAATCAACTTTTTGATGATATTCTAATTATATGACCAGCACCTGTATATATCCACCAATAGCAAACCACAACCATCCAATCAGGAGAAAATCAAGCCCCGCCCTACATTGTTCTTGTTTGTGAAGCAGTTTCACTTGATATTTGACCGATATTGACCGATTTTAACTCTTGTGCGGTCTTCCTTTGGGAAGTCACACTCAGGGTCTTTGGGGTCTCCAGACAGGCAACAAAATGTAATTTTGTAACAAAATAATTGGTTTTTTCTAAAACAAATGTAATTTTACTCTGTTTATTAATGTTTTTACTCAACATTTTTGCAGTTTTTGGAGGATTTATCATATTTTAAAATCCAAAAAAAAAAAAAAACGTTTTTTTTTTTTTTTTTACAAAAAATACTAAACTTTGACAAAAAGTAATTTTATTGTCATAATTGTGATTTCATAATATTTAGATATGAATCCAACTGAAAATACTTGTGAAAAGATGTCTTTCAGTCAGTCAAACAGCAAATAGTGAGAGCTCTGCAGCATCTACTGGATAAAGTGATCATTTTTTACTTTTAAAACTGCATTTTCCAAAAGATGGGCAAAAATCTCACACTAAACCATGTCAAATTATCCATGTTATCCCCATGAATGAAAGTCAGAAATGTGGGTCTTCAACAAAATACTTATTCATCTATTTATATAAATTTAAAAGATATGATGAATCCTCCAAAAACTGCACAAATATGAAGCAAAAACATTAATAAACAGAGTAAAATTACATTTGTTTTTTAAAAAACAATTATTTTGTTACAAAATTACATTTTGTTGCCTGTCTGGAGACCCCAAAGACCCTGAGTGTGACTTTTTTAGTGTTAACAACTGTACAAAGTTTCATGTCATTTGGACAAAGAGAACATTTTTTTTATTTTAGCAAACGTCGTTTGGGGTCTAAAAAGACCCCAGAGACCCTATAAGGGTTAAGTAATGTTAACTAATGAAACCTTACTGTAAAGTGTTGTGAAGTGAGTAACCGGTCTGACCTTTGGCAGTGACGCTCGTGACCCCGAGCTCTGGGTCGTCATGGTGAGGACTGTGGTGATGCCGAGCGCGACCCGAGCCGGAGCGGCGTCCATGTTGATCCAAAAGGAGACCCAGGAGAGGATGACGATGAGGAGGCTGGGGATGTACATCTGGATCAGGTAATATCCCATCTGCCTCTCCAGGTGGAACTTCACCTCGATGCACGTGAACTTCCCTAAACATGAGACAGACACAGAGACGCAGGATTGATTCATCGTGAAATGTGTTGAATGGAGATGAGAAGTGATTGATGGGTTCAGGTGAGAATGAAAGTCGTTTCACTGCTGGAGCACGTTTTTGTATTTTGATTAAAAATGATAAAGATTCTTTTTAGTTTAAAACCATGTGCACTTACATAAACAGGCCTCTAAATGATCGACATGATCAAAAGTTTGTTTGCACACAATCTCTGGTCGTCTGATTGATAGTTTAGACTTTTTATCAAGTAAAAGTCTTCACTTTTTCATTACTGGATGAATCTGCATTTTTGAACAAATCTCTTGATTACTGATTCAATGACTCACTCATAAAGACTGAACTTGTTTCATTACAGAATGAATCAGTGTTTTTGAACGAATCTCTTGAATGATTCAATGACTCACTCATAAAGACTTCACTTGTTTCATTATTGGATGAATCAGCGTTTTTGAACAAATCTTTTGAATGAATGTTTCAATGACTCACTCATAAAGACTTCACTTGTTTTCATATTGGATAATCAGCATTTTAACAAATCTTTTGAATGAATGATTCAATGACTAAGACTTCACTTGTTCATTACTGGATGAATCTGCGTTTTTGAACGAATCTCATGAATGAATATTTTGAATGAATGATTCAATGACTCACTCATAAAGACTTCACTTGTTTCGTTATGGATGAATCAGCATTTTTGAAAAATCTTTGAATTTCAATGAGACTTCTTGTTTCATGAATCAGCATTTGAAACAAATCTTTTGAATGAATGATTCAATGACTCACTCATAAAGACTTCATTGTTTCTTACTGGATGAATCTGTGTTTTGAATGAATCTCATGAATGAATGATTCAAGACTCACTCAAAGACTTAACTTGCTTCATTATTGGATGAATCAGCATTTTTGAACAAATATTTTGAATGAATGATTCAATGACTCACTCATAAAGACTTCACTTGTTTCGTTATTGGATGAATCAGCATTTTTGAACAAGTCTTTTGAATGAATGACTCAATGACTCACAAAGACTTCACTTGTTTCATTACTGGATGAATCTGCGTTTTTGAACGAATCTCATGAATGAATGATTCAATGACTCACTCAAAGACTTAACTTGCTTCATTATTGGATGAATCAGCATTTTTGAACAAATATTTTGAATGAATGATTCAATGACTCACTTACAAAGACTTCACTTGTTTCATTACTAGATGAATCTGCGTTTATTGAACAAATCTCTTGAATGAATGATTCAATGACTCACTTACAAAGACTTCACTTGTTTCATTACTGGATGAATCTGCGTTTTTTGAACGAATCTCCTGAATGAATGATTCAATAAGAAATACATGTTTTAACAGTCACTTGTCATCACCTACTGGTGTAACAACGTAACTGATACAATCTTTATTTAAAGCATCAAGATACTTTCAAAAGGTGATCTATTTTAATCACTACTGTAGACATCAGTGTTTATATCTGAACTATAAACTTTTATTCCAGTACTTCTGTGATCATCTGAATTATTGTTTCATATCTATACATGACAGCGGCTCTCTCTGGATCAGAACTCAGATCTGAATGTTCGCTGTGATCGTACTTGTCAAAGCTTTAATAGACAGAGACGAATCGTTGTAATTTAGGAATAATATCATATCTTTTAATGATTAATCATGCAACGCTAGAACAATGTAAATATACTTAAACACACAGACACTCTGGTCCAGTTTCATCAGTCATGAGTGTGTATAAACATCTTCTGACCTGTGTTATAGTGTTTGGTGCAGTAGCCCAGGTCCTTCTCGTCTCTGATGATGAACTGTGGTAACGTCAGACCATCAGCCACCTGAACGGGACCTATATCAAGCCACTCGAATATCAGGTCGTTCATGGTGTAGCCGACTGTAGAACAGCAGCAGAAACACAGCGTCAGAACATGAACAACAACACCAGATCCGTGACACTCCTGAAGTACTTACAGCTCTCCAGCTGCATCGTGCAGGTCTGTACATCCATCGGGAAGTTCTTCAGATCCATCGGACAGGACAATATTAATGTCAACCTACGAACAATGCGACAGTCAAGGCGTGTTTATTTCTATAGCGCTTTATACAGGATTGTTTCAAAGCGTAATAAAACAGTTCTAAACTTGTCTTTAACTCGATTTCTGTGACTCAAGGTAGATGAATGCATCACCTGACGCGCGCAGCTGAAGCGACACTATGACTTATGCATGAATTCAGAGCGTATGACACTGACGCTCGTATTGAGCCGCGAGGAGCTAATGTGTGCAGATTTATATAAATAGAGCATCATTTATGAAAACTAGGACAGCGTCATATCAGCTTATTTTCACAACAGAACATAACAGAGACTCTGTCGAAACATGTGTGGATTTACAATAAGAGCTACAAACATCTCCTGTTCGCTCGAATGTCGCATCACTAGCAGTATGTAGCATAAGCGGTATTATCACATATATTTGATGAATTCTGATGTTATTTGGTTTGTGTTACACTAAAACATCCACCTTGTTTAATCAAATGCCAGATCCTCGTACCTGATGCTGTACAGAACGGTTCCGTCCTTAAAGATCCTCAGGAGCTTGTTGTCCGTGGTGACATCGTGGAAGTTGGCGCCTTTTTCGTTGGCGAAGAACAGGTCGGGTTTCCAGATGGAGTCCAGCATGGACGGGTCCAGATCCAGCGAGGAGTCCGGATACTCGCTGTACGCCAGCCGAGGGTCGTTCCACTTCTGCCTCAGGAAGATGTTGACCCGGTAGTCCTGACAGACATGAACGTTTGCTCTGAACTTCACACACTTTGAAAATAAAGCTGCTTTATTGGCAGCGATGGTTCTTTACTGCGGAAACCATTTATTTCTAAGAGTGTGTGAAGCAGAATGAAGGTGCTTATAGTAGAGGAATGAAATGATATTCAGCCTTAAAAAATCAAAAGTTGAGAAAACTTAAAAGTTTAAGGCAACAAACTTCAGCAGATTTTTGAGTTTTCTCAACTTTTTGTTGTATAAACTGAATACAACAAGTTGAGAAAGAAGTTTGTTGCCTTAAACTTTTAAGTTTTCTCAACTTTTGATTTTTTACAGTGTAGAATGAAAGTAAATCGGCTCGTTTTTAATGTCATGTTGACTTTTTGATACAGAAAACACCCAAGATAGTGACTTTAAAGTGCATCGCAAACCCATTCAGTAACATTTCTATGTTTTTGTTAAAAGTTTAGCTTGTGTAGAAATCCCATGTCATTCAAGGTTTTCATGAGATGAAGCTCTTTGAAAACTGTTGAATTAGTGAATTAGCAAGACTTTTTGTTCCACAAGCAAATTGTGACATTACAAAAAAGATTCACCCTATAGAAACCAAGTTAATTAGCTGCGTACATAATGACCAAGATAAATAATGTACTCATCAAAACGTTAAACGAGTGTGTGCGTTAAATTAGTAGTTCTTACATTTTTTTATCATTTGGATACACTTGAAATTGCTAGTAAAAAATGGCAACACATTAAATTAAACATGAAATATCTAAGTAAAAAGTTTTAAGGTCCAATTCTCACTATAACTAACTTTTCCACAATAATCTCCTAATTACTGTTTATGCCCCTTTCACAAGATGTAATATAAGATCCCCAGAATGTGTCTGTGAAGTTTCAGCTCAAAATCCCCCACAGATCATTTATTATAGCTTGTCAAATTTGCCCTATTTGGGTGTGAGCAAAAACACACCGTTTTTGTGTGTGTCCCTTTAAATGCAAATGAGCTCGCTTTCCAGAAGAGGGCGGAGCTTTAACAGCTCAACAACACAAAGCTGGAGAATCTCACGCAGCCAAAATGATTGTCGAAACGGTGTTCAGCTTACATTGTTCAAACCGGAGTCGACACTGATGGAGAGACTCAGGAAGAAGTTACAACTTTTAGACGTTTCTGAATGGTTAGTGGATAAATTGATGTAGTTGCTGTGGAGTTGATTCAACTCATCCACTAGCATGTGCCGTCATGTTCATCTTTTGTGTTGAATTGATCCTCGTTTGTGAAGCAGTCCGGCGTAAAATGACGGCATGTCAACAACACTCTACTACAACAACTCTTCCTCTTCTCTAAAGCAGCCCAACATGGCCCCGCCCCCTTTGTTGTGTGTTCTGGGGGCGGGGTTTATGTAAATTTTAGGGTTAGTGATGTCACAAACCCAGGAAAAGCTCGTTGTAAGCCGTTTGTTGTAGTCCTTGCATTGAACTTTGAGCGTCGTAACTCTGCAGATGTTTATGATCAAACAGCAACAGCGTAAATGCTAAAACGCTTTTTCAAAGATGTCATTTTGTCCGAATTCATTTTTAATTTCTCTGCTGTTCATTAATGATTAGTTGCTCAAAAACATGTAAACAGAATTAGCATTTGATCAAAGCAGCTTCTCTCTCGTTTGTGCTTTTAATATCCACTCGAGACGCGTTCGGATTTTGGGCTGCAGTAATATTCCCTGGAAAAGAAGAATGAGACTTGACTCCAGGTTTGGGAAATGTTTACCCCTGAAGCGTCTGAATATCTCCAAACATTAGACTAATCAATCTGAATCGAGGGCCTGCTGGCAAATCCAGAGGATCGTTTGCTCGTTGTCGCCATTTGATTTATTAAAGCAAAACTGATTGAACGGGAAACGTCAAGGGAATGTTGTGGAACAAAGTAGACTCTCATCTTCAGAGCAAATGATTGGAGTTGATTGAAACTACATTCTTAATAATAATGATTATAAAAACAAACACTGTTTTTCTTTGCAACAAGGACAAGTAGTAGTAAATGAAGTCTTTAGCCATGTTTCCATCACATTTTGGGATATCGCATAAAAAAACATTGGATGGAAAGGGCAAGATGCACAAAAACTACGATGGAAACCGAATAAATCCCTCAATAAACTCATGTGACTGTGCCTCAGCAGAGGCTGTGATTGGATAACTGCACTAACCAGTGGACCAATCACATCGCAGCATCTCAAATGTTTGTTTGGTGGTTCTTAACAACTCAGAGCCTGATTATTCAAAAAAAATTCACATTCAAAATATCTGACTTCCTGTTGGTCCGAGCTAATGACTGTAAATTAGAAAGTTGTCCGGCTCGATAAAAAACAATATATGTGCCAAGTTTGGTGACTGTAGGTAAAACTAACCCCTAACTTTAGACAAAAGGTGGCGCTATAGAGGCCCTCCTCCATGCCCATTTCTAAAGCTTTGTCCATGTCTTCTGGCTGGCAACTCTGATGTGTTTCATGCAATTTGAAGCATGCTAAGTGCCTCAGAAACCCCCATAAAGATATTAAAGTTTAATGCGTTGCCATAACAACAGTATTCAAGATATCAAGAATCCTTTCACAGGTGTGCATCTGCAGTGTCTTGACATTATTCTGATGAAGTCTGAAGCAAATCAGGTAAAAATAAGAGGCGATTTCAAAGCATTTGAAAGTGACACACTTCCTGCTGCCAGTTGGTGGCGCTATTCCTATGACGACAATTCCTACGTGTGTGCAAAGTTTGAAGAGTTTTTGAGCATGTTATGGGACTCAAAAGTGCCCAAAAGTTCGAAAAAAATTTTTTTACGTAAGAATAATAATAATAATACATTTTCATTTATAATGCGCTTTTCTAGAACCCAAATCGCTAAACAATAGGAAACAATAGGGCCTTTGCCCTTTTTGAGGGCTTGGGCCCTACTAAAACCGATGCGCAACAATAAACTTGCGTGACTTTGCCTCAGCAGAGGCTGTGATTGGATAACTGCACTAACCAGTGGACCAATCGCATCGCAGCATCTCAAATGTTGGTTTGGTGGTTCTGAAATGCCTGAGTCAAAGTCTGTCATCAGAATGATTTGATTTAATTTCCTCCAGAAGCGTCTCACACGATTGTGTTCCCAAACAGCAGCATCCGAATGCAAGATCACATGACAGAGTTTATTGCGTTTCGTCTGACAAACTCATTTATGATGAGCCACTTTCATTTTTATTACTGATATTTTGCATCAGGAAGTGACGATTTTGTTCTCTTCAACACATGAGATGGAAACGCTGCTTTATTCGCAAATGTTTTATGCCATATTCCAATTTTGCACAAATTAAATTCACACGTTTGGATGGAAACACAGCTAATGCCATGTGACTTCAAGGCAGAGGCAATAATTCTTGTCAAATTATCTTTTAATCAAAGCAAAGGCGTAAATGACAGATCACTTACCATAGTCGTCTCTGTCACAGAGCCAAAGCTGTTGATGAATATATTGCATGTGACGTTCACAGGTGGACCTGCAGAAACCCCGTGAGAAACACATGATGGAATAACTTGAGCCAAAATTCACCATTCAAGCCTATAGCTGACATATTTAAACATTCAAAAAGAGTCTCTTCTGCTCACCAAGGCTGCATTTAATTGATCAAAAATACAGTAAAAATAGTGAAATATTATTCCAATGTAAATCAGCTGTTTTCTATGTGAATATATAGTAAAGTGTAATTTATTCCTGTGATCAAAGCTGAATTTTCAGCATCATTACTCCAGTCTTCAGTGTCACATGATCCTTCAGAACTGATTTGATGCTCATTTAATGTTTGAGTGATTATTGTTTCTCTACACCAAACTTTTTTCTCTCTCAATGAATATTTGCGAGTAGTTTGTAGCTTGTCATGCTTGTTGGAAATCATGAAAGGAATTTATTAAAGTACTCTAGGTGCAGGTTTCTAAAAATAATCCATTAGATGCGCCTCTGAGGCATTATGAACCTCATGGATGTTTTCTAACAAGATTGCATTTTAATCACTTCTGGGCTCAAACACCCTTCCATGCCAAACAACACTGGAATAGATCAGCTGAAGAAAAGCTGGCGCTCGCCTGCTGTAGAGGGAAGGAGGTGTGGACGTGTGACAGACCTATTTAATAGGCGTCCTTTACCTGCCGCTCAAGAAAATAATAAAGCCAGATTGCATGTATGTAAGGAAGAGTTATGCTTTTTCACATGTTCATCTTTCTTTAGTGTGTAATGTTGCCATTTGAGCATGAAAAATCGTATTATTATTCTCTAGATCAGTGTTTCTGAACTCCATCTTGAGTTTTCCTCATTTAAATAATTCATACGCAGAATAAAGGGGCGGGGCTTGGTTGAGTTAGTTAGTAGTGTGTTGAAACTGGCGGTTATGGTAAGGGGCGGGACATTTCCCAAAACACCAATCACAACACACTGCTGCAGCCGACCAATCAGAGCACAGAAGGAGGGGCTTCATAGAGACAGGAAGTAAACAGAGCGTTACTGACAGACTGGAAAGAGAGGAGCTGCAACAATGTCAAAAATAACATTCAAGCAGGAAAACCTGTCCATCGTTCCTTTTGCTAAACTGTAATCTAATTCGGTTCCATGTTTAGATTCAAAATTAATTTTTTAAACCAATGAAAACTTACTTAAATTGGGTCTGTTCCTCAGACAAAGCATGACTTTAGATGTGGAATATAGTCAAAATGACTAGTTTGTGCTTTTTCTTGTCTGTTTTGAAGCTACAAACTGTTGCATGAAAAAGAGCTGCATGAACATTCTTCAAAAATTCTCCTTTTGTGTTCCACAGAAAAAAATAACAGCATATGGGTTTGGAGTGACATGAGAGTAAATAATGACAGAATATGCATTAAATTGATCAAAAGTGACAGTAAAGATATTTATAATGATTTCTATTTCAAATAAATGCTGTTCTTTTGAACTTTTTATTCATCAAAGAATACTGAGAAATAAAATGCATGATGGTTTTCACAAAAATATGAATTGATAATAATCATAAATGTTTCTTGAGCATCAAATCATCATATTAGAATGATTTCTGAAGGATCATGTGACACTGAAGACTGGAGTAATGATGCTGAAAATTCAGCTTTGATCACAGGAATAAATTACACTTTACTATATAATCACAGAAAACAGTTGATTTACATTGGAATAATATTTCACAATTTTTACTGTATTTATTTTAAATAAATGCAGCCTTGGTGAGCAGAAGAGACTCTTTTCAGAAATATTAAAAAAATCATTGTATATTGAGAATATTGTTGGCTCTTTGAATGCTAAATGTATACGAGTAGAACTAGATTCTGAATCAGAGTGTGTGTGAGGAACTGAACATGCCTTTGAAGTTGGGTCGTATCCGCGCATCATATCCTGACGTTCGGCCCATCAGTTTGTCCAGGAAATCAGAGGGCGACATCGCAGATGAAGATTCCCGTCCGGACAGTCTCTCGTACTCTTGTCCTGCCGTTATCCTGAGACACGGACCAGCGAGCGAGTCAAAAATCATTCACTGTTGTTCTGCTGCAAACACTGCGAACCTTTTCTCAATGTTCTTAGTTTATGGTTATTTATAGGGTTATTTATTAGATTTTATTTATCTTCAAGAAAATATTGATCTTTCTTTCAATGTCATATCAAGGCACACAAGCTGCACAGTAGAATTAAATGAGGTCATACAGCGGGGCATGTTGTCACACTTTTACTCCACTGGATATTTTTCAGGATGGGTTTATTTTTGAAAATCAGTTTCTGTTTAGACACAAATACAAAAAATGTCCACCGTTGTTGTCCAGGACATAAAATACAGGTCATTAACACACACTGACCCTCACAGTGGGGCATGTTGTCACACTATTATTAATTATACATAATTGACAAACTTGACTTATGAGAAATACCTTCATTATAATGTATATCATTGTGGTTTTACTTATTAACCAACATATATTACAAAATATGATACAGAATTCACAAAAATTATTGAAATTAAAATTTGTTTTGAAGTAGATGTTTGAAACCAATAAACAAAAGCAGTGCTTTTGTGTCGGTTTGATTAGACTTTTGATATTATCTAATTTTCCACCATATGCTTTTTAAAATAAAGGTTCTTTGTTGGCATTGATGGTTCTGTGAAGGACCTTTTAAATATGGCTAATTTTTAAATGCACAAAAGCCTCTTTATAGTGGAAAAAAAATGGTTCTTTAGATTATTAAAACATTTTTTACACTATATATATATATATATATATATATATATATATGGAACCAACAAAACAAAAGCACTCCTAGAGAAAATAAGGACCTTGTGACAACTAGCCCCTGTCTCCTTTAACATTACAAAAATAGAATGGAATCTTTATTCATCTGCGCGCATCCTGATTGTAACTAAGAACTTCCGCTTCTTGTTTGATGTTTTCTTTGACATTCTAATTTTTATTCGAGCATTCTCTAATTGCCATGGCAACCCACATCAGGATCTGCGCACAAGAGAACGAGCCGCATTTACATCTTAGTACAAACGTCCTTCTATATTACGACTGTTTGCTTTAGCAGTCGAGCTGAAGAACATACCTGAAGTTGAGCATTTCTATCAGACACGCGAGTAAAGTTGTGAGGAGTTTCACAGAAGGGCGAGTCATTCCTCTGGCTTCGCTCGTTTCCCCTCATGGGCTCATGAACGCGCCCCAAACACCCGCCGCGTCTTCTCCCGAACTAAAGCGCAGACAGCCGGAGGTTTTCGCAGGTGATCCAAGAACCACTTCAGCCCAGATTCTCATGGTTCCTCCGTGTCAAAGAAACGACACCGAGACGCCGCGCATCTGCTGTTGCGCGTCCAGAAAAAGCCCCACAAAGCTCCTAAAATCATTCTGCGCGTGAATAAAACACAGCGTGGGAGGAAAACACAATTAGAGATGACAGGGGAAATCCTGGCTGTGGTGAAATGATGTCTGTTCAGAGTGTGGCGCGTGTCTGTCAGTCAGTGCTGGAGCATCTCTTCAAATGGCTTGAGCGCCGGGTTCAGCGCTTGGGCAGCTCCGCGCCTCTCTGTGCGCATGCGCAACAGTTCCAAAGTGATGGATCGTGAGTGGATTTTGATTAGGGAGACATCGGAATTATTAGGCTACGAATTTCGGTGAGTTTCAAAACGATCTCCTAGTACTGCGAATATATAGCTCAAGTTTATGTTTGGATTTGGTGTGCTATTTATACGCTGAAATTATGCACGCGAAAAGTGCGTATCATATTGAAAAGTGCGTATTATATGTGCGCGAAAAGTGCGTATCATATGTGCGCGAAAAGTGCGTATCATATTGAAAAGTGCGTATTTATGTGTGCGTATCATGTGAGCGAAAAGTGCTCGCGAAAAGTGCGTATCATGTGCGCGAAAAGTGCGTATCATATTGTGTGAAAAGTGCGTATTATATTGCAAAAAGTGTATCATAAAAGTGCGCATATTTGGAAAAGTGCGTATATATTGAAAAGTGCGCAAAAGTGCGTATCATATTGAAAAGTGCATTATTTGAAAAGTGCGTATCATATTGAAAAGTGGTATCTGTGTGCGAAAAGTGCGTATCATATTGAAAAGTGGTATTATACGATGCGAAAAGTGCGTATCATATTGAAAGTATCTCATATGTGTGCGAAAAGTGCGTATCATATTGAAAGTGCGTTATATGTTCGCGAAAAGTGCGTGTGTGCGAAAAGTGCGTATCAAGTGGATGTTCGCGAAAAGTGCGTATCATATTGAAAAGTGCGTATTATATGTTCGCGAAAAGTGCGTATCATATGTGTGCGAAAAGTGCGTATCATATTGAAAAGTGCGTATTATATGTTCGCGAAAAGTGCGTATCATATGTCATATTGCGCGAAAAGTGCGTATCATATTAAAAAGTGTGTATTATATGTTCGCGAAAAGTGCGTATCATATGTGCGCGAAAAGTGCGTATCATATTGAAAAGTGCATATTATATTGAAAAGTGTGCTATATGTGCACGAAAAGTGCGTATCATATGTATGCGAAAAGAATGTCATAAAAAGTGGTATTATATGTTCGCGAAAAGTGCGTATCATATGTGTGTGAAAAGTGCGTATCATAGAAAATATAGTTCGCGAAAAGTGCGTATATGTGTGCGAAAGTGCGTATCATATTGAAAAGTGCGTATTATATGTTCGCGAAAAGTGCGTATCATATTGCGCGAAAAGTGCGTATCATATTAAAAAGTGTGTATATATGTGCGCGAAAAGTGCGTATCATATGTGCGCGAAAAGTGCGTATCATATTGAAAAGTGCGTATCATATTGAAAAGTGCTTATTATATGTGCACGAAAAGTGCGTATCATATTGAAAAGTGTGTATTATATGTGCGCGAAAAGTGCGTATCATATTGAAAAGTGGTATATATCATATTGAAAAGTGCGTATTATATGTGCACGAAAAGTGCGTATCATATTGAAAAGTGCGTATATATGTTAAAAAGTGCGTATCATATGTGCGCGAAAAGTGCGTCATATTGAAAAGTGCGTATTATTTGCGCGAAAAGTGCGTATCATAAAAGTGGTATATTGAAAGTGTATGTTCGCGAAAAATATGTAAAAAGTGCGTATCATATTAAAAAGTGTGTATTATATGTGCGCGAAAAGTGCGTATCATATTGAAAAGTGCGTATTATATGTGCGCGAAAAGTGTGTATCATATGTATGCGAAAAGAATGTGTCTCATTAAAAAGTGCTTATATTGAAAGTGCGTATTATATGTTCGCGAAAAGTGCGTATCATATATGCGAAAAGTGCGTATCTATTGAAAAGTGCGTTATTATATGTTCGCGAAAAGTGCGTATCATATTGAAAAGTGCGTATTATATGTTCGCGAAAAGTGCGCATATGAAAAGTGCGTATTATTGTTCGCGAAAAGTGCGTATCGTGTGCGCGAAAAGTGCGTATCATATTGAAAAGTGTGTATTATAGAAAAGTGCGTATATATGTGTGCGAAAAGTGCGTATCATATGTGCGCGAAAAGTGCGTATCATATGTGCGCGAAAAGTGCATATTATATGTGCGCGAAAAGTGCGTATCATATTGAAAAGTGCGTATTATATGTGCGCGAAAAGTGTGTATCATATGTATGCGAAAAGAATGTGTCTCATTGAAAAGTGCGTATCATATTGAAAGTGCGTATTATATGCGCGAAAAGTGCGTATCATATGTATGTGAAAAGTGCGTATCATTGAAAAGTGCGTATATGCGCGTGAAAAGTGCGTATCATGAAAAGTGCTTATATGTGCGCGAAAAGTGCGTATCATATTGAAAGTGCGTATTATATGCGCGCGAAAAGTGCGTATCATATGTATGTGAAAAGTATGTATCATATTGAAAAGTGTGTATTATATGTGTGCGAAAAGTGTGTATTATATGCGCGTGAAAAGTGCGTATCATTGAAAAGTGTGTATTATGTGCACATGAAAAGTGTGTATTAAAGTGTAAATTATATGTGCGCGAAAAGTGCGTATTATATGTATGCGAAAAGTATGTTTCATATTGAAAAGTGCGTATTATATGCGCACGAAAGGTGCATATCATATTGAAAAGTGCATATTATTTGCACGTGAAAAATGCGTATTATGTGCACATAAAAAGTACGTATTAAAGTGTGAATTTCATGCACGCGAAAAGTACATATTATATGCATGCGAAAAGTGCGTATTATACGCATGTGAAAAGTGCATATTACATGTATGTGAAAAGTGCGTATCATGTTGGAAAGAGTGTATTATATGCACACGAAAAGTGCATATTAAAGTGCGTATTATATGCATGTGAAAAGTGCGTATCATATTGAAAAGAGCGTATTATATGCACGAACAAAGTGTGTATTAAATGTATGCGAAAAGTATGTATCATGTTGAAAAAAGTGCATTATATGCATGCAAAAAGTGTGTATTATATGCGTGTGAAAAGTGTGTATTAAATGTATGCGAAAAGTGCATATCATATGTATTCGGAAAGTATGTGTTATGTTTGTTTATGTTGAAAAGTGCGTATTATAAGCACGTCAATGGTAATTTCTGTGTATAAAAAGCACTCCAAATAGAAACAGAAAATCATGCTATTGATACGCACTTTCATGAGATCGGGCTCATATATCCGAGTGAAACGGCTTCACAAACAAGAACAAATGTAGGACGGGGCTTGATTTTGTCTGTGGGGAATTGATTGGATGGTTGTGGTTTGCAATTGGTGGATCTCATGTGAGTGACAGGTTGCTCCGCCCTCTTCATCAGAGAAGAGATGTCGCTGCAAAATGGAGATTACAAGCAAAAAAAGATTACAAGGAACATGAATTTAAAACGTGCACCGACAAATCATTTAGAATAAACACTGCAATATTACATTAAAAACAAGTGTCCATTGGTGATTTTAAAAAGTGCCTTTAAAAGTTATTCAGTAATTTGCACACTGATTGGAATAACAGAAACATACTCGTGTTTTTGTACATAAAATTAATAAACACATTATATATTTTCTGTATGTTTAACATGTGCAGGTAAAGTCATTAGTCATCTTTTATCTTTTACCTGCTTTTACAATTTTTTCCATGTTTTAATAACCATCAAATTAAAAAGGAAATAAACACAATAGGCTCACCAGCGCACACCTCTGGGGAATTTAGCGGGAACCCAGGTTGCCTTGGAAACAGATTCACTTAGCACATGATTGCAAATGCTAAAAGGTTGAGCTTGTTGCTTAGCGCAGGGGTGAGTGACAGACAGGGTCACGCCTGTGTGACTGACAGCAGGAATCACATTATCTAGACGAGGCTCAGACGGCTTAGGAAAGTGTTTTCTTGTGTTTTGTCTCAATTCTTTTTAGGGGTGTTAGTCTATCTGGGAGTCTATGGCTGCATGAAGAACCATGTGGGGAAAAGTTGTGAAATCTAGCTCACGACTAGAGATGGATTTGCTGCATTTTTATTTCATCTTGTTTTTGTTTTGTTTTTTGCTTTAATTGTGCGAATTCTGATTGGATGAGCTGCATAACCTTAAACAATCTACTGTAGTTCGTGAAAGCAGCGATCTCGTCATTGAACTCCATTTCTGCACACTAATGAATGCTTTCATCATAAGTGCAAACGTGACGTAACTAAGAGATTCGTTGAATAAAACGAGAGTTTTGGTCACTGATAAACTCATGCTGTTTGATTGACAGCTCCAGCGATTGTCAAGGGAGCGTTCTTTGATCGCTTTCTATATATAATTTAATCTGAGGATACTGATGTGTTATTAAACGGCTGGTGTCTGAGATTATTTTATTGAGCAGAAATATACGGGTAATCAAACATAAAAACAGTCAAATGTGACTTTCTGACTCAAATTAACACCAGATTGTGTTGATTTGATACAAATTAACAATGTAATCAAATACAAGACACTGAAATGTGAGACCATGAAGCGTTTAGTGTAAGGTGATTTTATTCTCTTATTCTGTAGCCTCAAGTGGTCCACCTAATGTTGCTCGATATGATTTTTTTTCTCGCTTCAGGCAATGAATAATATCTGTTTGCTCCAGACAGTCGCTGTCACTGACGTCCAAACTCATTTCCTTCAACACCTTCAAATCAAACACCGTCTGACCTGCAAAACAGACTGACAATGAGAGGCAACAAAATAGAGCACATTATTTGTATTATCTTGTACACTGTAATTTGTGTCTGTCAGTGTCAAAACAGTGAACAGATCATATGCTCTATGTGAAAGGATTTGTCCATGCGAAAACTGAAATTCATTGTGCTGTTATTTGATCAGTGGAACATGAAAGGAGGAGTTTTTCTGAATCTCCACACAGGTCTTTTTCATACAGTAGATTATTTGTGGGTGAACAATAACAAAAATATGTTTTGCTAATGTCCCATTAAACCATATTTCTGAATACACTCTGAACTGTTCATCTTTTTGGCTCTCACCATAAATATTGCCATAGAATTGTGCATGACCTGAAAAAGAAAGAAAGAAAGAAAGAAAGAAAGAAAGAAAGAAAATATTCTTTGAACATTCAAAATGTAACGTAACATTCCATTCTACAATTTTTAAGGGAACATTCTATTGTATCATTTTGCAAACATTACGGGAACGTTACTTTAGAATGTTCTCTGAACATTCTGGAACAAGTAGTAACATTTTAAAAAGCATTAGACAAACGTCCAACTAAAACTCTTCATGAAAAAAGTTACATGAATGACGTATAAATAACATTTTTGTGCTGTTTTGAGAACATTATTAAAGACCAGATAACGTTCTATTAACATTACTGGAAGAACGTTTGTTCATAACTTTGAGACAACCTTACTAGAACGTTTCCTGTTAGCTGCAGTCACATTGGCGAAATTTTGTGAGAAAAAAAGGTCCGTTGTGTATCATCAACGGTGTTGGGAGTAATGCATTACAAGTACCTTGAGTTATGTAATCAGATTACTTTTTCAAGTAACTGGTAAAGTAACGCATTACTTTTTCAAGTAACAACAAAATATCTAAGTTACTTTTTCAAATAAGTAATGCAAGTTACTTTTTCACATATTATTGACTGACACCTTTCTCCTGTCTCTTCTTTAATCCAGAATGGCAGCACATCTGAAAGGTTTGTTTGAGTTGCGCCCTCTACTGTACAGGCGTAAATATGCATTTCCTTCATCCTGAGGCTTATTCATTTCACTTTTGGTGTGAAAGGGCCTTAACATTTGCCAAAATAAAATAAAAAAAACTTGTTCATATTAAAACAGACAAGCAAGCCCAGCCCAGGTGAGAAAAAGTAATGCAAAAGTAATGTAATGCATTACTTTTCATAAAAAGTAACTAAATAACTCAATTAGTTACTTTTTAGGGAGTAAAGCAATATTTTAATGCATTACTTTTCATAAAAAGTAACTAAATATTGTAATGCATACTTTTTATAAAAGATTACAATGTAAGCATTAAAAAGTAACGCTTTTATTAATTGTTGTACTTTTCATAAAAGTAACTAAACTCAATTAGTTACTTTTTTTAGGTGTAACTCAATATTGTAATGCATTACTTTTCATAAAAAGTAACTAATTAGTTTACTTTTTTAGGGTGTAACGCAATATTGTAATGCATTACTTTTCATAAAAAGTAACTAACTCAATTAGTTACTTTTTTAGGGTGTAACGCAATATTGTAATGCATTACTTTTCATAAAAAGTAACCAACTCAATTAGTTACTTTTTTAGGGCGTAACGCAATATTGTAATGCATTACTTTTCATAAAAAGTAACTAACTCATTAGTTACTTTTTAGGGCGTACGCAATATTGTAATGCATTACTTTCAAAAGTAACTAACTCAATTAGTTACTTTTTAGGGTGTTGCAATATTGTAATGCATTACTTTTCATAAAAAGTAACTAACTCAATTAGTTACTTTTTTAGGGTGTAACGCAATATTGTAATGCATTACTTTTCATAAAAAGTAACTAACTCAATTAGTTACTTTTTTAGGGCGTAACGCAATATTGTAATGCATTACTTTTCATAAAAAGTAACTAACTCAATTAGTTACTTTTTTAGGGCGTAACGCAATATTGTAATGCATTACCTTTCATAAAAAGTAACTAAGTAACTCAATTAGTTACATATTAGGGAGTAACGCAATATTGTAATGCATTACTTTTCATAAAAAGTAACTAACTCAATTAGTTACTTTTTTAGGGTGTAACGCAATATTGTAATGCATTACCTTTCATAAAAAGTAACTAAGTAACTCAATTAGTTACTTTTTTAGGGCGTAATGCAATATTGTAATGCATTACTTTTAAAAGCAACTTTCCCTAACATTGATCGTCAGTAGTGTAGCAATATATATGTAGCGCAGTCACTTTCAAACTAAGCAGCATTGTGGTGAATCCATGTGACAGGCTTGACCAACGAAATCTGTGTGGCGAACTCTTACACCTCATGCAAAATTCCTAATCACGTGGATTCTGGTTGAAATACCTGGATTTTGCTGAATGACAGCACATTTAGACATTATTGTTGTGGTTTGACTAAAACGCAGAGTGACGAAAGCCCTCAAAGGCAAAACTATTGCTGTAGTTCAAGTTTATGAAATATAAAAAACCAATGCAGGAGAGGGCGACGGGTCTCGTCATGAGACAGGCGGAATTGGCCCGGACGAAGGTGCATCATCAAGCCTGCTTCTGACTGGTCATTAAATCCTGCGAGCGATGACCTTTGGTCTGGTGAGAAGGGTAATTATATAGGAGACGCCTGATATAATAAAGCTGTGGTTGGAGATCGGCCTTTTTATATATTCTTATATAATATGGTCATTAAATCTGAACTGGATGCTGTCATAATATCAGAGTTTGAAGCTGTAACGAGTGAAAAATCACTGAAGGTCTCTGTATGTGTCAGGTTCACATTTCTTCTGTGACACATTATCCCTCCATCAGACGGCTGCGGTTATGCTAAAAAACTCTTTAAGAAAAAACATTTGTGATTTAAAATTGGTGCGAAAAAGAAGTTGCGCTCATCTTTTCTCTCCTATTGTGATGTATATCCGCTTCGCAAACAAGAACAAATGTTGGGCGGGGCTTGATTTTATCCGTGGGGAATTGATTGAATGGTTGTGTTTTGATATTGGTGGATCTCATGTGAGTGACAGGTTGCCCCGCCCCTTGAAATTTACAATTGTTTGTTTTTCTGCTGTGGTTTGTATTGATTGTCAGTTCATCAGCAGTGTTTATGCTGGGGTTTTTTCGTAGCGTGCTTTAGTATCATGGTTAAAATGAAATCTAAACATTAAATATGGGATTAAATTATGCATGTTGTGTATATTCTTTATTATTAGGATATAAATGTCATCATCTTCTTTTAAATTATGTTTCAGAATGATCAAAGCCACAGCTCTGACATGCAGCAGAAACGCTGTTGTGTGAAAACACATATCTGATAATGTGTGAAACAGGCCTTAAGCTACAGCAGTCAGAGTGCGTTATTTTACAATATAGGTGTCAAAAAACAGGTTTTAGCATTTGCACAGCTGACAGACACAGACGCATGCTGAAATGTAAAATATGCATACAGATTAGACACTTGTGCATATGCTAATGACTTTTCATTGGGAACATTCATGATTATGATGGCCCAGACTGACCACCATTATCATACTACTAATAGATATCACAATATTTTCCACAGTATTTATCACAGTATTTGTTGATTATGATTATTTCACTTTTTTTAACTTTAGTTAGTGTGTAATGTTGCTGTTTGATCATAAACAACATCTGCAAAGTTACAACGCTCAAAGTTCAATGCAAAGAGAGATATTTTCTTTTACAGAAATCACTGTAGGGACTACAACAAGCTTCTTCCTGGGTTAGTGACATCACAAACCCTAAAATTTACATAAACCCCGCCCCCGAGAATACACAACAAAGGGGGCGGGGCCATGTTGGGCTGCTTTAGAGAAGAGGAAGAGTTGTTGTAGTAGAGTGTTGTTGACATGCCGTCATTTTACGCCGGACTGCTTCACAAACGAGGGTCAATTCAACACAAAAGATGAACATGACGGCACATGCTAGTGGATGAGTTGAATCAACTCCACAGCAACTACATCAATTTATCCACTAACCATTCAGAAACGTCTAAAAGTTGTAACTTCTTCCTGAGTCTCTCCATCAGTGTCGACTCCGGTTTGAACAATGTAAGGCTGAACACTTTCGTCATTTTGGCTGCGTGAGATTCTCCAGCTTTGTTGTTGTTGAGCTGTTAAAGCTCCGCCCTCTTCTGGAAAGCGGAGCTCATTTGCATTTAAAGGGACACACACAAAAAACGGCGTGTTTTTGCTCACACCCAAATAGGGGCAAATTTGACAAGCTATAATAAATGATCTGTGGGGGATTTTGAGCTGAAACTTCACAGACACATTCTGGAGACACCAAGATAATTAATGTGTGCTGGTTTGCACGTTAATAGTTATTGTTCTTGGTGTGAACGGGCTTTAACACTTTGTCGGGTCGGTGTAGGCAGCTGTATCGATTACCACCTACGATAAGCGTCCGAGAGCGAGAGGCGGTCGTGAGCTCAGCTCACCTGGAAATATTGTGATTCCCTGAGCAGAACAAGCCGGGGATGTTAAGCGGAGCGGAGAAGATCAAGCGTGGCGCTGCATCCGTGACACCATCGATCTGCCCTCCTAATGGCTCACAGTCCTACGCTATTATTGCTGCGATGGTTAAAGACAGTCAGGGGTGATTTAAGGATTTCACTGTTTCATAATCGGATTTGTCCTAGTTTGAGAATTGTAGAATCAGAACTGCACATAGTTTGATATTATTTTGACTGACACATTTGATGGGACTAAAGTGTATCTTACATAATTTAACACACTATATTACAGCTATTGAATGTCTTAAGCCTATTGTAATTTTTATTATAATGTCTATTATTTCTATTTTATTTTACCAGCTCTAACATGTTATTTTAGTATCAATGATATACTATTATGGTTTTTGTAAATATTGTGAATTAGATTTTTTTTATTTAAAATGCAGCCTTGGTGAACAGAAGAGACTTCCTTCAAAAAGGTAGTGTATATGTTAAAATGTGTTTGTAAAATATATGTAGGTAAATATTGCTGTTTATGACTATGAATTGTTACATTGGTGCATATAAATGAAAAAGATTAAATATGATTCTTCTTGTGTTCATATAATGACAAACTGTGAAAACAAAGAATCGGCAAGTAACATTAAAATTAAATGTGAGGTTTTGAAGTAGAAAGACTGAAACAGCATTTTTGTGTAAAATGGACTCAGATCATCTTTGTTTTTTCAGTGATTTTTACTGTATTTTACTTCTTACATGAAACATTTTGAATCTACTTGATTGCTCTTAATCTAAACAAAACCACGCTTTAAATCAAACATCCATGTAAAATGTTCATTTAATTGTTCTTCTGGGAGTTTGAAGGCTGACCGATTACAGAGCCTGAGTGCACTTAAAGTCAACATGAAGTTATATTTACTGCAGTATTTCCAATGAAGCAGGACGTTCAGCTCCTAGAAGAAGAAGAAGTGACGGTCACAGAAGCTCTGGTGTTCAGCATGAGAAGGTGTGGATGTTCAACTCCAACTAAATCAAAACAATCATTGCAATGTGTTTGCCAGCTTTTGTTATTTCATGTGACAAATCTTCCTCTTGACTGGGGCACGGCAATAAAAACGGTGAAGCTATTAGAATGATGGCCCATCTAAAGACGTCACCTGTATCAAGCTGACAGCGACTCGACTCCTGTAACCGAACTGATGGAGACGCGAGTGACAGCTCAAGGAAGGCGACCGCTGGCCGAAGGCTGAAGGACTGCAAAATATCTCACAAAAACAGTTTACTGTGGACACGACGTGAAGTAAAGCATCAGTGAAGTTAATCTGTGCAGACAAAGTACCAGCACAGAAGATCTATCTGCACCGGGACGCTGCTTTGGCTTGTCATTTGGGGTTAGAGATGGTTTATTTACAGTATTTTGTGTGATTCATACAGTGATCTGAATGCACAATGCAACAAAATGATCAAATCAAATAACAGTTAAAACCACAGTCAAACCACAATTCAATTCACATTTATTTGTATAGCGCTTTTCACGATACATATCATTTCAAAGCAGCTTTACAGAGAATGCATGTCAACATCACAAATTAAGAATGCAGTTAGCAAATAATGTAATAATTAATTTACAATCACTGTTAGCAGTTTAACTGAAGGTAGAAGCAATGAGCTCCTGGAAAAATTAATTGCATATTAAGAATAATTAGAATATATAGAAATTTGGGAATGTGCATGCTGATCCAGATGATTGCGTCTTCTGAAGTCCTTGCAGGAGTTGGCACAACAGAATGAATAGTAAAGAAATGTTTTATATATATATATATATATATATATATATATATATAGTTTGATGTTATAAATTGCAAAGTTTTGCTGTTGTTTAGTGGCTCAAACCTGTAAATAAAATTAAAAAAGTCTTTAAAATAAAATTTATTATGTCTGACAAAAGATTAAATTAATTAAAAACAACTAAACTTTAAGACTTAGGCTTAATTAATTCAGAATAATAATGTTTTAATGAGTTTTCTCAGTTGTGTGTGGATGATACTTGTAGTCGAATAAATAACTAAATAAATTATTATTGATTAATTTCAGCTAGTTTCCATATGAAACCAACATTTTTTCCAACATTTTTCATTTTCACTTAAAGTTGAAGTATCTAAAAGTAAAAACAAACTAAAAACAAAAACAAAAAAACAATAAAAATGACAAAAACAATAAAATTACTAAAACTTTATTTGTTCCAAAATACAATAAAAATAGTGAAATATTATTCCAGTGTAAATCAGCTGTTTTCTATGTGAATATATAGTAAAGTGTAATTTATTCCTGTGATCAAAGCTGAATTTTCAGCATCATTACTCCAGTCTTCAGTGTCACATGATCCTTCAGAAATCATTCTGATATGATGATTTGATGCTCAAGAAACATTTATGATTATTATCAATGTTGAAAACAGTTGTGCTGCTCAACTGGTAACTGCTTAAGTGATGCAAATGAATAATTGAATCAGAGTATTCACTGAACTCTACCTCTGAAGTGAGTAAAACTAGTCTTTAGGAAAGTTTAAGGCCAGATATGTCACGCCATCATTGAGACGGAGCTAAACGGCTTGATGAAGGTCCACCGGCGGCAGTGTACGGCAAACACAGTGTCCTGAATTCATTCTCTCAGATGCTGTAAGAGCTGAAATACTGTCATCGTGTGCGCTGGAGTTTTGATGGCATAGAGTGCCGTTTTATCTCCCTATAAATAAAGGATGTGACTTCACTTATAGCGCTTCCTGTAGCAGCTGAAGCTCGAAGCAGCATATATTTGTGAAAGTGCAACTGTTCGGACTGAAACCATGTGTTCAATTATTAAGCGAAGCGCATCACTATAAACTTTCAATAACCCAAACCCATCCACCGAAGCTCTGAGATGTTGTTTTCACATTCAAATGTGTGGAATGAAGATTCAGATTTCAGATTTTATTAGTGAACAATGAAATAGGCTAATACTTGTACTTAAAAAACGTAAAAAAAAAATCTGCCAATGTAGTAAAACAAAATACACTCATATTCAAGTCTTCATATCTAATGCTTCTCAAGTAAATCTTGTTTCAAGAATTTTTAGATTTTTAGATAACTTAAAAAAAGACTTAAATGCTCGTAAAGAATAGGATTTTTTGCTGTGTAGTGTGTTGTTTTTGTCATAAATCAAATGCTTTTACTTTCGCCATGTTTACGTTTGCTTCATTTCCCGCTTATGCAACAGTCATAGTATTACAGAATGAAATTAATATTGCAATTAAGCGACTGAAGCCTGTAATTAGAAGCATGATAAAGTAATGTCAGGGCTTGCTGTGTTGTATTTTTTGCTATAGATAAATGATCTGTTATCTTCATTGCTCCACATTGCTGAGAGTGAAATCTGGTAATGAGTGGAAGGATCCCTGCAGTGAGCGTAATGAGAAAAATGACACAGAACAGACAAGGAAAATAGCTAAATGGAAGTGATCGAGAACATCAGTGGAAAACAATGCTGCAATTACATTTAGCGGCCACTTTATCAGGTGCATCTGTCTAATAACGGTTAGTAGTTGTGGGTGGTGTGATAAAAATCACAGTATGAGTAGTCACATTAAGTGACAATATATATGTAACATTTTACAAGAAGGTTCTATTAGTTAATATAAGTTCTTAAAATATCTTATTTTGTGTCCACAGAACAAAGAAAGTCATATTGATTTGGAATGTTCCTTGAGGTTCACTTATAATTTTAACGTTTTCTTAAGGCATAGGAAACAATATCAAAGTCCACTCGCTATTGCATGAGTAAGTGTTTCAAAAACAAACATATAAAACTGTCATTTACAGACAAAACATTATGAAATCATTTACTTATGGTTTGTGATGCAGCTGCTGTCAGATCCAATACAGTCGACTGCTTCATCTGTCAACCAAAGTTTCCTTGCAAACTCTCCATTACACTGTGCCTCCGTCAAATGCTCCGAACAAACATATAATCCTCCAACATCATCCGGGACTCCATTCAAATAAACCATCCACTTGTTTCCGACACTGGGATCCTTCTGAAGTATGTACAGTCTTTTTCTATTTACTTCATACATGAATTAATACATAAACTTAAATTCTCTAAAGTTTTTTTAATTACTCCACACAACCACTGGTTTGCATGATAATTCCTTAATTTTCGATCATATTGTATAGTATAGCATATTTTATATTGTTTTAACACATATTCCCTACATTTAAGCTTGTTTAACAAATATTAGAAGTAAAAATTAAACATTTAGAAGTAATTCAAGTGTAATCAACCAGTCTCTGTTGCCTGTTTCCACCGTAACGGCACTGGATCTGGTGCCGGAGATGGCTCGTGTTCGGCGGGGGAACTGCTAACTTCAGACCACTGTCTGCGTTTCACTCGTAGCCGAAAAATGCTGTGACTGACTCCATAACCTGTCCATAAATAATCAGAGTACAATTCTGAGAACATATTTTAACATCCTAAGTATTTATATTCTGTATTTTTTGATTAAGATCAAAAAATTTATGCAAGGCATCAGGTGTTTCCATCACACAAAAAGACACAACACTCATTTAGGAGACTCACATCACGCCCTGTATGTTACTTTGCATAAAGTTAAATGATATACAGAACAATAAGGATTTTTTAGATAAAATAAAACATACACAAACCTGTATTTTACCAAAGACATGCACCAAATTGATGGAGCTGCACTGCTCTCTCCTGAAGAGGGCGCAAAAAGCCTGCGATAAATAATTCAACCCCTGGGTTGTTACTCTGACCCAGGATCGGAGTAACAAACTACCCAAACGCTGGGTTGTTACATCTGACCCAGGATCTGGGTAACACAAAAAACTACCAAACGTTGTTAGATTCTGGTAACAACAAAACTACCCAAACGCGGGTGTTACTGGTAACACAAAAACTACCCAAACGCTGGGTTGTTACGTCTGACCCAGGATCTGGTAACACAAAAACTACCCAAACGCTGGGTTGTTACGTCTGACCCAGGATCTGGGTAACACAAAAACACCCAAAACTGGGTTGTTACTCTGACCCAGGATCGTAACACAAAACCCAACACTGGGTTTTACGGACCCAGGATCTGGTAACACACAACTACCAACGCTGGTTGGTCTGACCAGGATCTGGTAACACAAAAACTACCCAAACGCTGGGTTGTTACGTCTGACCCAGGATCTGGGTAACACAAAAACTACCCAAACGCTGGGTTGTTACGTCTGACCCAGGAGGCTGGTTGTTACTGGGTGTAACACAAACTACCCAAACTGGGCTGGGATCTGGGTCACAAACTACCCAAACGTCTGACCCAGGATCTGGGTAACACAAAACTCGCTGGGGTCTGACCAGGATCTGGGTAACACAAAAACTACCCAAACGCTGGGTTGTTACGTCTGACCCAGGATCTGGGTAACACAAAAACTACCCAAACGCTGGGTTGTTACGTCTGACCCAGGATCTGGGTAACACAAAAAAACGCTGGGGGTCTGAACACTGGGTAACAAAAACTACCCAAACGCTGGGTTGTTACGTCTGACCCAGGATCTGGGTAACACAAAAACTACCCAAACGCTGGGTTGTTACGTCTGACCCAGGATCTGGGTAACACAAAAAACACTGGGTTGTTACGTCTGACCAGGATCTGGGTAACACAAAACTACCCAACGCTGGTTGTTACGTCTGACCCAGGACTAACAAAAACTACCAAACCCAGGATCTGGGTAACACAAAACCCAACGCTGGGTGTTACGTCTGACCAGGATCTGGTAACCAAAAACTACCCAAACAAAATCGGGTTGTTACGTCTGACCCAGGATCTGGGTAACACAAAAACTACCCAAACGCCGGGTTGTTACGTCTGACACAGGATCTGGGTAACACAAAAACTACCCAAACACCGGGTTATTACGTCTGACCACTACTATATGTATATTGTTTATATTCCTTGAGTGGGACGCTCCTCATAATCCTTGGTTCCTGTTTAATTTCCTCTTCCCGCTGGTTGCCTTGGCAACATACGGAGCTTCTAAAAGCTTGAAGTGTTGATGGCATTAGACAAGCGGCCCTGTGTGCATCTTTCATACGCTCGCATTGAGTGTAAGCAAACAGCCTCTGCAGATCCATCGTATCACAGTCACTTTCCTCTAACAACCGCATTCTGTCATTCATTCACACAGCGATTAGATCGGAGCTTCCTCAGCTCTGGACTGAATATTCACTGAGGTGGTTTGAGCTCTTCAGCAATTAAAATAACAAAGGCTCCTTTACGCTGCCGGTTCGAGAGCTCAGTGCCGGCGATTTGAATGGAAATAGAAAACAGGAGGAAATAAGGGAAGTGGAGGACTACTGAAGTCCTTGTCTTTCATGAAGTTGGACAAACATAATGCTTTAAGACTTTAACCCTCTGCTGCTCTTCGGTCATTTTTGACCAAAAAATTTAACATTTTTTAGAATTTTTACTTCATCTGAATGGTATGAAACTTGGTAAAAGTTTTGGCACTTGCTATGTGAACACAAAAATCATGAACATTCGAAAAGGTCAAATGGTCCTGAATAAAATAGTCCTCCTTGCAGTCAAAAATGAGCGCATGAGTAGAAATTAATCGGAAGCTAATATTATCTAGTGGAAGCGTTTGGTACTGCGCCCAAACAAAATCTTACTAAAAGCTCATTTTTTGAGATATCAACCTCAAATTTGGAACACATCTTGTTTAGATTTGTGGCTTTGAATTTCTTGCAGTTTTAGAGTAAATCATGTTTTTGAAAATATATGTTTCATATAGATATTTAAAATAGTATTTTTATGCATTTTTTCATAATAATAAACTTAAACTTCTATAACTTTTTCATTTTTTTTTCACTTCAGCAATAATGTGTTCTTTAAAAGAGACCCAACTTCAGTCTGTGATCCAAAGCATTCAAGATTTATGACAGTTTAAATTGGAAATTTCATTTTCAGGTCTATGCTCAAAAAGTGATTAAAGGGGTCATGAACCCATTGACCTCTTATATATCAAAAGCTCAAGGAAACGTTGATTTCTCAATTCATGACCCCTTTAACAGGTAATAATGGACCAACTATTCATATATATAATTTAGTACCATAAAATCCCCTAAAATGCAAATATTAAATAAAAAACATTATCGAACCAAATATATTACATTAGTTTCATTGAAATAAAATAAAATTTTTTGGTCATCTTTGACAGCCACGTGATGAACACCAGAGGGTGCTTTCAGTGCATAAATCAGGTGTTTATAAAAGATAGATGCCTTTTAAATTTTAGGATGGGGTCCAATGTTGATAATGAAGAAGACATGACATTTCTTCATCTTTCACATTACCCTACATCGCTCTGCCTCTGCCATCATCGCTGGGCCATTTTTAGAACACCCCAGGCTGAACAGTGTTACCATGGCACGTCACCAAGACCCACACTGATAAGCAACTGTACGATCTGATGACAAATAGATCTTTAAAGCGGCAGCATGGCGAGAATCTGAGCAAAACTCCTCAAGTCTTATTGCTTTGGCTTTCACACCTGAGCTTTGCATGCAGATCTGAGTCCATCTGAGTGTGTTTGATCAGTGTGAAGTGGTTGTCTGAACCAGATACGCTGAACAGCGTGTGAACACAATCCGGCCTGACTGTTCTTCCCTCAGGGTTTCTGTCTTTTTTCCAGCACAAATAATCGAACATTCTTAAATTCTGATCTGAATCATTTTAACGGCACTTTATGAGCGTCACGTGATGCAGCTTTCCAAGTTATTGAGAAATCAGATCAAACTTGATTACCTGATAAAAATCTGATGAAGACTCATTTTTTATAATTTATTATAGCCTATTTATTTGTATTTTAGCCCTATATATATGGAATCTTTCGCATTCACGCAAAATTCACGATCGTGTTGACTGCGACAATTCGCCGAACAAATAATGTATAACCATACTTAAAATGATTACAAAAACCACATATATCACCAACAAAAGAAACTTTACATTATAAGTGGACTCAGGAAGGAAATTTAAAAATGTATGATGTGTCGTGTCCCCTTAAATATTTTATTTTAGAAAAAGTAAGCCGTCAGTGTTATGTGAGCAGTAAGAATACAAACGAATACATAGTCCGATTCGCCAAAACGTCGTGTTGTTTGACTAAACTTGTCAATCGATGAAATGTAATGGAAGTCTGGTTGACGGAGTTTGTTCTTCCCTCACACTAATGGTTTTTACTGCTCTCTCCGAGGCATTAATAATTCAGATCCGACAGAGGTAAGTCATGTCATGTTTTAGAGCAGGGGCTTTCAATCTTTTTGAAGCCACGGATCATCTTCGTGAGAATCTGATAGGCCAGCCTTAACCCGTCTGGCGCGGAAATTGTGATGTCCTTACATTAATGCACCCAGATGGCACTCGAGTTTCCGGAGTAATATATACATAGGAAGTCAGTGAAAGAGTGAGAAAGATGCTGAGCATGTGCATGCATGTTATCCTGCTTGTTCATATTAGTTTATTAAAGTTTCCTAGAGCACTGCATGTTTTCTCATAGTTTTTAAAATCGCTGTTTCGTATCGCTATTTCATATGATGAGTTGTCCTACATTTTTGCGTGAGATCTTACTAGGGAGTTGTTAAAGTTGCCTATAAAAGTTTGCTTTTTACAGTTCCATTTAAGCCTCAAGATTACATAAAATTATTTAACCGAAATCTGAATCAAACTGCATCTACCCAGTATGACAACCACAATAAGGACAATTAGCCTAATGTTTTGTAAGGACGGTTATATCAATGTTGAGATTAAACATTATTTAAATCATATTTATAATGTTCTTTTAACATTATTAGGAAATGATATGCATCTCCTGATGTTCATGAAATGCATATCATTGCCTTTTAGGGCATATTTACATGCCTACTTAAACGAAAGGTTTTTTCCTTCGTGTTTTTTCGAAAAGTTTCCCTGTTCATGCGGCTAATGACTAAACGCTGTATTTTCCTGTACTGTCACTTCGTAAAAACACTTCTGAACATGCCATAGTTAGGGGGGAAGATTAACCGATATGTATCAGATACGTGTCTCTAGCCTGCACGATGGCGAGTGCATCGTAGAGCAGCAGAGGATGAATGAAATTTTGGAAGCATATCGAGATGCATCGGTTTTTGCGAGATGCATCGGTTTTTCCGAGATACAGCTTATCCTTTTAATACAGAATGTATTTCTTTATTTATTAACAAGTGTTGTCAACCTGTTTTTTGCGCATAATTTAATCGACCTACATAAAGTAGGCCTAAGCAACGGACTTGCGGATGTGTGTACACTACAACTCAATGTATCAGCTGCGCGGATGAAGCCAGTGATGCGCCCAAAGGTAGTTGTCAGGAAGCGCGAGGAGTAAGCAAAACAAACATGTCGGACGCCGAGATAATTTATCCTCCACTGAATTTTAAATCTAAAGTTTGGGAACACTATGGATTTTACAAGAAAGACGGACGACTTGACAAGACAGATGCAATTTGTAAAATGTGCCGCGCATCTGTAAAATACACGGCAGTACTTTACACTTGAAAAGCCAGTTTGTAAAAAAGTATTGGTTTTACTTGGTTAATAAATAATCAAACTAATTCAATGGCACCGCATCCTCTTTCACATCACCACATAAACTTGATCTAATTAGCTAGTGCTGAATTATCGCATCGTATCGTGATATGGGTGTGAATCGTATCGCATTGCATCGCAAAATGCCACACATGTATCGTTAATATATCGGATCGGATACTCTGTATCGAGATGCATATCGGATCGGCATTATACCTTAGATGCCCAACCCTATGCCATAAGGTGTGTTCGACATCGGCTGCGGCTGGATGTAACCGATCGGCGAGATTAGCCGCGTGCAGGCGGGGAGGAGCTGAAAATGGAGACGTGAAGTCGGACACTTTCTGCTTCCCGTAGTGACGCTCGCACTGCGTTTGCATACTTTATCACAGCTGAAGTGAAATAAATGCAATATTTGACTAATACACTGATGTTTCAGAGACTTTTTCATTCAAAACTTTATGTACTGCTTACAGCGTCTGTTTTTACAAGAATAAAGTTCAACATAAGCATATGTTATTTAAATAACAATGTAGTGGGATCTACGTTTTTTATCCGTTTTATTTTGATAAACATGACACAATACAACATCGCGACTACATGAAAAGAGCTTTAACTGTTATAAAAACAGATTTTTGAGCATTAGTGGAGCTGAAGGCGTGAAAATAAACACGAAACACACGTGATCGTTGTCATGCGGTGAATCCGGCCATCAGAGACAGCTGTGTCGTCATCAGCGCTCGTGCAGCTCCTCTTGAGAAACTGCGCTGGCTAACTCAGGCGGCTGATCTCGAATCGCTCTCGCGGTACTTTAAAGCCATACGTCAGTCACATGACGTCAGCGCTGTCTCAAGTCGGACAACATTCTTACCGGCATGCACTGCTTCAAGTCAGCCGCCGATCGGTCTTTGCGGCGCTGCATCAAGTCGAACAAGCCTATAGCCATAGACTGAACATGTAACCTAATAAGCATGCACATGACATCACAGTTTTCAAAAAATCGCGTTTTTGTAGTTTTTACACAGGCACGATAACGGTATCGTTTTCAAAAACTTTCACTTTGAAACCGATTTTCAAAAGTTAGCGTTTTCAGGCCCCCAAAATGCCTTTGTCATATAAATGATGAATGACCAAAAAGTTTTATTTTTTATGTTTTGCATTTTTAGTTAAAACAGTCTCGTGACCTGTAACGCTGCCTGAATCATAAATCATGCACTGTTCGCTGTTGGCCCGATTGAGCCTGGTTTCTCCCAAGGTTTTTTCTTGTCTTGTGTAAACGGACCCTTAGAACGTTTTTGGAACGTCTTCATGATGTTTTTACTTGATGAAAATTCTTCTGAGAACAAGATTTTAGGAAGTTTGTTATTGATATTTGCTGAATGTTAACATGAACCTTCTTCAAATATTACAAATAAACGTTCAAAGAATGTTAGCCTATATTGTGAAGAACGTTGTACTAACATTATTATAACCTTTTAAATAACATTCTAATCACAAGAAGAAAACTGGACATTTTAATGCTTTTTTAAACATTGCACATCACAGCATTTTTAGAACATCATTTTGTTAGTATGCAGATTAAAATGCATTTATCTTTAGAGTGCTATAAAACAAACCGTAAAATAACTTGGATTTTTTAAATAAATAAGGTCAAATTCTAGTGTAGTTGGAACAGTTACCACTGCGTAAATGAAAACATGGTGCATCTTTTATGACTGTGTTCATAATGTTTTCAGAACAACCTGATGACATCTACGGCTCATCGTTCACCTCATTTCTGTTTACACATCCACACTAAAAATGAAAATTTCACTTGTTTGAATAGGCTATATGTAGACATCTTCAGATACATTGAAATATTTGCATACACATTATTCAGGTATTTTCATCCGAGGCTACAAACGCAGGCAAACAACAAATGATTTTTCAATCTTTAATCTATTTCCAAACAGAGATATGTCAGGATTCAGGATGGATCCGTCTCTTGGGACGTCGCTTTTGTGTCTCCTGTGTTTAGACTGACTCGATCCGAGCGAGACGTTCATGCCTTCATGATCTCTAAATAATCACATGCTGCCAGCTGACAGGCATGAAGAACCACATATTCTGACAGCGTCCTGAACGTTTCAAATAGTTTAAAAGCTTGCAAGTTGAAAGGTTATAGTTTGATCCATAGTACTTGGATTTTATAGCTGGTAAAAGAATAAAGATTTTCACTCCATGTCACTGATTATTCGCCTGCACTTTAATTACTCTGGAAACACAGTCCTAATGAAGATCCCTGGACCTGAATCATGTTAAAATACATTTATTTTTATGCTCTAAAAATACATAGATAGATAAACTATATGCTGATAGTCAAATGTCTGGATACATGAGATGATAACTGTGGTGACAGAGACATCTAGTGGTGTGATGTGGAAATTAGACAAATGTCCAACTAAAATGTTTCAGGAAAAACATTTCATGAATGATGAATAAATAATATTCTTGTGCTGAAATTTTGAGAACCAAATAACATTCTATTATGATTATACATTCTATTTATAACAAACATTCTATCATTCCATTCAATATGTTACCTGTTTAGAACATTGAGAGAACGTTCTGAGAATGTATCTGGAGCTTCTAAACTATAGTTTTGCAAGCAATCCTCCCTTGGTTAAGCAGTTTCATCATGCAAACCAGCACAGAAACCTCCTGTAACTTCTGAACGCGCGGGTTTGATGTAAGTTCAGCTCGTTCCTTCAGATCCACTGAACGCCGGCTCATTGTTTTTCAGTGTGGAGATTCACACAGATATTCCTTGCATTTCCACTCCCAGACCCCCGCTGTGAGGCCGGCCGGAGTGCTTTCTCTCTCCCTGCGGATCTGTGTGTGTTTGATAGATTAGAAGGTCTTCAGTGTTACACACTCCCATGGTGCCTCTCTGCCCCTCTGTCTGTTTCTGTCGTTATTGGAAGATGGTTGCTCTGCGTTCCAAAAAAAAGGCCGCACGCTTTTCCACTCGATCCGCTCTGTAGAATTCATTAAAAATGCTCTGTCTGAAAAATGTGAGGAATTTTGTTTTGTTCCTCTCACATCCTGATCCCTCAGCTCATTGTGAACGCCGCTATAACACACATATATTGATGTGTCTCTCGTTTCTTCTCTTCATGTCGAGCAGAATATGCACTCTCAAAAAAAAAGAGAAAGAGTTTAATGATTAAATGATTGACAGAAATTTCATTTTTGGGTGAATGTATGATCTGGTTATTGTGTATTAAAACACATTCAGTTACACTTACATTTATTTATGCATGACTGACAAATATGCATCACATTAAGTTTATTAGTTTGTTTTATTTAAAACTGTGCAATCCAAATATAATATATTTTAGATTTCGGTCTATTTCAGAGACTATATTTCATCAAATTTAAAATGCCAAAGGAAGGACACAGCTGCTGAATCACTTATACTGTCTGTCAACACTGAATTCACCGAACCGATGCATCTCTTCTGCACACTGAACTTCAGCGCAAACATCTGCTATTTTAAATTCTAATATATTTCACAATGTATTTTTGAGCATATAAATCCAGCCTTGGTGAGCAGAAAGACTCTTATATTGAACATTTCAAGTAGATAGATATATTGTTCACACCAAACATCTTTTTTTAACCAAATAACCATGTCATTTATACCTAAATAACGTCAAGTACAAGCCCTAACAGTCACGATGTCTCGATGGCTTAAACTGTAACTCTGGGCTTTAACAGGAACAGTTAGAGACAGTGTTGAATGTGTTCCTCATCCAAAGGTCAAACGTATATAAATCAGCTGTATGAAGGTCAAACATCTGACATGCCGAACACACAGATGTGCTGCTTTAAATCCTGCTCGCATTTTCTGTTTCCATGAGCCTCTCGAACCATGAAGAAGAAAACATCTTTATGATGATGATATTTAGGTTGCATTTAACCAAACTTGTCAAGAAGTCCTAGTGTGGTTTGGGTAACCTCTGCAGCAGTATAAATCATCTTTCTCCACTGACAGTCACTCAAAAATACACATTCTGATGAAACAAGAAAACTTCATGTAGAAGTATTGTTCGTTGTATGAAACCTTATTGTAAAGTTATGTTTGTCTTGGTTTACCATTTTTACCTACTTTTTATTTATACTTATTTAATTTCACTGGGAGTTGCATCCTGTATATAACTATGTTTGTGACAAAGAAAATCTTGAATCTTGAATTGCAGTGTAATGGAGCCTATAAGAATTATGTTCATTCCATAAAGCATTATACATCAATCCCTTATGGCCTTATTTTGATTGTTTTTTCTCTTTGCTATTGAATGATTTAGATGAAAAAGTTCATCAAGACAAACTTTGATGTTGGCTTGAGAAATCCTGACCAGACAGTTTGAAGTAGTTTTAAAAGCTGGAAGTTTAAAGGTTTCCAGTTTGAAGTAGTTTTAAAGCAAACTTTTGCTTTTCTGTAAAACAGACTGATATTCTGGATGATTGCTAGGGTATTCTGGGTGGTTGCTAGGGTGTTGCTATGTGGTTGCTAGGGTATTCTGGGTGGTTGCTAGTGTGTTGCTATGCAGTTGCTTGGGTGTTCTTTGTGGTTGCTGGGGTATTCTGGGAGGCTGCTTGGATGTTGCTGTGCAGTTGCTAGGGTACTCTGGATGGTTGCCAGGGTACTGCTGTGTGAAGGCCATATAGTCTATCAGAAAAACAGACTGATATTCTGGATGGTTGCTAGGTGGGTATTGCTAGGGTGTTGCTAGGGTATTCTGAGTGGTTGCTAGGAAGTTACTAGGGTGTTGCTATGCAGTTTCTATGGTATTCTGGGTGGTTGCTATGCAGTTGCTAGGGTGTTCTTGGTGGTTTTAGGGTGTTGCTAGGGTATTCTGGGAGCTTGCTAGGATGTTGCTGTTCAGTTGCCTAGGGTATTCTGGGTGGTTTCCAGGGTATTGCTATGTGAAAGCCATACAGTCTATCAAAAAAACAGATATTCTGAATGGTTTCTAGGGTATTTTGAATGATTGCTTGGGTGTTGCTATGTGGTTGCAACGGTATTCTGGGTGGTTGCTATGGTGTTGCTATGCAGTTACTAGGCTGTTCTTGGTGGTTGCTAGGGTATTCTGGGTTGTTGCCAGGGTACTGGTATGTGAAGGCCATATAGTCTATCAGAAAAACAGATTGGAGGTTGCTAGGATGCTGCTATGCTGTTGCTCGGGTATTCAGTGTGGTTGCTATGCAGTTGCTAGGTTGTAATTGGTGGTTGCTATGGTGTTGCTAGGGTATTCTGAATGGTTGCTATGGTGCTGCTATGTGGTTGCTAGGGTATTCTGGGTGGTTGCTATGGTGTCGCTATGCAGTAACTAGGCTGTTGTTGGTCATTGCCAGGATATTCTGGGAGGTGGCAAGGATGTTTCTGTTTAGTTGCTAGGGTATTCTGGGTTGTTGCTATGGTGTTGCTATGCAGTTACTAGGCTGTTCTTGGTGGAAGAAAAACAGATATTCAGAATGGTTGCTAGGGTGTTGCTAGGGTATTCTGAGTGGTTTCTAGGGTGTTGCTACATGGTTGCTGGGGTACTCTGGGTGGTTGCCAGGGTATTGCTATGTGGTTGTTCTGGATTGTTGCTATGCATTTCAGAAGACCTGTTTGTGCCAAACTTCTGGATGTTTATCTTGCTCTTCTTCGTGGCAGAAAAAAGATAAAGATGTCTGTTTGAATGCAAGGCTTATTTAAATTTCAGATTATAACTTTTGAACTTTTAAAAGCGTATCATATCAATTCAGCATTCAAAGTTTTACTAATTCTCTTTTTTTGCTATAAAAACTCTACACACTCCATAAAGCCAGGCTGCTGTTTGTCAGATTCTACAGCAATAAATGAGAAAATCCTTGTCAAAGAGGGACGCAAAACAAACTTTCCAGGTCTCCATGGCGATGTTTTAAACTCATGATGTAATCATTCCAGTCACGTAGTTCAGACTCTCCCGGGGGTTTTCTCTCATCTGTTGCCTCACAATTCCTTTGGATTTGAAGTTTGTAGCCATCAATGGAGCGTCTTTACCTATTTCCACCAAACATGTATTTGTAAAGCTTCTGTTGTGCACTAAAGGAAGGACTTCAGCTCAATGAGGTTCTTTGAAAACAGAGGGTATTTTCTTCAGCGGAGGTGCTTCAGATGAGGACGGAAGCTTTAGGCCTCTTGAGGGAAATAATTAAAGGGATACCATGCCATTTTAGTACCATTAATACAGCTTTATGATATTTTGAAAAAAAAAAAAAAAAATTTTAATTTTAGTTTTGTCTGCTCTTTGTCCATTTTATTAGTTATTAGTTTAACACTTTACTTAAAGGCTTTGTATATAATGCATTATAAAAGTATTTTAATGCATTAATTATGAACCTTATGATGCATTGTATGATCTCATTAGAAAGTATAATGCACTGAAACTAGTGCTGTCAAATCGATTCATCGCGATTAATCGCATCTAACATAAAAGTTTGTAAATATACACTGCCCTCCAAAAGTTTGGAAACACCCCTGGCAAAGTGTGGTTTTGGACGATATCAGCATAAATCCTTATCATTTTTTGGTTCAAATACATTACAGTAACTTGACATTATCATTGAAGACCAGCAATAATAATTTAATTTTGATTGCATAATAATGTCAATATAAACATGTGAAAGTCAGACATGCCCCTTTGCCAGCTGTGATGCTGGTTACTGGTTTAAACTTGGCCCAGGTTTGTAAAAGATTTTTGGGTCAGCACACCTTAATAGCTTCAACAATTGATTGCCAATTAAGTTTAGAATACAATGAACCAATCAGAACTCAGTTTAGGTCAGATAGCTGCTAATGCTGGATATTTTGAATTGAAAATTTAAGTTTGTTCTATGTATAAACTGTTTATATAATAAAATATGTTTTCATAGTTTGTGTTGTCCCTTATCAGTGCAAAATTATCACAAATTTAAAAGGATTCATGCCAATATTGTCCAAAACCCCATTTCTAAGGCGTTTCTAAACCTTTGGAGGGCAGTGTAACAGTGCTGTCAAATCGATTAATCGCGATTAATCGCATCTAACGTAAAAGTTTGTAAATATAACAGTGCTGTCAAATCGATTAATCATGATTAATCACATATAAACAAACGTTTGTAAATATGTGCATATATTCACTTACACAAATCGATTAATCGTGAATCACATATAAACAAACGTTTGTAAATACATGTGCATATAATTCACTTACACAAATCGATTAATCGCATATAAACAAACGTTTGTAAATATGTGTGCATATATTCTTACACAAATCGATTATCGCGATTAATCACATATAACAAAAGTTGTAAATATGTGTGTATATCTTCACTTACACAAATCGATTAATCACGATTAATCACATATAAACAAACGTTTGTAAATATGTGCATATATATTCACTTAACAAATCGATAATCGCGATTAATCACATATAAACAAAAGTTTGTAAATATGTGTGTGTATATCTTCACTTACACAAATCGATTAATCACGATTAATCACATATAAACAAAAGTTTGTAAATAATATATATTCACTTACACAAATCGATTAATCACGATTAATCACATATAAACAAAAGTTTGTAATGTGTGATATCTTCACTTACACAAATCGATTAATCACGATTAATCACATATAAACAAACTACGTGTGCATATATATTCACTTACACAAATCGATTAATCACGATTAATCACATATAAACAAATGTTTGTAGATGTGTGTGTATATCTTCACTTACACAAATCGATTAATCGTGATTAATCGATTATAAACAAAAGTTTGTAAATACGTGTGTGTGTGTGTGTGTGTGTGTGTGTGTATACACTTTCACAAATTGGTTAATCGTGATTAATCGATTATATACGAAAGTTTGTAAATACATATGTGTGTATATCTTCACTTACACAAATTGATTAATCGCGATTAATCGTATCTAACAAAAATTTGTAAGTGTGTGTGTATGTATATATATGTTCTTACACAAATCGATTAATCGCATCTAACATAAAAGTTTGTAAATACGTGTGTGTGTGTGTGTGTGTGTGTGTGTGTGTGTATTTACTTACACAAATCGATTAATCGCAATTAATTGCATCTGACAAATGTTTGTAAATATATGTGTGTTTATATTTTTTACTTACACCAATCGATTAATTGTGATTAATCACATCTTAAATAAAAGTTTATTTGTATTTATTTAAAATTTATGTGTGCATATATATGTCACGGTTCCCTTCTGTTCTGGACTCCATTTCCCATCATCCTCCCTGGCCCACACCTGCACTCACTTCCTCATCACCTCCTGAACTGCAAATCATACACACCTGTTCCCCATCAGAAAATTATATATAATATATATATATATATATATATATATAATATATATATATATATATTTACAAACTTTTATGTTTAGATGCGATTAATCGATTTGACAGCACTAATTAAAACACATGACAAACAACCAATTTCAGATGTAACAAGGAATCTGCAAAAATGATAGTGCATTTTAACTTATTCATGAAAATATTTAATGCATTATAATGTAAATTATGAATACCTTTATATTGCGTTATACATAAAGGATGAAGTGTTACCTTTAATATGTCTATTTAGCTTGTATTACTTTTATTTGAGCTTATTTTTAGTTGAATAATTTTACTTAAGCTTAAGCTAAATTTTAAATGTTGCCCTGGCAACTTACTGAAATATTTAATGAAATTTTATTTCAGTTAAAGTAATTTTTTATTAGTTTTAGTTTCTAATAATAACACTGATACATATCAGTAAACGTTTGATTTAGTACAAATGAATACTGCAGTTTTTGCTGGAGAGATACTCATTAACATTTTTCAAGGTATTTCAAAGATTGTGGAGTATTTTAACACACGTTTTTAACACATTGAGGGGGTGTGGAAGGGTTTAAAAGGTCTCGATCACATCAGCACATCCTAGTCAAGCCAACGATTACATCTTCATCATCATAATGACCTTTGGCACAATTAAAGCTACTCAGTCATGGCCAAAATAACAAAACAAGTTCACTTACGCTCAGTTATTTTAAGCCTTGATCCAAAACAAACATCTGTTTTTGCATGCTTGAAGTCTCAGAGGACATCGGATGCTTTTGTAATAGCGAATAACCAATAAAAGACTGAAATACACAAGCAGCGTTAGGACCGAAGCTCTTGACAGCGATCTTGGAGTTTGTCACGTGCCTACAGCATTGGGAACAATCTGAAAAACTCTCATAGGTATAAAAATCGAGACCCTGAAAAAACTGTTCCTGAGAATCCTGCCCTCGATTCTTTCTTCGATTTTCCATTCACTAAAGCCATTTGGCCTCTTCTGAAAGGGCTTGTGATTCGGGTGCTTCAGGCTCCTTGGATACGAAATGCTGGATCATTCAGCTCTTGAAGGCCTTGAAGCTCAATCTGCCAGTGATGCTCCATGAATACCGATTAGATCAGAGCACAACTCAACTCGCTCTTAGTCTGAACTGCTGCGATTCTCATGATCTACATTAACCTTCAACAATGTGTCACTCAAAGCAATAAATAAGGCAACTAATAGATGATGAATTATGTTATTTACAGTGAATGAACTGGTCATGTTGTGACTAGTCAACTTATAAAATAGTCAGCTAATATTTGACATTTGAACTGATATTATTTGCATAATATATTAGTATTATTATTGTTGACATTAATTATTTGTATTATTATCGTTTGCATTAACATTAATAATAATAATGCAATAATTCATAATTATACTTATTATTATTAATTATTATTATTAATAATAATAGTTATTATTATTATTAATAATACAATTTCAGCTAATAAGAATATCAGCTAATATTTGGCATTTCAACTTATATTATTTGTATAATAATAATAATAATGATGATGATGATGATTAATAATAATAATAATAATAATATTAAAATACCAGCTAATATTTTACATTTGAATATTATAATAATCATATTAATATTATAAAATTATTATTATTATTATTATTCATCATCATTGGTATTAACATTAATAATAATGCATAATAATAATAATTATTATTATTAAAAAATATCAGCTAACAATTAAAAATATCAGGAAACATGACATTAAATTTATGTATTATACCTTTTTTATATGTATATGTATTAATAATAATTTATTATTATTATTATTGATATAACATTAATAATGTAATAATAATAATAATATAATTATTATTTTATTAATACAATATCAGCTAATAAGAATATCAGCCAATATTTGGCATTTGAACTTATATTATTTGTATAATAATAATGATAATAATGATGATGGTTAATAATAATAATAATAAAATAATAAAATATCAGCTAATATTTTACATTTGAACTTGTATTATTTGAATAATAATAACAATTATTATTATTATATCATCATCATGGTATTTAATAATAAATAATAATAATAATAATAATTATAATAAATATCAGCTAATAATGAAATTATCAGGAAACATTTGACATTTGAACTTATATATTTGTATAATAATATTAATAATAATAATAATTATTATTGATATTTAATAATGTAAATATAATAATAATAAATATATGAATAACAATTTCAGCTAATAAGAATATCAGCTATATTTGGCATTGAACTTATATTATTGTATAATTTGATGGTTAATAATAATAATAATAATAATAATAAATTTCAGCTAATATTTGACATTTGAATTATTTGAATAATATAATAATAATAATAAAACAAATTATTATGTCATCATCATTGGTATTAACATTAATAATAATGCAATAATAATATTAATAATTCTTAAAATAAATATCAGCTAATGAAATTATCAGGAAACATTTGATATTTAAATTTATATTATTTGTATAATAATAAAATATTATTATTTTTAATAATATTAACATTAATAATGCAATAATAATAATAATAATAATAATAATAATTATTATTATTAAAATTTCAGCTAATAAGAATATCAGCTAATATTTGGCATTTGAACTTATATTATTTGCATAATAATAATGATAATAATGATGATGGTTATTAATAATAATAATAATAATAATAAAAATAATAAAATATCAGCTAATATTTGACATTTGAACTTATTCTTATGAAATGATATTTATAATTTTCAAAATTTTCAATGTTCAATTTTCAATAAAATAATATTTGTTATTATTATCATTGATATTAGCTTTATTGTTCTTATTATAAAATGATGTTCTGATGTTCTTCCTCTTCAGCAGGAGCTCGAGCCTGTCCGGCAGTGGGGAGGGGGAGGGGAGGGTAATCCCTGCTGCTGACGTCACGCGCCCGTGCACCTACTGCACTCAGAGTTGCGCGTGAGCGTGTCAGACAGTCTGCGCTCGCTCGCGGAGTCGGTGTTCCCGTTACCCGTGAAACACTCAACAGTTGATGCGACTGCTGCAGAAGTGCTGGGACGCTTGAAAAATGGGTACGTGAACTTGACAAGCAGTTTATTAAATGCAGTTCCAAAGTTTGAGCGTTTTTCCCTCAGACGGTGAAAGTTTACGCGCGCGACTGCTTTGGAGATACGCGTCTTTCGCTCTTTGTTTCTCTGCAAAGTCTTTGTATTTCTTTGACACAGTTCGAGCGGTCAGCATTAGTCTAGGTAACTGAGCAGCTCTGAGAAGTGAGATTATGGATTACACTAAAGAGATTTCCAACCGCAACCGCATCTCATGTCAGCTGTAAACGAGAGTAGACTGAGGTGAACGCAATCACAGCCTGCAGTTTGACAGCAGTTTGCTATTATTGTTTTTCTGTTGCACAGCTAACAAAAATAAGTTATTAGAGCGTTTTCATAACGTTCCCATTAAGTAATGAAAACGTTCAGTTTGTTTATAATGTTTTAAAACGTGGTTATTCGAACGTTAAGGAAACATTTGATTTTAGAATTTTACAACATAATGAAAAGTTATTTTTGAATGTTCCCTGAACATTTAGGAACGTTTCGAACGTTCCTAAAAATTCGAACGTTTAGGAAACATTCGAAATTTATAATTTTGCAACATTATGGGAACGTTACTTTTTGAATGTTCCCTGAACGTTCTAAACGTCCATTTTTAAAAACGTTTTTTTTTCTTGGTTATTCGAACGTTAAGGAAACATTCGAATTTATAATTTTGCAACATTATAGGAACGTTACTTTTGAATGTTCTCTGAACATTGTGAAACAAGTAGTAACATTTAAAACATCTAAAACGTTCAGAAAAAATTACAGTACATGAACGATGTATAAATAATGTTTTGTGCTAACGTTTTGAGAACATTAAAGACCAGATAACTTTGAACAAACGTTCTATTAACGTTACTGGAAGAACTTTTGCTCATAAGTTTGAGAGAACCTTGAGAGAACGTTCTGAGAACGTTAGCTGGTGGTTCACTTGCGATTAAGAAAATTGAATTTTCCATTCATTTGAATGTAGTTCGCCTCATTAGGATTGTTTGTTTTAAAGGGTTAGTGCACCAAAAAATGAAATTCTGTCATTAATTACTCCCTCTCATGTCGTTCCACACCCGTAAGACCTTCGTTCATCTTCAGAACACAAATTAAGATATTTTTGATGAAATCCGATGGCTCCTGCATAGCCAGCAATGACACTTTCTCTCTCAAGATCCATTAATGTACTAAAAACATATTTAAATCAGTTCATGTGAGTACAGTGGTTCAATATTAATATTATAAAGCTACGAGAATATTTTTGGTGCCCCAAAAAACAAAATAACGACTTATTTAGTGATGGCCGATTTCAAAACACTGCTTCAGGAAGCTTCGGAGCGTTATGAATCAGCGTGTCGAATTAGCAGTTTGGAGCGCCAAAGTCACGTGATTTCAGCAGTTTGGCGGTTTGACACGTGATCCGAATCATGATTCGACACAAAAGATTCATAACGCTCCGAAGCTTCCTTACGGGTGTGGATTTTGTGGATGGTTTTTGAAGTTGAGGGTGTCACATAAGCTGTCCATGTTAACACCTGTCTAATCTCACGACCATTTTGTACGTATTTTATGAGGTAAAATATGACGTATTTTAATTCGTACAAATTCGAAATTCATACGATTTGTCTAAATCCCAGTGACGCATAGGTTTAGGGGCAGGGTCATTTGTGCGAATTTGGTAACTCGTAAAATACGTACGATTTACCAAAAAACGTATGAAATCGTACAAGTCAGGTCGTACGAATTAGCCACCTCGTAAAATACGTACGAACTGCCGTGAGATCGGGTTGGTCTAATCTGACAAGCTTCTACCAATTTTGCAGCAAAATACCGAAGAGTTTAGTAGGATGCAAAAACTTTGGCATCAACAGCAAAAGAAATATGAGGCGTTTTATCTTCCCTTTCAAGTCTGATTATGATTAGTTGCATTTAGTTTGCATTGTTTTCGCCAGCTGCATCTGACCCATCAGTTGTGCTTTAGTCTCGATATAAAGTCTTGTATAATATGTCCTGCACATGTTTGAATAGATGTGGAGGATTTGAGCGAGCAGAATAGTCTGTATTGTGTCGGCTCTCTGGGTTTCCACTCTCAAACACGCAGATGAGGAGAGAGAGGCGCCACTTCCACGGATGTTTACCACTATTTAAAAGCTCCCGACTGAATTATGAGCTTTGGGACACTAAGAAGGGCTGTAGGCCAGATGGGCTGTAGCACTGAGACTCTGTCTCGTTCAGACCTCAGGAATCTGTCTCATCACTTGGTTATCCGATTAACCTGTTTTTAGTTTCAACACGATCACTATAGCATTTCTAGTAGTTCTTAATGATATATTTTGCAGTGTTTATTATATTAACTTCCCCTCCCTCTTGTAGCGACATCTCTTTTCTTCTCTGATGACTTCACAAACAAGAACAAACCTACATTTGTTCTTGTTTGCGAAGCAGTTTCACTTGGATATACGTCACAATAGAAAAGAAAAGAGGAGCACAACTTCCATTTCATGCTGAATTTAAAGGATTAGTTCACTTCAGAATGAAAATTTCCTGATAATTTACTCACCCCCATGTCATCCAAGATGTTCATGTCTTTCTTTCCTGGAATGTTTTCATCAAAAACCTTCATTTCTTTTCAACTGAAGAAAGAAATACCTAAACATCTTGGATGACATGGGGGTGAGTAAATTATCAGGAAATTTTCATTCAGAAGTGAGCTAATCCTGTAAAGCAATAGTTCAGCCAAAAACAAAACTTCTATCATTACTTACTCACGTCAGAGTTGTTTCCAAACCTGTATGCTGTTATTTTTTTCCTTGGAAAACAAAGGTAGATGTTTTGATGATGTTCTGTTGAGAAAATAACAACTTACAGGTTTGGAATGAGTAAATTTGCTGAATTATTGCTTTGAATGCTTGTTGGTGATAACATCTTGTTTTTATTTACTCTTTGAAGTACAAAAGCGTTTCCTCGTTAAGTCGACGTCGTTTCATCCTTTGTTTTTTATGGCATGAACTGAGGCGTGTGTTTCGAGTTCTCCAGAAATGTGGCAGGAACGGAAAAGCAGACAAAAACAGAACCGGCTTGATTCGCCCGTCGCAGCTGACAGTGTGAGAATGCGTGAGAGAGAGAGCATTGGTTTGTTCTCGCTCACAGCACTGGCTTTGTGCATCTAGTTCATTGGCCGTGTCTTTGTGTGACTCCAGAGACTGTTAACGTGAAGTAGGTCCAGTGCGTTGGGACGTCCTGAAGAGAATAAAGCCAGTGAATGAGGGGCCTCCTTCAATGAAGTGAGTCCTGCGCTGCAGCTGCATGCAATCTATGGTTAGACAAACAGGCCTTACTGTTACTCTAATGATAGACGTTTGATTCTGTGGATATTTTACAGATTTATGAATGGCTGTTTTTGTGTTATACAGAATGTGAGTGTTTCTCACAAAATAATGAGTCTTCTTAATCCGATAATGCTTAATAACGCGTGTGGCAACACTATTGAAACACCCATGCAATCTCATTCCTAAATGACAACAATTCTTCTACGTCTGTTAAACCTTTACATAATCACACTGAAACATTGAAATATGCGTCGGCGCCGCCACTGAGCCAGAGAGAGTACTTTATCACAGTTAAAGTACTGGATAAAAGTTTATAGTTTCGATATAAACACTGATGTCTATGGCAGGGATCAAAATAGAGCAAATCACCTTTGAAAGTAACTTGGCGCTTCAAATAACTATTGTATCAATTATATTGTTACACCAGTAGGTGGCGACAAATGACTTAAAAATGTATGTTATTGAATCATTCATTCAAGAAATTTGTGCAAAAACGCTGATTTATCCAGTAATGAAACAAGTGAAGTTTTTATGAGTGGAATCATTCAAGAAATTTGTTCAAAAACGCAGATTCATCCAGTATGAAACAAGTGAAGTGTTATGAGTGAGTCATTGAATCATTCATTCATGAGATTTGTTCAAAATGCTGATTCATCCAGTAATGAAACAAGGAAGTTTATGAGTGAGTCATTGAATCATTCATTCAAGAAATTTGTTCAAAAACGCTGATTCATCCAGTACTGAAACAAGTGAAGTGTTTATGAGTGAGTCATTGAATCATTCATTCAAGAAATTTGTTCAAAAACGCTGATTCATCCAGTAATGAAACAAGTGAAGTGTTGAGTGAGTCATTGAATCATTCATTCAAGAATTTGTTCAAAAACGCTGAAAAAGTGAAGTGTTATGAGTGAGTCATTGAATCATTCATTCAAGAAATTTGTTCAAAAAGCTGATTATCCAGTAATGAAACAAGTGAAGTGTTTATGAGTGACTCATTGAATCATTCATTCATGAGATTTGTTCAAAAACGCTGATTCATCCAGTAATGAAACAAGTAAAGTTTTATGAGTGAATCATTGAATCATTCATTCAAGAAATTTGTTCAAAAACGCGATTCATCCAGTAATGAAACAAGTGAAGTGTTTATGAGTGAGTCATTGAATCATTCATTCAAGAAATTTGTTCAAAAACGCTGATTTAACAAGTGAAGTGTTTATGAGTGAGTCATTGAATCATTCATTCAAGAAATTTGTTCAAAAACGCTGATTATCCAATGAACAAGTGAAGTGTTTATGAGTGAGTCATTGAATCATTCATTCATTTGTTCAAAAAACGCACAAGTGAAGTGTTTATGAGTGAGTCAAATCATTCATTTGGTTCAAAACGCTGATTTATCCAGTAATGAAACAAGTGAAGTGTTTCTGAGTGAGTCATTGAATCATTCATTCATGAGATTTGTTCAAAAACGCTGGTTCATCCAGTAATGGAAACAAGTGAAGTGTTTGAGTGTGGAGTGACTCATTGAATCATTCATTCATGAGATTTGTTCAAAAACGCTGATTCATCCAGTAATGAAACAAGTAAAGTAATAAACGGCGTATGAATAAATCGATCAACTGACCTAGATTTTTGCCAATTACCCTGATTTCGCCGGGCATGTAAACACCCTAACCTGCGCTCTGTCTTTCACATGTAAACCGGTAAATCGGGTTATTTCAATAAACTGATTTTTGGTAGTTATCAGCATATTGGTGTGCATGTAAACATGCTCACAGTGGAATTTCAGGGTTAATTCACTAATTCACTTTGATTCAAATGGCAACTTGTACGTTCTTGAGTCTTTTTGACTAACTCATTAAAAGAACTGGTTCATACGAATCATTTGTAATTGAATCGGAACACAGATCTTGTCATATGTTAGTGGTTGTATGCAGCCTGCAAAGACATCGCATTAGAAAAGTTTGTCTATTTATTGGTCTTTGTGGTACACCCCATTTTAATTATTTAACAATTTAATATATATATTTTTTGAACAGCATTGTGAACTTACACTTCTTTACATTGTATTTTTTTTTATTTCTTTGAACCTTTTTATGATTCATTTTTTTGTATAGCACATTACTTTGAAATGTGCTTTATAAATAAACCTAAAATTGCTTAACAGTGAGTTAGAACAGATCACAACAAGCCAGAATCTGAACTCTAGCCTCAGTTCTTTCTGTGGCTGTTTTCGATCTCTTGTGGAAAGTCATTTTTTAAGCACGACATAATGGACTCCTGGAAAGATTTAGTCACTTTTAAGCATTTACATTTTGCCAGCGCTGCCTCAGTGTTTACAACATCTAGACCAGCATGAGCATCACATTGGCTTGTAATAGAAATGTTTTGATTTGATTCACAGGAGAGTTTATATAATTAAAATCTCTGGGTGTGGTAGTATTTATGTTGTTTGATTTAGTGGTTGTTTCATAGTGTGTCATGTTTTTGAAGAAATATGTCATCTATTTGTGTCGGCTGATGCCTCTCTCCTGCGATGTGTCAGTGTGGTTTTCCTAAAGTCAACATTAAATCCTAATTTACACTTTTCCATAACCCATGTTTCTTGTCTTATTGTGCATGACGGTTCATCAGTGCACTTTGTTCCAAAGAAAAATGCTGTAATCTTTTATCAAAATGCTCCACATCTGAAATTCTCCTGGCCTTCCAGATACGTAACACCCATTTTTTTTTCCAATAAAATTTGATTTATTTGATTCAATTTTATGACCAGTTTCAATCGAAAATGCATCACATTATAGAAGTTAAATGGGTTGCAAATGGCATTTAATGTTGACTTTAAAGGGTTAGTTTACCCAAAATTTAAAATCTTGTCATCATTTTCTCATCCTCATGCTGTTCCAAACCTGGGAGACTTTTATTTTCGAAACACAAATGAAGATATTTTAATGAAATCTGAGAGCTTCAGCAAGAACCAGTGAGGTTCATTCTCGTGTTACGCAACACATTTGAGCTTCATTTTCTATGAATTTCAACCTGTTATGACATGCACTCCTATATTAGCTTGACCTTTGACCCTTAGCACTTGAGGTGAACCTTGGGGAGGTTGCTTGCCATTGGTCTGCTGAGCCTGGGTATTATTAACTGTTCATGAAAAGCTAAAAATATAAAATTAAAACAAACAAAACATTTTAAATAATAATCAAAATAAAACATAATTTTTAAATGTTTTATTATGCTACCTCCATGTCATGTGACCATTAATCAGAGAACCAGGAACATGAAAATGTGTTAATTTTTTTATATTAAATATTTTAAATATAAAAATCTCAGAGGGACTTCAAGTAAATAAAACAAGTGAAGTGTTTATGAGTGAATCATTGAATCATTCATTCAAGAGATTTGTTCAAAAATGCTGATTCATCCAGTAATGAAACAAGTGAAGTGTTTATGAGTGAGTCATTGAATCATTCATTCATGAGATTTGTTCAAACGCAGATTCATCCAGTAATGAACATGAAGTCTTTATGAGTGAGTCATTGAATCATTCATTCATGAGATTTGTTCATTAATGCTGATTCATCCAGTAATGAAACAAGTGAAGTCTTTATGAGTGAGTCATTGAATCATTCATTCATGAGATTTGTTCATTAATGCTGATTCATCCAGTAATGAAACAAGTGAAGTCTTTATGAGTGAGTCATTGAATCATTCATTCAAGAGATTTGTTCAAAACGCTGATTCATCCAGTAATGAAACAAGTGAAGTCTTTATGAGCGAGTCATTGAATCATTCATTCAAGAGATTCGTTCAAAAACGCTGATTCATCCAGTAATGAAACAAGTGAAGTATTTATGAGTGAGTCATTGAATCATTCATTCATGAGATTCGTTCAAAAACGTTGATTCATCCAGTAATGGAAACAAGTGAAGTGTTTATGAGTGAGTCATTGAATCATTCATTCAAGAGATTTGTTCAAAAACGCTGATTCATCCAGTAATGAAACAAGTGAAGTCTTTATGAGTGAGTCATTGAATCATTCATTCAAGAGATTCTTTCAAAAACACTGATTCATCCAGTAACAAAACAAGTAAAGTAATAAACGGCATAAGAATAAATCAATCGACTGACCTAGTTTTTTGCCAATTACCCTGATTTTGCCGGGCATGTAAACACCCTAACCTGCGCTCTGTCTTTCGCATGTAAACCGGTAAATCAGGTTATTTCAATAAACTGATTTTTATTTTAAATATTTTTGGGAATCCCTGTTGTTCGAGGTTTGGTGATGGAAAGTTCAAAGCAAAAGTATTTGACCTTCCACAGTAACGCTAAAGAAACAAATATGGCATGATATGTCCTGCTTGGTTGTTGCTCCTATAATATTCATCTCCTCCCAAAAGTAGTTCACTGGTCCTGTCCATCATGTTTATTTGTTTCTGTTCATAATCACAGTGCACACAAAGAGGAGCATTGTGAATTGTGATATGAAATAATATGGAAGCGGCGGTGCCGAGTGGGAGTGCTTGCTCAAGCATGGCCAATTTCCCTCACATTTGGGCATCAAAGGACCATTCAGAAGACAAGAGGGGCAAGAGCGAGTCGAATTTGCGGCGCTGCCCTGAATCATTTCAGAGCCACGTGATGGAGTTGGCAAGAGCTCAAAAGTGTTCGTCACAACTTTATTAATTAGTTGCCTATCTTAGACTTCAGTGGTTTGGCCTTTCCAATCCAAATGTCTGTGAAAAGGCTTAAAGGGCAAACATTCATTTTTATATTTAAAGAACGTGCTGAAATTACTCATTTGATGAAAGCCTCGCTGAAATGATTCACAGTACATTACAGCACATATTCAGTGTACATTTTTTCCATGACATCATTTAGCATTAGTGTACTCTCTTGATACTGACTGTATCGATGGGAAACTGTGGAAATAAATCAATATGTTTTTCCCGGTTGACCTATTTACATTGCTGTACGCCAAGAACAGTAACCAGGACTATGTAAACAACAATCAGTCATTTTTAGGTTTCTAGGTCAGCGTTAGAGAGAATCAAGCCTTCGATTAGACATTTCAACAGGTGGTAGAAGACCTGTCAATCATACGAATGAAAGGATGTGATTGGGACTATAGAGTTCAGGCTCAAAATTCTGATTGGATGAATATCATTCAAAGTTGTAAAGTAACTGATATACAAATTAACACCATTCGGTGTTCATATGGGAACCAGCAGCAAGATATTAAAAGTAACACTGAAGCAGTGTTAGTTAATTAGATACTTAATTGATTGAGTGATGATTGTTCAATTATTGAAGACACCTGATGATAACGAGCACAATCACTGAAGGAAAGAGAAACACAAGAACTATAACTCACTTCCAGCCACAGCCTTATGGGGCGTTCACACCAGACGCGACTTGCGCGAATAAATCACGCTATTCGCGCGTAGTTGACAAGTTTTTTTCAACTTCCCAGATTGTCCGACCTCCTCCCTCACTTTCTTCCAAGCAAGATCCTTTTTATTCTGTTTCTATAAAAGTACGAAGATGTATCGTACAGCTCCGGGTATCCACATACAGCAACGATGATTTTGTCCTCCATTGATGTTTTGGATTTCTTATCACATCACTACTAGAGCAAGCTCCTGATTGGTTAACATGGCGCGAATATTCGCTAAAGTTCAGATTTTTCAACTTGCGCGATTCGCGCCTCAAACGCCCAAAATGCTCAGTTCGCGCCACAGGATGTCTATCGCGTCTTTGCATTGACTTAAAATGTAAATTAACGCGCTTAACGCTTCATTCGCGTCTGGTGTGAACGCACCATTAGACGAAATCAACCGAAAAGACATTAAATCTCTTTTATTACAAACCAGACTAACTTTATTTCTACCATCTGTCTACAGTTCTTTTTATGAATTAACAGAGGTTTAAATGATGTTTTATTGAAAATATTTGGTCATCATTATGGTGATCAGTGTTTCATTTAGTTGGACATGATGAAAGTGAAATCACCTGATTGTTTTTTTGGGGTTAATTTGCAGTAAATTATGTATTTTGGTAAACACTATTACAATCAAACTGTCCAACTAAAGGAAACAGTGATCACCATTATGGTAATCAATCAATCAAAATGTTATTTATATAGCACAATAAGTACAACAGTAGTTGGCCATTGTGCTGTACAAGAGGATAAATAAACAAACAAATAAATATAATAATGCAGTAATAAAGGGAGTTTACATCGGAAACACTCATTTGAAATCTTTAAAAATTGATGTTAACTCTCTGGAGTCCGTTAACGCGCACAGACTTAAAATACTCTGTCATTTCTTGTCATAGAGACATAAGTAATATATCAATTGAAACTATAGAATATCTTCTTTTATTTGTGTACACTCAAAGTAAAAACACAATGTTGAGCTTTTTGTAAAATAAAGAAAACTAACATGAAGCGTGATCTCTCCTCTCCCTCTGAACGAAGTCCAATCTGATAGTTCTCAGAAAATGAACTATAACTTATGAATACTAATGACAAAAAAAATGACACTTATGTCTAAAGAAACGTTGAAATGTCAGGTTTTAAATTGTGCAAGTCAAATCGAAAACGAACCTTCTGTGTTTATGTAATCTGTATTAAAAGAGAGCCATGTCAGAAGTCTGTGATTCAGCTCATTACCCGCTAATGCGGTCACGCCCACGGAGCCAGCGCTATTCAGACGCAAATTCAGTCAATACATGCATACATCGTCTCATCGTGTATTTATTGTCTTGAAAAGTGTTTATCTGGATGTTAAAGCCATGGTTAGCGATCTCTAGAAGACATGCTGTTAGTTTTTTGCAAGTCATTTCAGGTCATTATTATGCGATTCTTTTGTCTTCTCAGGTGTAATTGACCCATTATTCATGATTCATTCACGCCTCCACGCATACTGTGTTTCTTGACAAAAAGTGTCTTACAAAAACTAAATCAATATATTGTTTTATATGAAGGAGTAGGCAGCATAATTTTTACATAATTCTGAAGCAAAAACTCTAGTCTACAACCTCCAATATCCAGAAGTCTTGTAAACACAGATTTAATATACTTTTTTTGGCCTTATTTCAGTGACTTAAGTTTTTTGTTTTTTCAATAACCACGCATAAACATTATTCCTTCAAAACCAAAACCATGCACATACATGTTCCTCACATATTATGGTAGCCTAGTTTGTGCTGAATACAGTGTAATGACACTTGTGTCATTAATATGTTTATGAACAACTGAAAAAAGCACAAATGTCAGGGCATGTCAAAACTTCTCCAGGCCCCAAATCAGCCTCAGACTCCAGAGGGTTAAAAATCAAATACAGTTGTAGGCCTTAGAGAAAAAGTAAGTTTTCAACTTAGATTTAAATTCAGACTCTGTGGATACTAGTCAGCAATCTTTGATTAGATGACCTTAATGATCTTGCAGAGTTATTTAATTCCAAAAGTTCAGAGAGTTATTTTGGAGCTGATCTATTTAGGACTTTAAAAACAAAAAGCAGAATTTTAAAATCAACTCCATAACAAACCGGCAGTCAGTGCAACGCTTGTAATATTGGGGAAATATGATTAAATTTCCGTGTTCCAGTCAACAGCCTGACTGCTGCATTTTGGACCATCTGAAGACGACTAATATTGGATTGGCTCATTCCAATATAAAGAGAATTGCAATAGTCAAGTCTCGATGAAATAAACAAATGGATCACTCTCTCAAACTCTGCAAATGTTAGGAAACTCTTAGCCTTAGATAACAGTCTTAATTGGAAAAAAACTAGATTTAATAAGTTCTAAGATTTAATAAGTTCTAAAACTAGATTTAATCAGAACGTGCTAACACATCTGTAGGCCCGAAAACAATAATCTCAGTTTTGCTCTCGTTTAGTTGCAAAAAATTAAAAGAAAACCAAGACTTAATATCAGACAAGCATGCTGATAATGACCTTAAAGCTTATTATCACATATTTTCAATAAAACATCAACATCTAAACCTCTGTTAATTCTCAAAAAGAACTGCAGACAAATGATAGAAATAGTCAAGTCACCTTTATTTATATAGCGCTTTTTACAATGCAGATTGTGTCAAAGCAGCTTTACATTGATAACTGGTACATTGATAACTCTTCAGGAATAGTGTCAATGCAGGCAGATCAAAGCACTGTTGAATATCAAATGTCAAGTGTCCCCAACTAAGCAAGCCAAAGGCATAATAAAGTCAGTCTGGTTTGTAGAGCAGTGTTCATGTAGGAGTACAGTAAATTTTACAAGAAAATACTTCAAAATTTCATGTTTAATTAATGCTTTACTTGCCGTTTCTTTTTCTTTCAAATTTTTACTAGCAATTTCTGAGTGAAAATAGTTTCTGCACCAGTTATTTTCACTGTATAGAAACTGTTGACACCTTTATTACTCAGTCATCAAGAAATAATGGGTTTTAAACATCATTTTGAGGGGAATGTAGTGTCGTTTTTTGAGTATATGAACTATTTCCTGTTTTCTGCCGTGCTATTTTTCTTCAGTGTGTTTATTGGTCGTACTTACTGGCCAGATCTCAAATCCCTGCATGAAATGATATCTGTCCTCCTTTGCTCGTATTTCTTGGCTTTGGCCTTTTCAAAACATTCTACGTCGTTTGAAGTAAAAGACGCTCGAGTAGTCGCAATCTTTACGCTTGTGCAAAACCTTTGAACCCCCAGCTGTAATCATTTGCCACAGAAATGAAGAAGGTAGCTTTTTACCCCCCCCACATTTCCGTGGTCTTGGTTTGAACTGTCTGAGTGAAAGTTATTGGGAATGTGGCTTTAAAGGGAGTCGAAAGGCCTGAAGATTTTGGCAGCGGGCCTGTGGAGCTCATTCAAGACTTCACAGATAGCTCTTTGTGCTCCGCTCATTTACTGTCGCTGCTGCTAGACAAAAGCCTCTGAATCTCTTCATTTGACCACCGAGGAGACTTTAACATGTGAATGGCCTGATGGAATCGCCACCGACCGCAATAAGAAACCGAAGCTGAAAACTTGATTTTTTTCTGGAGAAAATGAGAATGCATGTCTGTGCAAAGTCAAAAAGAGTCAGTGCTGAAGTCTTTGTGATACTCTAGTTTCCAGATATGGCTCGGATCCATCAGTTTATTGATTTCTTTTGAAATATATTATCATCTGGAGTTGTTTGAACACAGTTTTGGGAATGTCACTGACAGCAATAATAACATTTAAGCTCTCGGTTGTTTTCGTTGCAGGATTATATGGGCTCATTACTTTCCTCACCCCAAATTCCCTTGTGATTCCCAGACACCCTTGATTCCCTCAAGCATGTTATGTAACACAACCACAACCATGATTCATCTCCTGGTAGATATTTGTGATTCAGTTGCATGTGATTCTGAGTTTATGCTTCACATCAGCCGATTTCAGCTGGTGTTGCATGTTAATTCCCCAGCCTGAATGTTCAGGATCTTCCTCATCCGTGGCATTGAATTAGGCACTGTAAAGAACATGTGGGCCAAACAGATGACCGTATCCCCAAATTCCCGAGCTTTCCTTCACACGATACGACAGCTGCATGAAATTCAATAGCGTGTGAGTTAACAGCGTATTGGAAGTTTTGGGAATTGGTAATGGTTTCATGGCTCACATGGAATACTTTGGGAAGTTGACATATCCTGTAGTGCATCATTTCATAATTATAATCATCTCGCATGAGACGACGCCACAGAATCATTACAAATGAACTGGTAAATTGAAGTAGAAAGTCTTCAATTCAAATTATAACTTATAAATTTTAACCTTAAAATCTTAATGTAGAATTGGTCCTTTGACCCAAGATCTGTGTTATTTTAGTTTTTATTTGAGTTTATTAGCTTTTATTTTAATATTTTTCCTGTTAATTTTAGTTTTTCTTCATTTTATTCGATTTTTTTTTTATATATATTGCTGTTTAGGTTGAATTTATTTTTTGTTTCAGTTTTAGTTTAATAACCTTGCCCAAGCGACTCGTATTATGCGTCATACGTGTTTGTAATGTAATATATGTGTTAGAAGTTGAAGAGGGAAATGGTGGGAAAATTCTTCTGGTGCTTTTTATTTTGACATGCAGATGATTCATGAATCGTGCCTAGTCCTGGTTAAATCCAGCTGTCATGTGCATTATCTATAAGTTACAACAACCACAGCCATTTGCAGTTGATGGCAACCGTTCATTTAATTTAATTTATATCTCAGATTTGTGTGAGCAGTTCATGAATGCATTGCTGAGGCAAAATCAGTACGTTTTTGCCTTTGTAACCTTTTCCAACACCATTATGTTCTAGACTTTGCACAATGATGAAAGAAAAGATTCAAAAGTACTTTTGCATTTTGAGGTTAATTGACTTGATAATAATTTTGACTCATTCCGTATAGTATCCAGTTCATATTAGTAGGGCTGGGTCGATTTTTCAGATTTTTTTTAGATTAATTCGAATTTAAAGTTTTTTCTCGATTTTATTATTTTTTAAATCGAGAAATCAAGATTTTTAATAAAAATGTTAGCAAGCGTTACAATTAGACATGTTGACAATACAGCAATGATAACCGTATTAGGAGAAGAAAATAATCGGACCTCATGATGGCGCCGGCGCCCCTGATTAACCGCTCTCATGTGACGCTCTATGAATGTAGAACACATCACTATTCTTAAGCGGCTGTTCATTCAGAAATGTGTTATTGCATTATAAAAATGAGACGCAGGCAGTGGAATGAGGAAAAAAAGGCAGTTATTCAATGCAAGTTTAGCTTTTTTTTATTTGACCGCCGTGTTTTTACAATGCCGTTTCATGGGCGAGACGCTGCAAAAGACACGAGACACAAGTGCAAAACCTAAACGTGTCCGCCAAACATAAAAACTAATAGCGCAATGGAATGCAAAAACCTGTAAACCTGTTTGATATTTAACTCCCTGAGGTCTGAAAATGCGCCGGCGCGTTTTCAGGTTTTTTTTCACATTGCAGCAAAACAGACTTAAAATACTCCGTCATTTTTTGTCATAGAGACATAAGTAATATATCAATTGAAACTATAGAATATCTTCTTTTATTTGTATACACTCAGAGTAAAAACAAAATGTTGTGCTTTTTGCAAAATAAAGAAAACTAAAATGATGTATGATCTGTTCTTCTCCCTCTGAACAAAGTTTAATCTGATAGTTCTCAGAAAATGAACTATAACTTAGTGAATACTAATCACAAAAATATTAGACTTATGTCTAAAGACACGTTGAAATGTCAGGCTTTAAATCATGTAAGTCATATCGAAAACAAAATTTCTGTGTTTTATGTAATCTGTATGAAAAGAGACACATGTCAGAAGTCCGTGTTTCAGCTCATTATCCGCTAATGCGGTCACGCCCACGGAGTCAGCGCTATTCAGAGGCAAATTCTGAGTCAATACAGGCATACATCATCTCAATCGTGTATTTATTGTCTTGAAAAGTGTTTATCTGTATGTAAAAGCCATGGTTAGAGAGTAGAGACCTCTGGAAGACATGCCGTTAGTTCCTGATATGTCCTCTTCTTCTTTAGAATAATTTGTGGACTAAATGTGCACAGAGAGCGCCCTCCGGCTGCAAGTATGAATTGAAAACACCATTCCTGAAATGTCCTCTTCTTCTTTAGAATAATTTGTGGACTAAAGGTGTACAGAGCGCCCTCCGACTGCAAGTATGAATTGAAAACACCAGCGCTCATAGTGATAACAATGAATATAGAATAAATATAACTCCTCTGTATAGAAAATTGACATAAACATATGAGAATCCATCAATATTTCTCCAAATGTGAATGCTAAACTAAAAACCTATATTCAGACTCTTTGCATCACAGAAATACATTATATTTTAAAGAATATAATAGAATACCATTATTTTAAATTGAGCTGAGACATGATTACAGAGGGTTTTTTCACAGCCTACCTGACTGAAAGGCCTCATTAATATGCAGCTCATTAGAGCTCTTTATGCGATTCTTTTGTCTTCTCAGGTGTAAATGACCCATTATTCATGATGATTCACGCCTCCACGCATACTGTGTTTCTTGACAAAAAGTGTCTTACAAAAACTAAATCAATATATTGTTTTATATGAACAAGTAGGCATTATAATTTTTACATAATTTTGAAGCAAAAACTCTAGTCTACAACCCCCAATACCCAGAAGTCTTGTAAACACAGATTTAATATATATTTTTGGCCTTATTTCAGTGACTTAATTTTTTTGTTTTTTCAATAACCACGCATAAACATTATTCCTTCAAAAACACAAACATGTGCATACATGTTCCTCACATATTATGGTAGCCTAGTTTGTGCTGAATACAGTGTAATGACACTTTTTCCATTAATATGTTTATGAACAACTGAAAAAAGCACAAATGTCAGGGCATGTCAAAACTTCTCCAGGCCCCAAATCAGCCTCAGACTCCAGAGGGTTAATGTTTGCATGATGGTGACAGGCTGAAAGCTGCTGTTGTTTTCTGTTTTTACAAAGCATTCGCTGTTAATAATAGCCTATTACTGGTGTTATTTATTGCTATTACTTTTTGGCTAAGATTTAGCATTTTCTTATTTTATATTATTTCTGAGTATATAGGATGTGTTTAAGATAAGTTTGTACAACATTTGCCTTCATATTTCAGGCATGTTTCTGCAAAGATATTTAACAAATTGTTTTACATTTACACCATGTTGATCACTTCATGTGTGGTGCACTTGGAATGGAACTTTTTTAACCAGATTGTTAATAAAGAGAATGTTACTTAAAGCATATTGTAGTTAAGTTTTTAAGTTGACTAGTTAAACAGTAAACAAAAACTATTTCAGTCTTTTTGCTTCAAAATTCAGTTTGCTGCTTGATGTTTCTTTGTAATTATTTTGTAAAATTAGAGCTGCACAATTCTGGATAAATTGAGAATTGCAGTTATTTTGTTTAAAATAGAGATTGTGATTCTCCCATGATTCTGAATAGACAACTAAACAAAATAACATGTCATATACTAGAGCTTCTGACAAAATATTGATTTCTGCAATTGATTCAAAACATTTAATTAATTTGAAGTAATTTGTATTATTATTTTAAAAAAAGGTTGAAGGAATAATTCAATGACTCACTCATAAAGACTTCACTTGCTTCATTACCAAATGAATCAGTGTTTTTAATGAATCTCTTGAATGAATGATTCAATGACAAATACATGTTTTCAACAGTCAATTGTCGCCACCTACTGGTGTAATGATGTAACTGATATAATATTTATTTGAAGTGGCAAGTTACTTTCAAAAGGTGATTATTTTGATCGCTACCGTAGACATCAGTGTTTATATCCGAACTATAAACGTTTATCCCAGTACTTCTGTGATAATCTGAATTATTGTAAGACTGTTTGTGAAGCTGTTTCATATCTTTACATGACAACGGCTTTCTCTGGATCAGAACGCAGATCTGAATGTTCACTGTGATCTTACTTATCAAAGCTTTAATAGACAGAGACGAATCATTGTAATTTAGGAATAAGATCGCGTAGGTGTTTGAATCAAGATCACAATCTTTTAATGATTAATCATGCAGCTTTGCTAGCAATTTCAGAGTGAAAAGTCAATCCAACACCAAATTTTTTCCAATGCAATGGACGTTATATTCCAAATTATGTTGATAGAGCTGAACTTTAAGATTGGTGACTGGCTCCACCAATGATCTAGTAAACTTTGTTAGGCTGTGTTTAACAGCGAATCTCTAAAGAGTTTTTGAACAGTTGAACAGTTCTCACGATGGAGTGAATTCGGCACCGCTCACTTGTCAAACCACTCTCACAAGATAAAGGAGTCAGCCATTCAGTCCCGCACTCTTTAAAACACATTCAATAGGGCAGCTGTTTATGCTCATGAATATTCAGTGAGCTTCGACACAGTCAGCTGCTCAGATTGATTCGGTGTTCAACAAGTCGCCTATTCTCGGATCGATTCAGATGTGAGAATTAATAGACAACATTTGAGACTTGTACAGATATAAAGCGTGCATTTTACATATCAGAAAAGAAGATTGTCTTTATTTTTTGCTAGATACAAAGAGCCTTCACACAAACCATCAACATTCATGTGCCTTTTAGAGTTTTTTGTCCTTAAGAAATTAAGTCCTTTTTTTCCCCAATGTCACATGAAAGAAGTAGTTGATCCAAAAAATGGTGATCATGTGATGAACATCACTCATTAAAGCAGTAAGTGACTGTTGGATGTGTGATTTTACCACAGCTATGGGGTATTTTTGTCATTCCAAAAACCATTACTGTTTATTGCTGTTATAAAACAGTTGTATAGCAACTATATTAGAGTATAGGTGAGTTTATCAAACAACTTTTATTAAATCAGAGTTTAGAGTCATAACTATCAGATTTATTATAGATTTTCATTGTGATTTCTGCAAGGATGACTAGAGATAGATCAGTTCTGTGCTTTCTGGTCGGTTTCTACAAGGAACATCTGGGTTTGTGTTTTTCTAAGCCTCATTTTTCTCTTTACTGAGGTGCCAAGCAGCGGGTGTAAAGTCACATGAGAGGGCAAATTTTGGTTTTAAACAACCTCAGAAGAGCTCATTTTCCTTCAGGCCCTAAAAACCAACAACACAAACATGCAATTAGAGAGATGTGCTGATTCAGAGATCCTGGGAAACATTTGGTTAAAGGCTACCAATTAGGTTTTGAGGAAATCCCCCCCCCCCCAACAAAGTCAGCTAAAGCCAAAGTAAGATGTTAAAGGAATAGTTCACCTAAAAATGTACATTTTTGTTGTAATTTTACTCACCCTTATGTTGTTCCAAATTTATGTCTTTTTGTCTTCTGTGACGTTTTATACTGTCAAGCTTCAAAAAAGCGCCATAAAAGTATCATGCACTCTTAAAAATAAAGGTTCCAAAAGGTTTTTTTTTTGTTGCAGTTTTGCTATAGAAGAACCATTTTTTGTTCCCCAAAGAACCTTCCAGAACTTCTAGTTCTTCAAACAACCATTTTTTTTCTCTCAGTATTAAGAATCGTTTCCATTATAAAGAACCTTTTGTGTTTTTGTGGTTTTTCAAATAACTTTTTAAGAGTTATTTGAGAATAACTTGAAATGACTCCTTTTAAGAGTCATTTTTAATAGTGTAAATAACTTTCAAATCTCATTTGCAGTTGCGTATTCCCAAAAATTTGGTGTTTGTGATTTCAAACCTGCTGCAGTGTGTCTAAAGGTGACATTTTTTTTTTTTAAATCTGACATTTGGATTAGTTTTATGAAATATCTGAAGTCCTCTTTTGGAGGTTGTTTGGCAGTACAGATAATACTCTACTTTTGTTGTATGGAAAAAAGCTGTTGGGAAGTTCTCCGTTTGTGTTTCATTTCTGTGTGAAATGAAAGCCATGCATGTACAGTAGAAAGCGGTGAAGTTGTATATTGTGTGATAAACACGCACTGATGTTTTGAGGTGCTGATACTGGACAGGGAGTTAATAGTGTGATTTATTCCTTTATATTCTCTCTTGATGGCTTTTCTGTCATTGACTGGTTCCATGAAACAGGTCAACACACTGATTGATTGACATAAATGTGTCTGGGTTGTGGCTCTGAATCAGTGACCTGATGCTGAATGATTGTTGTTAAACAGAAAATGGGTCAGTGTTGCAACATGCAAAAAAAAAAAAGTTTATAAAGACATTGAAACAATTAACAATGAGAAACTGTGCATTTTCATTAACGTACGTTGTGTTGATTTAGTCGAGCGCATGCCATACCCCGGAATCGCGATTTTTAAAAAGCTGTGTAAAATAAAAATGTTGGACATTATGCAAATGGTTCGTAACTGGTGCCCGCTATGTTCCCAAGTGCATGCTAAACTCACAGTACAAAAACACCAGATCACAAGCTGATCGCGTGAACAAAGTGCACACTTCACTTTGAAACATGCAGCGCTAACAGACTATATACTTAGTTAATTAAATTGCAGTCTTTTGCGATTTGGTAAGGGCACAAAGTCATATTGTGTGCTCAATTTTAGTTCGTTTGTCAGATACTTTGCATAAGCAATGGTGCAAAGCAAAATTAGAGACCTTTTAGTTTAAAATATTTTCGGTTCTTTTTGAAACTGTGGCGACACAGATTAGACAATGGCTGGCCACCACAGTCTAGGTAATTAATAGGAAACAATATATATATATATATATATATATATATATATATATATATATATATATTTATATTTTTTTTTTTTTTGCCATTTATTTTAGAATTATTATGCATGCAGATTTTTTTAAAGCTCATTATTCAAGAGAATGCTTCGAATATTTTTATGTTACTTACCCCCTTCCCTAACGAGCACTTTAAAAGTGGGGTTCGTAACATAAATGGGGGCTCGTCCGGGATTTGAACCCGGGACCTCTCACAAGAAAAAAAGTGTTTTTTGGTACATGTGGTCATGGTTTTGCCTGTAATATTAGTTCATGTAAAGGTCATCGGATTAAAAGAGTCTCTTGATTTTCTTTCAGTAAATTGATTGTCGCTTATTATACCTAGTATGAGATGCTGAGACACACGATCTGTGATTGAACATCCCCTGTCTTCCTTTCGGATCCACGTTCCTCCAGTTATCCCAGACAGCTTGTGGGAATCTGGGCTCTCCGTTGGCCCTTGGGAAGCTGAATGAGGTGCCTCTGTGTGTGTGTGTGTGTGTGTCTATTGTGAGAGACATACGGGGCTCCAGGCTCTGGTGGTCATGAGAACCTTCTGTTTTATGTGTCAGACAGAGCTGATGCTCACGGGTGAGTGAACACTGGACGACTATTCAACCTCAGTTTGCCCCATGTTGACTAACACAATGCCGCCCTCCTGCATTCACCAGCACTTTGACACCATCAGCTGTACCGAGCCTGTCACAACTCACAACCAAAGCCAAATATATTGTTTACAGAGCTATTTAAGAGTTTATTATATTGCCTCTAATTTTGGCCTAATTTATTACGCAGAATAATTCTGAACATACTGCCTTCAACGTGCATCAGAATCAGGGCTCCAGACTAACTTTTCCACTGGTTGCACTGGTGCTACCAACTTTCTCAGTTAGTTGCACCAGCACAGCACCTTTTATTACATGGGATTAATCAGTACATGTTGATGAACAGTTGTCTTAATTTGCATACCCTAGTTTTGCACTGATGTACAAATAAAGACAGTGACAGTGACATGAGAACTCATGTTGGCAAAAAACATGTATGTTTTTTAATGTTTGATTAAAATCAAATCAAATCAGTCTGCTCATTGGCTTGTCCTTTCCACCAGCATCCTTGCCCTCCACTTTTTGTTTTTTAGTTGGTGTTAGCGCTTTTCGCTCTGCTCCACACTGTTATGAATGCCCGTGCAGCTGTGCGCATTTTACTTTCGCTTTCTAATGAGCAATTTAAAAGCGAGGTGCAAAAGAGGGAAAAACTCCAACAGGACTAACTGAGGGGGAATAGCTGATTTACTGTAGTCGATAATGTGTGACACATTAGATAAGTCCCTAATGCAAGTAAGTGCAGGTAGGCAGACACCGATTTGAATGCGTGACCATGCACTCCCTTTTGGTTTCAGTCTGGAGCCCTGAGAATGATTGCGTTCGCAAGGTGAGCAACACCACAAATAAAAAATTGGTGTAGATCATTGGTTTACTTGAAATATACTCACTGCCCTCCAAAAGTTTGGAAACACCCCTGGCAAAGTGTGGTTTTGGACGATATCAGCATAAATCCTTATCATTTTTTGAGTCAGACATGCCCCTTTGCCAGCTGTGATGCCTGGTTACTGGTTTAAACTTGGTCCAGGTTTGTAAAAGATTTTTGGGTCAGCACACCTTAATAGCTTCAACAATTGATTGCCAATTAAGTTTAGAATACAATGAACCAATTAGAACCAAGACGCTGACCTTATTGCATATGCATTTGTAGGAGTTTCCCTTTCAGATGCAAAATTTATAGAAAGAATGAATACTGGTATTTGTGCCATTATTTAACATCCCAAAAAACCCATATTTAACCCAATTTGCCCTGCTCTTGATAGACTGTATTGGTCATTATGGAAATGATCAAGCTGCTTTGGCCTTCTTTAATGTTCACATTGTCTTTAGATCACCTGCAGAACTTTCCACTCCTTGCTTGTTGTCTTTGTCAGCAAGTAAAAAAGACTATCCAACATGTCCAAAATAACTTGAACACTCATCATGTACGATTTCCAAACCTTTACTTCCCATGAGAAACAGTTCAGCCACAAAAACTGCTTTAAAGTTGCATGTTGTAGTTCTTGTTAATTTGTTTGTTCTTTCTCTTATTTCTTCCTCTCTCACTCCTTCCATCTGCTCCTGCTTTCCATTCCTCTCTGCATCCTCCATTCGTTCTGTCTTTCATTGTCCAGGGAGAATCTTCCCCTTTTCTTTGCATCTCTTTGGTTCTCATGGGTCAGGCAGCAGATGGAAGGCTAGTTTGTGGCCAGTGGTTTTTTCTGAATATGTTAATATATGCATGGGAGTGTGTGTTGGACTTCAGTGTTGAGAGGATCTCCTCCTCCTCCGCTGGCATTGTTGTTCTGGGAATCGGTGCAGACGTGACTGGGAAACTTCTTTAGTTGGATGCACAATGTCTGTTTGGGTTCAGGGTAAGACAGCGATGTGAAGAAGAGATATTTGAGAAAGGCAGAGGAAGAGAGCGAGAGAAACACAGACAGAAAACCAAGCAAAGTTTGAGGAAGGATTGTTTTGTGGATTTCAGCCATGGAAACTCCATATGACGACACTGAAGATGAACGACAGGAGAAACGAGGTACCGGCGATAGTTTCTCACGAAACCCTGATTCACATGAGAGTGAGCGACACGCTTCATTATTCTGACGGTCAATACTGCGTTTGTTTCATTGCATCACATGGGGTTTCAGATATAGCTGGTTATTAACTGCGTTTTTAAACGGTGTTTTATGTGTTAAACTTTGAGGCCAAATAACTTTTGATGAAAGTCCAAAAACTTGTGTTGTTTAATGCATTGGCCTGTCATTGGTCCAAGTCTTCAGAGGTCTTTGTGAACTAGATACTGAACTGTTTATTCTTCTTGACACTAGGGTATGTTTACATGCACTCATTTTCGTCAAATGGAATGAATCCAATCTGATTTCAGGTTCTGAAAGTTCTGTTATCTGAACCCTGAACTTTACAATCAGATTCACTTTTTGGTTTACATGTGCATTACATGTTTTTCAAACAAAACTTCAGTTGCCATGTAGTGTATAATTGTCATTTTTGTTGAATTTTGTCATTTTTTCCATGCTAGTCTATTATTGAAGACTGGGCCTGCAACACTGTCATCTATTTGCACCTCGTGTTGTCAAAAGTACCAACTTTGGTGCCAAGAAATTTAAAAAATGTGACACTTTGAGTGCTGTTAAACTCTTACCTCTTCTTTTTCTCCTGTTCTTCTGTTCTTCTTCTTCTCCTCTTCTTCTTCCTCCTCTCCTCTTTTTTTCCTTCTCTTCTTCTCTGCATCCTCCTTCTCTGTTTCTTCTCTCCTCCTTTTCTTTCTCCATTTCTTCTCCTCTTCCCCCTCCTTTCTTGTTCTCTTCCTTTTCTCCTCTTCCTTCTTCACGTTTACTTCTGCTTCTTCCCCTCTTCCTCCTTTTCTTTTTCTCCTTCTTTTCTTCCTCCTCATTTTTACTCCTCTTCCCTTCCTCTTCTTCTCCTCTTCCTCTATTTCTCCTTCTCTGCTTTTCTTCTACTCTTACCTCTTCTTTTTCTCCTGTTCTTCTGTTCCTCTTCTCCTCTTATTCCTCCTTTTCTCCTCCACTTCTCCTACTCCTCTTCCTCCTTAATTTCTCCTCCTCTTCTGTACTCTTCTTCTCCTCTTCTTCTTTTTCTCCTTCTCTTGTTCCATTCTTCTTCTTCTCCTCCTCTTCCTCCTCCTCTCCTCTATTTTTCCTTCTCTTCTTCTCCGCATCCTCCTTCTCTGTCTCTTCTCTCCTCCTTTTCTTTCTCCATTTCTCCTCCTCTTCCCCCTCCTTCTCTTCTCCTCCTCTTCCTCCTTTCTTGTTCTCTTCCTTTTCTCCTCTTCCTTCTTCACTTTTACTTCTCCTTCTTCCCCTCTTCCTCCTTTTCTCCTTTTCTTTTTCTCCTCCTTTTCTTCTTCCTCATTTTTCTTCCTCTTCTTCTCCTCTTCCTCTATTTCTCCTTCTCTGCTTTTCTTCTACTCTTACCTCTTCTTTTTCTCCTGTTCTTCTGTTCCTCTTCTCCTCTTCCTCCTTCATTTCTCCTCCTCTGCTTTTTCTCCTCCTCTTCCGTCCTCTTCTTCTCCTCATTTTCTTCTCTTCTTTTTCTCCTTATCTCGTTCCGTTCCTCTTGTTCTCCTCCTCTTCCTCCTTCTCTCCTCTTCTTCTCTTCTTCTCCGCATCCTCCTTCTCTGTTTCTTCTCCCCTTCTTTTCTCCTCCTTTTCTTTCTCAATTTCTCCTCCTCTTCTCCCTCTTTCTCTTCTCCTCTTCCTTCTCCACTTTTACTCCTCCTCTTCCTCCTCCACTTCTCCTTCTTCCTCCTTTTCTTTTTCTCCTCCTTTTCTTCCTCCTCATTTTTCTCCTCTTCCCTTCCTCTTCTTCTCCTCTTCCTCCTATATTTCTCCTTCTCTGCTTTTCTTCTACTCTTACCGTCCTCTTCTCCTCCTCCTCCTTTTCTCCTCCTTTTCCTTCTCAATTTCTCCTCCTCTTTTCCGCTCCTTCTCTTCCTCTCATCTTCTCCTCTTCCTCATCCTTCCTTTTCTCCTCTTCTTTTTCTCCTTCTCTTCCTCTCATCTTCTCCTCTTCCTCCTCCTTTCTTGTCCTCTTCTTTTTCTCCTCTTCCTCCTCCTCTGCTTTTTCTTCTCCTTTTTTCCTTCCTCCTTTTCTCCTTCCTTTTCTCCTCTTCTTTTTCTCCTTCTCTTGTTCCATTCCTCTTGTTCCATTCCTCTTCACCTTGACATGATCCCACAGAACATGCAAGTTTCATGAGAGATCGAGGCTCTGGCAGAAGTTTAGAGACTTGAGGAAGCCGTAGCTGCGATTTTCTCTGTTGATGTTCATTAACTTACTATGACTTTTTGTCTGAACACATTTCTGTAGAACTTGCACAACTGGATGACACAGTCTGTGAGAATGCATCTGTAGAAGCTCATGATATTCGGTCCACACCCCAGCAGGACATTGGCAGAGAGAGAACTGGCTCCTGATGGTCTCCAGAGCAGAAGGGCATTATGTGTCTGGAGGACGTGCTGTTAGTGGCTGCCGTCCCGCTATAGAACTGTCCGGAAGTGCCGAGTCCTGACCTTGTGCTCGAGCTCCATAAGGAGGTTCTGGTCCGGCACACTGGGCTCTTTGTGTGCTGGAGCTTCTCTGACTGTGGATTCCTGCTCTTGTTCTGGAGCCAGAGGTTTTGGGCTTTGACATGCAGTGATGAGGCAACTGTAGTTTGGCACTGATTCACTGCAGCTGCTCTCTAATACTGCTCCTCCATATTATTCCTCTTCTCCTCCTCCTCCCTGTTTCTTGCTGTCCTTCTTTTTAGTTTCTCCTTTCATTCTTCTTCCTCTCTGTTCTGTTCTTTCTTTTCTTTATTCGATACTTCCCCCTATTCTCATCATCTTTCTCCTCCTTATCTTCTTCCTCCTCGCCATCTTCTTCCTTTTCTCCTCTTCTTCTCCTCCTCTTCCTTCTCCACTTCTCCTCCTCTTTCCCTCATCTTCTTCTCTTCCCCTCATCTTCTCCTCCTCCTCCTTTTTTCCTCTTCTTTTTCTCCTCCTCTTCCCTTTCTCTTCTTTCCTCCTCCGTTTCTCCTCCTCTGTTTTTTCTCCTCTTCTTCTTTCACCTTTTCCTGTTCCTCCTCTTCTCCTCCTCTTCCTCCTTTTCTTTTTCCCTTCCTCTTCTTCTCCTCATCCTCCTCCATTTCTCCTCCTCCTCTTTTTCCCCTCTTTCTCTTCTTCTCCTCTTCCTCCCCCTTTCTTGTCCTCTTTTTTTCTCCTCCTTTCTCCTCTTCTTCTTCTCCTCCTCATTTTCTCCTCTTTTTCTCCTTCTCTTCTCCTCCTCCTCTTCCCTTCCTTTTCGTCTCTTCTCTTCCTCATCCTTTCTCCTCTTCTCTCTCCTCCCCTCATCCTTCTTCCCATCTCGCTCTCCATTTCCTCCTCTTTTCTCCTCCTCCTTCCCATCCTCTTCTTTCCTCTCTTCCTCCTCCATTTCTCCTCCTCTTCTTTTCTCCTCCTCCTCTTCCATCTCTTCTTCCTCTTCTTCCTCCTGCTTCTCCTCTCTTCCTCCTCCATTTCTCCTCTTCTCCTCCACATCCTCCTCATTTCTCCTCCTCTCCTTCCTTCTCTTCCCTCTCCAACCTCTTCTCCTCATTTCTCTTCTTCTCCTCCAATCCTCTCAATTTCTCCTCCTCTTCCCTTCCTCTCCTCCTCTTCCTCCTCCATTTCTCTTCTTCTTTTCTCCTCTTCTTTCCCCACTTCTTCTCCATTACTCCTTTCTCATGCTCTTCCTTTCTCTTCTTCTCCTTTTCATATCCTTCTCCTCCTCTTCCTCTCCTCCTCCTTCTCCTCCTCTTCTTCTCTTCCTCTTCCTCATCCTTTTCTCCTCTTCTCTTTCTCCTCGTTTTATAGTTTGTGTGTCTATGGCCTGTACATGAACGCTGCGGTCACGCTCGGTGAAAGTCTGACTAACATGAGACTGTGAATCTGCTAACAGGCAGTGATCTTACAGTCCAATCAGAACTCTTTATTTTTCCACTGCCGTCAACACAAATCTGTGCCATTTAAAGACAGGATCCAGTTCAAGAACAGACCACATCAGAGTGAATATAGGGAGAAATAAAGTCTGAAAGCTGCAGTGAAATATGACTGTGGTCAGGAATCAGGCGTAATCACAGCTGTAAGTTGGCATGGAAAGCTGGAAAGAGTGAAATGCGGCTCATGATTCGGGAATGTGGTGTGTTTGTGTGTGTTTTTGGGAGATGCATTTTACTAGTGCTGTGTAATGACAACATTTAAGTGTTTGAGGAATGAAGCTCAGTATACTAAATACAGCATTAGCTTCTCTGAAAACAAACATTATTAGAGGCAAAACAAGGAGGTCAGTGAAGAAATAAGACTATGACTTTCTCTAGTACTTTATTCTAAAGAAAATGAGAATAATCAAAAGAAAAACACCTGGAAATATTACTGCAATGAGAATATTAGGAATATAATGTCACAAAGGCAAAAGTAAATAATTATAATAATAGAATTTAAGTACATTTTATATATATATATATATATATATATATATACATATTATACAAATATTTTATATGAACATTACACATATTTTATAATGAGATGTTATGCATTAAATTAATGACCCTGGAATGAGATTTGTACTTAATTGTCAGAAAATCTAATTTTCTTTTATCAAAAAATATTTCTTTATTCTGATTTCTGATATATTCAGAGCCCTGAACATGACATGCGGACACATCGTGGCCATGAATTAACAGTTCGCTCCCACGACTTACTAATACATCAGCATGCTTTACTAATTCATTCCCTTGTTTTATGTAAATCGTGCCCACAATATAATAATTTGTTCTCTTGTTTTTCTAGATCATGGCTACGCTGTAGTTAATTCATTCCCTTGTTTTAATTAAATCAAAACGAGGGAACAAATTACTTCAATGTGGCCATGATTTACTTAAACAAGGGAACGAATTTATAAGTCGTGGGAACAAATTCTTAATTCATGGCCACGATTAAACTAAAACAAGGGAACGAATTTATAAGTTATGGGAACGGATTCTGAATTCATGGCTACGATTTAACTAAAATGAGGGAACGAAATTAATTTATATTATAAGTCGTGGGAACGGATTCTGAATTCATGGCTACGATTGAAATAAAACAAGGAACTGAACAAATTTATAAGTCGTGGGAACGGATTCTGAATTCATGGCTACGATTGAAATAAAACAAGGAACGGAACGAATTTATAAGTCGTGGGAACAAATTCTTAATTCATGGCCACGATTAAACTAAACAGGGAACGAATTTATAAGTTATGGGGGGATTCTGAATTCATGGCTACGATTTAACTAAAATGAGGGAACGAAATTAATTTATATTATAAGTCGTGGGAACGGATTCTGAATTCATGGCTACGATTGAAATAAAACAAGGAACTGAACAAATTTATAAGTCGTGGGAACGGATTCTGAATTCATGGCTACGATTGAAATAAAACAAGGAACGGAACGATTTATAAGTCGTGGAACGGATTCTGAATTCATGGCTACGATTAAACTAAACAAGGAACGGAACGAATTTATAAGTCGTGGAACGGATTCTTATTTATGGCCACGATTAATCTAAAACAAGGAACGGAACGAATTTAAGTCGTGGGAAGGGATTCTGAATTCATGGCTACAATTAAACTAAACGAGGAACAGAACAAATTTATAAGTCGTGGGAACGGATTCTTAATTCATGGCCACGATTAAACTAAAACAAGGGAACGAATTTATAAGTTATGGAACGGATTCTGAATTCATGGCTACGATTTAACTAAAATGAGGGAATGAAATTATAAGTTATGGGAACGGATTCTGAATTCATGGCTACGATTTAACTAAAATGAGGGAACGAAATTAATTTATATTATAAGTCGTGGGAACGAATTCTGAGTTCATGGCTACGATTGAAATAAAACAAGGAACGGAACGAATTTATAAGTTGTGGGAACGGATTCTTAATTTCGATTAATCTTAATTATAAGTCGGGAACGGATTTTAATTCATAATCTAAAACAAGGAACGGAACGAATTTATAAGTTGTGGGAACGGATTCTTAATTCATGGCCACGATTAAACTAAAACAAGGGAACGAATTTATAAGTTATGGGAACGGATTCTGAATTCATGGCTACGATTTAACTAAAATGAGGGAACGAAATTATAAGTTATGGGAACGGATTCTGAATTCATGGCTACGATTTAACTAAAATGAGGGAACGAAATTAATTTATATTATAAGTCGTGGGAACGGATTCTGAATTCATGGCTACGATTGAAATAAAACAAGGAACGGAACGAATTTATAAGTTGTGGGAACGGATTCTTAATTTATGGCCACGATTAATCTAAAACAAGGAACGGAACGAATTTATAAGTTGTGGGAACGGATTCTTAATTCATGGCTACGATTAATCTAAAACAAGGAACGGAATGAATTTATAAGTTGTGGGAACGGATTCTTAATTCATGGCTACGATTAATCTAAAACAAGGAACGGAACGAATTTATAAGTAATGGGAACGGATTCTTAATTCATGGTCACGATTGAAATAAAACAAGGAACGGAATGAATTTATAAGTTGTGGGAACGGATTCTTAATTCATGGCTACGATTAATCTAAAACAAGGAACGGAACAAATTTATAAGTAATGGGAACGGATTCTTAATTCATGGTCACGATTGAAATAAAACAAGGAACGGAATGAATTTATAAGTCATGGGAACGGATTCTTAATTCATGGCCACGATTAAACTAAAACAAGGAACGGAACGAATTTATAAGTCGTGGGAACGGATTCTTAATTCATGGCCACGATTGAATTAAAACAAGGAACGGAACAAATTTATAAATCTTGGGAACAAATTGTTAATTTGTGGCCACAATATATATGTTTTTTGTGCGCATGTCCTGTGCGGGGCTCTGTATTTATTTATTATTTGTTTGTTTGTTTATTTGTGATGTTTGAAAACCACTGTGAGTGTCACGCTACTGTAAAATGTAAATAAAATTGTACTTTCCGTAATTATTCCAAATGAAGAAACTTAAAGGTGCTAAAGAGGATCTTTTCGTCGACTGAGAAACCAAAGACTGTTACTGAGTTTTTGAAATGAGCGCATGCGTAAGAACAGCCCCCCTCCTTTCGAGGGAACACCTCCCAAAACTCGTGCTCGAGTATTGGAACACGAGTGTTTACCACCGGCATTCGCTGTGTCGTGTTAGTGGATTCACTATGTCGGACTCACCGCAGGTGACTCATAATCTGCAGTTGTTACTCCTGTCTCCTGACAAAAACATTGCATGCGGCGCCTGTGGAGTGTGGAAAGTTACTGGAGCGCGCAGCCGTGCTCGTCTCTCACAAGGAACGTCACGGCAGTGATTGACAAGCCAGAGGGCCAATCGTTTACGCGATGATCGCGTAAACGATTGGCTGATGTTTTTAAGGCCCTACCTCGTGCACAGATGATGTATTAATATTATTCCTTTCAGTGCACCTAATAAATAGTCTTTAATCCGTTAGTAAAGACAGTTTCAAGTAATATTGCAAAAATATAAAACAAAACATTCTCTTTAGCACCTTTAATTCAGACTCTAATTCTGAATCTGTTTTTAATATTAGTTTGGCTGTTTTTTGTTTTTTTTTATGTAACATGAAGCTGTTTTTACACTAATGTCAGACTGATTCATTCATTGGATATGAATCATGATTATTTTGGTCATACTGACCACTCTTAGTTGACTAAAACTTTATGATGGTTCTCTGTAGCTCTTGGGACAGTAAACAAGATTCCCCAAGTGTTTCTGGAAAGGGTGGGAATATATCCCTTTGAGATGGGAGCATTTAAGTGGCTTCATAAGAGTGTGTGTGTGTGTGTGCGTGTGTGTGTGTGTGGGTCGTGAGAGACTGTGCCGTGGGCAATACTCACTGGGTTGTGGTTAACTCGTTGCCATGGAAACGGCTATTCACTAGTTAGGACAGAATGCTTTCACCCCGGTGTGCCTCATAAAGGCTGGGCACAAACTGTCGCACACAGACGGGCTCTGAAAGGCCTCTCTCTGCTGCTTAATATATCTGCTTTAATTTGTCTTTGTGTGCTGGGAAAAAGGCCTCCATGTAGAGGAACTTTCAGGATTGGGACTGTGCACAATGAGGCCTTGAATTAAATCACTGCTGGGCTTTCTCGTCCCCGAATGAGGGTGATAAATGTATATGTAGACTCAAATGTCATAATTTGAGGCTTGTTAAACATGTTTCTAAATGAAACCTATTTTAGTGCCTATTTTATTTTATTTTTTTATTTATTTTTGTGATGTAACTCATGACAAATAAGCACATTTCTTCCTCCAGGATCATTGCAAAAAAAAAAAAACTAAAAAAAAAACAAACTAAAAAATATATTATTATTATCCCATATTATTATCCCATTTTATTTTATTTTTTTTTATTTTATTTTATTTTATTTATTTTTTATTTTATTCTCAGATTCTCACAGATGGGCTTTATTTTATTCTGGATGGATATATATATTTATTTTATTTTTTTATTTTATTTTATTTTATTTTACTTTATTTTATTTATTCTCAGATTCTCACAGATGGGATAGGTTTATTTATTTTATTTTATTTTATTTTATTTTATTTTATTTTATTTATTTATTTTATTTATTTTATTTAGATTCTCACAGATGGGATAGTATTATCCCATTTTGTTTTTTATTTTATTTTATTTATTTTATTTTACTTTATTTTATTTATTCTCAGATTCTCACAGATGGGATAGTATTATCCCATTTTGTTTTTTATTTTTTTTATTTTATTTTACTTTACTTTATCTCAGATTCTCACAGATGGGATAGTATTATCCCATTTTGTTTTTTTATTTTATTTTATTTTTTTATTTTATTTACATTTATTTATTCTCAGATTCTCACAGATGGGATAGTATTATCCCATTTAGTATTTTATTCTCAGAACCCAGTTTTTTATTTTATTTTATTTTACTTATTTTTTTATTCTCAGATTCTCACAGATGGAGTATTATCCCATTTATTTTAATTATTTTATTTTATTTACTTTATTTTATTTAATTCTCACAGATGGGATAGTATTATCCCATTTTGTTTTTATTTTATTTTATTTAATTTTTTTTTTCTCACAATCCCATATTATTATACCATTTTATTATTATTAATGTTATTGCAATGCAATTTTTCATGACAAATAAGCAAATTTTTTCATCCAGGATCATTACTTTAATGCAAAAAAATCTCAAATCTTAAAAAAAGTACATTTTTAAAAAGTATTTAAATATTTTAAATTATTTAAAAAATTATTTATTTTTGCAGTAATGAAAATCCTAATGAAAATGTTGACAAGAATGAAAATTATTAAAAAAAAAAAAAACAGAATAAAAACAATAATGACAGTATCAGAAATATCACAATGCAAATAGTCCTCCTTTCAAATTAAATATCTATTTATTTATTCAGATATTTAAATGAATTATTTATCATTTAAAACGGCAGCATCACTACTTTTAGTTACTATCAAACACTGACATGCACCAAATCCTCCAGCTGTTTAACTGATTAAATTCACTGCTGATTCATTTCACAGCACAGTATTTTTCTTTCATGTCTTGTTTAAATGAGGCTTTGGTTTGTGTCTTTTACGCATGCATAAATCATGATAAATCATGACGTGTGTACCATTATTGCACAGCGGCTCATGTGGGTCACTTCATCACACCTTCATGAATCATCACTGATTATCATTTCACTCCGAGTGTGTTATAATTAAGGTGATGAGCGACTCAGAAGGCAAACGCACCATATAAGTTGTTTTTCCAGGAGTATTTCAGTGTTTTGTAACACTGGTAAAACCATATGTTTTGTTATTGGTTTGTTTGTTTTTGTTTGTGAAGGGCTGGAGCAAAAATGTATTTAAGAGCTTCAGAATGCCCAGACTGAGGAAGTAACACACACACACACACACACACACACACACACACACACACAGTTCATTATTTTAGTCTTTTTCACACTCTGTTTTTAATTAGGCAGTTCACAGTTTGATGCCACAGAAATAGTTCACCAAAAAACAGAAAAATCTCTTTTTTGACTCTCATGTTGTTAAGCTGTTATTTTTGCCATGTTTTTTTTTTTCTGTGAAAAACAAAAGAAGAGTTTTTGAAGTTTATTCATGCAGCTCTTTTCCATTAAAAACAGTTCAAAGTGACACAAGCTCCTAAAAGATCATAAAGCACCATCAAAGTACGGTAACAGTACTCATATGACTCGTGTACTATATTCCATGTCTTCTGAAAAACATACAGTAAAAGCATGCAGGTTTGGATCATTAAATGAATGAGCGAATCGTTCCTCAATTCTGCTGTATATAGTGTTTTAAAGCATACGCATCAAGGAATGAGAAGCATGCATGCTGTTGTTGAAATGATCTCTTAAAATGGTAATGAATATGAACAGAGTGTGTGTGTGTGTGTGTCTGCAGGTTGTTTTGAATGCTGTATTAAATGTCTGGGAGGCGTGCCGTACGCGTCTCTGGTGGCCACCATCCTGTGCTTCTCCGGTGTGGCGCTCTTCTGCGGCTGCGGACACGTGGCTCTGACAGGAACCCTCACCATCCTGGAGAACCACTTCTCCAAGATCACCACGGACCATGCCATGCTGACGGACATGTGAGTGCTGAAGAACCTGTCAATGTGTGTGTGTGTATATATACACTGTCTGTCCAAAAAAAAGTCAATTTTAATAGGCTTAAATATACTTTAATATACTTAAAGCTGCATGCTTAAAAAAAACTTTTAAACGGTAGTGCATCACAGTTTCCACAAAAATATGAATGGTGTACTTTATAGATAGTCCTTTGTAAATGCATGCTGTCAACAGAAGATTAAAATGATTTGGTGTGTTTAAATATTAAGTTTTAAAGCCTCGTGGGATGACTTTAGAGACTCGGATTTATGCTGATTTCTAGCAGCTGATTTTATATTTTGTTTCCAGTGTCACCGGTTTACAATAGACTCTCCAGGAACTCATGCAATGAATTACAAGTTTATCTGATCATTCAGCATTAATGAAAACTCACAGGTTTATGGTTTACTTTAACTCTCTGAGCTACAGATTCATCTCTTAAAATGATAAGATTCACCTGTTATTGTTTGTTTTGTGTTCGATGAAATCTACTCACATCTGTTTACGATTTATCAGCGCTTCACATTTGTTCTGTTCTCCATCTTGAGGCTTTAATTAGAGTCATGTGCAGAGACGAGGTTTTCTCAAACAACGCTGAGCCTCCAGGGCAGAGGTTAACGGGAGAATCACCTTGCTGAGGAGACTGAGGAGACGCTCCAGATGGTGTGGATGGAAACTAAATGTGCACAAGCATTAACAGCTGTGAACTCTTCTCTTCTCCAGAATCCAGCTCATGCAGTACGTCATATACGGCATCGCCTCCTTCTTCTTCCTGTACGGCATCATTCTGCTCGCCGAGGGATTTTATACCACCAGTGCCGTCAAGGAGCTTCACAATGAGTTCAAGACCACCGTCTGCGGACGCTGCATCAGTGGAATGGTACAGGCATATTCTGCTGTTTCCATCTTTCTTTATGGTGTAATGTTGCTGCTTGATCACTAAAAAGATTATTGTTATTCTCTATATCAGTGTTTCTGAACTCCATCTTGAATTTTCCTCATTTAAATAATTCATGTGCAGAATAAAGGGGCGGGGCCTGATTGAGTTAGTTAGTAGTGTGTTGAAACTGGCGGTTATGGTAAGGGGCGGGACATTTCCCAAACACCAATCACAACACGCTGCTCCAGCCGACCAATCAGAGCACAGAAGGAGGGGCTTCATAGAGACAGGAACTAAACAGAGCGTTACTGACAGACTGGAAGAGAGGAGCTGCAACAATGGAGAATATGAGGAAATAATCAACATTCAAGCATGAAAACCTGCTCTAGTAGAGCACAAAAACAACAAGAGTTTGTAAAAGAGCCTAATAGGCCCTTTTTAAGGCCAGTGCATTTCAGAAATAATTGGTTATGTCCCATACCGTCACTGTGGTATGGAAGCTTGTTTATGCCACTAAATAAAAAAATAAAAAAAGGATATATATCTTGTAATATATCTCGCTCTATTTATATCTCGCAATTCGACTTATAATTCTGACTTTATATCTCGCAATTCGACTTTATATCTCGCAATTCCGACTTTATAACTCGCAATTCCTTTAAAACTCGATTCCGACTTTATAACTCCCAATTCCGATTTTTATCTTGCAATTCCAACTTTGTCTCGCAATTCGACATCGCAATTCGACTTTATCAAATTCTGACTTTATAAATTCTGACTCACTCTAAATTCTGACTTTATAACTCGCAATTCCGACTTTATCTCAATTCTGACTTTATATCTCGCAATTGACTTTATAATTATAACTCGCAATTCGACTTTATATCTCGCAATTCTGACTTTATAACGCAATTCCGACTTTATATATCTCGCAATTACTTTATATCTCGCATTCTGACTTTATATCTCGCAATTCCGACTTTATAAATTCTGACTTTATAACTCGCAATTCCGACTTTATATCTCGCAATTCTGACTTTATATCTCGCAATTCTGACTTTATAACTCGCAATTCTGACTTTATAACTCGCAATTCTGACTTATATCTATTCGACTTTCTCGCGACTTATATCTCGTGACTTATAATTCTGCGCAATTCTGACTTTATATATAATTCTGACTTTATATGCAATTCCGACTTTATCGCAATTCGACTTATTCAATTCTGACTTTATATCTCGCAATTCTGGGACCTCGCAATTCTGACTTTAATTCTGAAACTAACTCGCAATTCCGACTTTATAACTCGCAATTCCGACTTTAAAACTCAGTTGTGAGAAAAAAAAGTCACAATTACCTTTTTTATTTTTTATTTCATGGTGTAAACGAGCTCCCATACTGTGTGTAGTCTCAAACCATTCAAGTTATTGGCTTGTCAATGTCTTGATGACATTACCGGAAATTACACACCTGAACTTTAAGGCTTTAATCAACACAATTCAGTCATTAAGGAACCGTAAACCTGAGAATCAGTAAATTACATTGGAAAATTCATGATTTAAAAAAAAAAAAAAAAAATGGATTTCTTTAAACTCAACTGAAAATTTGGAATAATTATGATTTTTCCGAGTCTCTTCTGCTCCCCAAGGCTGCGTTTATTTGATCAAAAATACATTTGGAACACATTTCTATAGTAAAAATGTGAAATATTATTCCAGTGTAAATCAGCTGTTTTCTATGTGAATATATAGTAAAGTGTAATTTATTCCTGTGATCAAAGCTGAATTTTCAGCATCATTACTCCAGTCTTCAGTGTCACATGATCCTTCAGAAATCATTCTGATATGATGATTTGATGCTCAAGAAACATTTATGATTATTATCAATGTTGAAAACAGTTTCTTCATATTTTTGTGATAGACTACCAGTACTAAACGGTGTTAAACGTCTCTTCCTCAGTTTGTGTTCCTGACGTACATCCTGGGAATCGCCTGGCTTGGGGTTTTCGGTTTCTCGGCGGTGCCCGTGTTCCTTTTCTACAACATGTGGTCGACCTGCGCTGCCATGCGCTCGCCGGTGGCCAACCTCACCTCCATCGAGAGCATCTGCGTGGACGTGCGTCAGTACGGTACGGGACCAGAAACTGAATATGATGAAATGAAGTCAAGTCGGCTTTATTTCTATAGCACTTTATCTAACACAGATTGTTTCAAAGCAGCTTCAAAGTAACAAACAGGAAAATAACAGAATCAATGATGCAAACTTCATCAAATATGAGCGAAATTATGCTGTAAAGCTGCACTACAGATTCTCAATTCAGTTAAAGTTTTGTTCTCATCTGATACTCTCTGAGATATCACATTTATGTTTATGCATTTGTGATTAACTTTGTATGTCAAAACAGGTATTATTCCATGGAACGCAACACCGGGCAAAGCTTGCGGCTCGACGCTAGGTGATATTTGCAACACCAGTGAGGTATGAGAGCACATTTGTCTCACTTTAATGTATTTACTTTGTTGTCCAGCAGTAGATATACATGATTCTCTGTTTGTCTGTCGCAGTTCTACCTGTCTTACCATCTGTATATTGTCGCCTGCGCCGGAGCCGGAGCGACAGTCATTGCTCTGGTAAGCACATGTTTCTCATTTAGTCACATATATACATATATATGGGGTGTTTGTTCCTCTACCTCCTCTTTTTTTTGTCCCTTCATTCCCGGCGCCATCTACTGCAAACCATGTGCTTTAAGCCCCTGATCTGATTGGTTAGTTTGAGGTGACGTGGGATGTCAGCTTTAGCAGAAGCGTTTCTTGATAATCATGCCAATTAAGAGCATAAAGACTTTATTTTTTCGAGTATTTAGTCACATGCTTTACTGACACCCGAAGGGAAATTCAGAGTGTTATTGTATCTTCAAAAAAGAAGACATTGCAACTTAAGACAACAGATTCAACACCACAAAACTATATCAGTCCCATTATATGTCTATACTGGAAGCGTCTTGGATTTTTGCCTACTTTTGCGAACTAGTCCTAGGTTTTTGGCCAGTGCAGCAAGATTCTCCGGAGTCTGATTGTCAATAATAATCAAAAAAAAATTTGAAATTTCGATTCATGGTCTCTAAGGGGCGCCAAAACTTTTGGAGTGGGTGGAGCCACTTTTATTAAAATGGCTATAACCCGTGAATGGAATGAGATATTTTCACCAAAATTGGCACATGTATGTAAGAGCTCATTCTGTGGTCGCTTGAAAAAGGACACAGCAACTGGCCACTTGGTGGCGCTATAACAGGAAAAAAACATAGAAAACGGCTATAACTACTTCACTGTTAGTCCGATTGACTTGAAAATTGGCATGCAGTGTCTTCATCTGAGGTGCCATGATTGATTATGAGGACGTTGGCGTATCTCAAAAAACATGTCCGCCATCGGCCAATGAAATTTGAGCAGCTATCACGCCCACGACATTCGTACCACATGGTAGAACTACTCATTCTGAGCAACTTTGCCTCTAGGATCGCCGCTGTCCGTCGACTCGTTCGTTAAAGATTGGAGATTATTTCAAAAACCAACTTTGGCGAACTAGTCCTAGGTTTTTTGACTTATCAAAATTCGACTGATTGAAATTCCGATTCACGGTCTCTATGGGCGCCAAAACGTTTGAAGTGGGCGGAGCCACTTTTACTAAAATGGCTATAACTCGTGAAAGGAATGAGATATTTTCACCAAAATTGGCACACATATGTAAGAGCTCATTCTGTGGTCGCTTGAAAAAGGACACGGCAACTGGCCACTTGGTGGCGCTATAACAGGAAAAAAACATAGAAAACGGCTATAACTACTTCACCGTTAGTCCGATTGACTTGAAAATTGGCATGCAGTGTCTTCATCTGAGGTGCCATGATTGATTATGAGGACGTTGGCGTATCTCAAAAAACATGTCCGCCATCGGCCAATGAAATTTGAGCAGCTATCACGCCCACGACATTCGTACCACATGGTAGAACTACTCATTCTGAGCAACTTTGCCTCTAGGATTGCCGCCGTCCGTCGACTCGTTCGTTAAAGATTGGAGATTATTTCAAAAACCAACTTTGGTGAACTAGTCCTAGGTTTTTTGACTTATCAAAATTCGACTGATTGAAATTCCGATTCACGGTCTCTATGGGCGCCAAAACGTTTGAAGTGGGCGGAGCCACTTTTACTAAAATGGCTATAATTCGTAAACGGAATGAGATATTTTTACCAAACTCGGCACAACTATGCAAGAGCTCATTCTGTGGTTGCGTGAAAAAGGACGCGGCAAAATGACCACTTGGTGGCACTATAACATGAAATTTTTTTGAAAATGAGTATAACTACTTCACAGTTAGTCTGATTGACTTGAAAATTGGCATGCAGCGTCTTTGTCCGAGGTGCCATGATTGTCTATGAGGACATTGGTGTATCTCAAAAAACATGTTCGCCATCGGCCAATGAAATTCGAGCAGCAATGAAACTTGTTGAGCCTGTTTGACGGCCCTAGAGGCCTGTGAGAAATTTGAAAGAAATTGGCCACCGGGGGGTGCCTTTGCGTTTTTCACGTTTGTAAAGGATTGTGTATTGCGCAATTTTTCGCACACACACCCATGGCATTCGTAGAACTCCTCATTCTGAGCAACTTTGCTCCACTGTCCATCAAATTGTTCGTTAAATATTGTAGATTATTTCAAAAACCAACTTTGGCGAACTAGTCCTTGGTTTTTGGCTCAAGCTTGATAACTGTTAAAAAGCTTTAAAAAACACATTTTTTCTATGGTAAACTGCATGTATTTACTGTAAATGGTCTTATCCATCTATGATTGAGATATATATATATATGCATTTGCATTCTAACATTATTTTGCTATTCTAAAACAGCCCATGCAAAGTCAGACGCTTCCAGTGTCGACAGTGTTAGCGGTTGAATCTCAGGACCAGCAGACTTATTTCATCTGCAGTTAAACTGTCACTTACATGCGTCATTTATTTGGCATCTCATATTTGTGCTTTCTCTTCCACCAGCTCATCTACATGATGGCTACCACGTATAACTTTGCTGTTTTGAAGTTTAAGAGTCGAGAGGACTGCTGCACTAAATTTTAACGCAGTTGCATCAAAGTGCCTAGAATGAGCAGCCACTGACAATATGGACTAAAATAATAGAGATGAAAACAAACGAGAGAAACATTTCATTGCTTTTGACATGTAATGTGTAAATATAGGATTGTATACAGATGTAGCATTTTCGACGCAAGTGCTGTAAACCTGGACGTGTTGTTATCGAAAGTTTGCCTTTGTTTCTGCAACCACTAGAAAAGCTTAATTTGAAGCCTAACATAAAGTCTCTTTAAATTCCTCCTACAATCTCTTTGACTAAAGTATTATTATCAGTCAGGACAGATGCAGACAGTCAGCGCACTCTTGTTCAGAGAAAAGTATTTTTCCCGTTCATTTTCTCAATAGAGATTCTGGAAAATAGATTCTCTCTATATATATTACCAATCAAAAGATTTGTTTTGAAAGAAATGAATGCTTTTATTCATCAAGGACGCATTAAACTGATCAAAAGTGACAGTAAAGACATTTTTAATGCTACAAAAGATTCTATTTCAAATAAATGCTGAACTTTCTATTCATCAGAGAATCCTGAAAAATAAAATGTATGACAGTTTCCACAAAAATATTAATTGATAATAATTATAAATGTTTTTTGAGCAGCTAATCGTCATATTAGAATGATTTCTGAAGGATCATGTGACACTGAAGACTGGAATAATAGTGCTGAAAATTCAGCTTTGATCACAGGATATAAATTACACTTTACTATATATTCACATAGAAAACAGCTGATTTACATTATAATAATATTTCACTATTTTTACTGTGTTTTTGATTAGATCAGATCTTTTTATGAATTTAAATGAAATTTACTTAAAAAAAAGCAAATCCCTAACAAAGCTTTAAAAACACATTAGGTTTTATCTGATTCCTCTATAGAGAAAATGAATGTGATTTTTACTTCCAGAACCTGTTGTGCTCTATTGGGGGAAATATATAGTTTCTAAAGGTCTAATTTTTCCTGAATTTTGCCAATTGTGCCGGTGCCAGTGAGCCCTCCAGTGTTTTAATGGTGTTTTCTTCCTTCGAACATGTTTACAGTTTTCAGTGTTGTTTTTATCATTTCTATTCATTTGTTTTAAGCAGTATTATGAAGATTGTTGGTATTTTTAATCTTTATGGAGTTATTTTAAACCTGTCAAAATACAAATAAATAACAATTTTAAATTCTGGAAAACATAAATATTTAGTTGCATTATCTTTAAGATCAGATTCAAAACTGCATCTATATTATTAGAACACACTACGGCAGATCTTGTCATGTATTATTATCTGATTTGCTCATCATAACACTTTCTGCTTAACTATTAATAAACAAAAACGTGCTGTCATTAGGAGTGTCCTTTGATTTAGGGTCATTACTAAAAACTTTATATGAGAAAATTACGATGATAATTGTAGCTCATGATCAGAAGAAGCACATGGGATTGTGCCAAATGATTGATTATGTGAATTTAACTTTTGAAAGGTAGTAGATGCATTAATGTACAGCTAGAAACCGTCCTAAAACTCTTTTAAAACTCAAGGGGTCATGACATGGATTTTTTAAAATGAATTTAAATTAATGTTAAAATAATGTTAATAAACTTTTAATAATATGTATATGCGGAAATTATTGTTTTCTGTCCTCATTCTGACCCTCTGTCTGAAATGATCTGTTTTTAAGATGTGGCTCCTTTAATGCTTCTCAGTATGCTGATAGTGGGCGGGGCCTATGCTATCAGTGGGCGGGACCTATGGTGCTATGATTTATAACTATTTGTTGATGTCTTGCTCTGGAGGCGGGCATATGCAAATGTGTTTGCCCGTGTGACGTCACAGATCCCACAATATCAAAACAAGCATTTTTGGAGCTTGATTAAATAAGTGCTTATAATAAAATGAGGATTATTTTTAAGCTCTGAAACTTGCAGGATGTTTTAATGGTACAAAGACCTCTTATAGGTCAAAAGATCAATGCAAATTTGATTTCTCATGTCATGACCCCTTTAAACCTCTATTAAAAACTAGCTCATTTCTAGTAGCACTACAGGAATTTACCTGCATTTCAAATATGGCTCATCCAATCAGGATTTACCTGTGTTTAACATGTTAGTTGTTATATCTTTTTAATATGCATTATGTCACGAAGTCAAGTGCCGTGACGCTGCTTGTATCGCAGGTTGTTTTCAAACCGAGATCCAGCATTATTGAATTAACAGTCAGATTGCATGCTTCCTTCTACATGATTTATTTAATATTCCTCTGAGATTCTGGTGGCTGTAGTTTTTCCTTTATAAAAAATAAACCTGCTTTGTGTACAAAATCTCCTCAGTGGTCATTATTGAGCAGCTCGTGAGCCGTTTGAGTTTGTCAGTCTGAGTATTTTCATACTAACCCTCATTTCAAGCTTCGCTCTGCTTCGCTTCAGTTGACATCGTCCTGTTCCCTCACACCCCAATGTCCTGTCCACATAAATGTGTGTTAAATATGGATTAATATTCACTAGTTTGTAGTTGTTAAAGGAAGAGTTTGGCTAGAAATAAACACCCTCATGTCATTTCAAACTCATACGCTGTTGTGTTTTTTCAATGTTTTGTTTATCTAAAGCAATTTACAAACAATGAACAAAGCAATATGTTAAAGAGCCAACAATATTTATAATATACATAATAAATAATGTCATTTATATAAAATATAAATTGGATGTATATGTCCAACTTTATTTGCATATGTATACTCATGTAAAGTGATATATATTAGAGCATATCTCAACTGCTTGAGCACTTGTATCACCACAAAATGTATATTATATTATCTGGCTCTAATCTGATAAATGCGGCTATAAGGCATGAATATATTAACATAAACATCAACATCATGATTTACTGCTTTGAAACAATGTTGTGTGCTATAAAAGTGTATGTAAAAATTACTGCATGCATTTAAAACAGCATACAGGTTTGAGCTGACATGAGTGTATTTTATTATGGATGAATTATTCCTTTAAAATATATGTGTGTGTGTGTGTGTGTGTGTGTGTGTGTGTGTGTGAGGGACTGAGTCAGTGATTGAGTCACTGAGTGACTGAGTGAGTGAGTCAGTCAGTGACTGTGTGAGTCAGTGAGTGAGTGAATGAGTCACTGAGCGAGTCACTGGTCGAGTCAGTGAGTGAGTGACTGAGTGACTGAGTGATGATGTTGAGTCACTGAGTGAGTGTGAATGAGTCACTGAGTGAGTGAGTGAGAAGTGAGTGAATGAGTCATGAGTGTGAGTGAGTGAGTGAATGAGTCACTGAGTGAGTGAGTGAGTGAGTGAGTGAGTGAGTGAGTGAATGAGTCATGAGTGAGTGAGTGTGAGTGAGTGATGATGTCACTGAGTCAGTGAGTGTGAGTGAATGAGTGACTGAGATGAGTGAGTGAGTGAATGAGTCACTGAGTGAGTGAGTGAGTGAGTGAGTGAGTCAGTGTGAATGATGAGTGAGTTGAGTGAGTGAGTGATGAGTTGAGTGAGTGAGTGAGTGAGTGAGTGAGTTGATGAGTGTGATGACTGAGTGAGTGAGTGATGAGTCTGAGTGAGTCAGTGAGTGAGTGAATGAGTCACTGAGTGAGTGAGTGAATGAGTCACTGAGTGAGTGAGTGATGAGTGTGAGTGAGTGAGTGAGTCCTGGTGACTGTGAGTGAGTTGAGTGAATGAGTCACTGAGTGAGTGAGTGAGTGAGTGAGTGAGTGAGTGACTGAGTGAGTGAGTGAGTGTTGAGTGAGTGAGAGTGAGTGAGTGAGTGATGATTGAGAGTGGTGAGTGATGAGTGAATGAGTCCTGAGTGAGTGATGAGTGAGTGAGGTGAAGAGTCCTGAGTTGAGTGAGTGAGTGAGTGAGTGAGTGAATGAGTCATGAGTGAGTGATGTCACTGAGTGAGTGATGAGTGTGAGGAGTGAGTGAGTGAGTGAGTGACTGAGTGAGTGAATGAGTCACTGAGTGAGTGAATGAATGAGTCACGTGAGTGAGTGAGTCACTGAGTGAGTGATGTGAGTCCTGAGTGAGTGAGTGTGAAGTGAGGGAGTGATGAGAGTCCTGAGTAGTGAGTGTGAGACTGTGATGAGTGAGTGATGAGTCAGAGTGAGTGAGTGAGTGTGAATGAGTCCTGGTTGAGTGAGTGAATGAGTGAGTGAGTGAGTGAGTGAGTGAGTGAGGAGTGAGTGAGTCACTGAGTGAGTGACTGAGTGAGTGAGTGAATGAGTCACTGAGTGAGTGAGTGAGTGAGTGAGTGAGTGAGTGAGTGAGTGATGATGTGAGTGACTGTGCAGTGAGTGAGTGAGTGAGTGAGTGAGTGTGAGTGAGTCAGTGATGGAGTGATGGTCACTGAGTGAGTGAGTGAGTGAGTGAGTGAGTGAATGAGTCACTGAGTGAGTGAGTGAATGAGTCACTGACTGAGTGATGCGCGAGTGACTGAGTGAATGAGTGAGTGACTGAGTGAGACACTGAGTGAGTGAGTGAATGAGTCACTGAGTGAGTGAGTGAATGAGTCACTGAGTGACGTGAGTGGATTGAGTGAGTGAGTGAGTGAAGTCACTGGGAGTGTGAGTCAGTGAGTGAGTGAGTGAATGAGTGACTGAGTCTGAGTGTGAGTGAATGAGTGTGAGTGAGTGTGAGAGTGAACTGAGTCTGTGAGTCACTGATGTGAAATGTTGAGTGAGTGAGTGAGTGAGTGAGTGAATGAGTCACTGAGTGAGTGATGTGAGTGATGAGTCACTGAGTGAGTGAGTGAGTGACTGTGAGTCACTGAGTGAGTGAGTGAATGAGTCACGGAAGTGAGTCACTGACTGGTCAGTGACTGGTGACTGTGAGTGAGTGAATGAGTGAGAGTCATGTGTGACTGAGTGAGAGTGAGTGAATGAGTCACTGAGTGATGAGTAACTTTGAGTGGATGAGTGAATGAGTCATGAGTCTGAGTGATGAGTGAATGAGTGAGTGAGTCAGTGAGTGAGTGAATGAGTGACGTGAATGGTCACTGAGTGAGTGTTGAGTGAGTTGAATGAGTGACTGAGTGAGTGAGTGATTGAGTGAGTGAATGAGTCACTGAGTGAGTGATGATGAGTCCTGAGTGAAGTGACTGTGTGAATGGAAATGAGTGAGTGAATGAGTGAGTGATGAGTGAGTGAATGGTCATGATTCAGTGAGTGAGTGAGTGTGAGTGAGTGATGAATGATCGTGAGTGAGTGAGTGAGTGGAGTCAGTGATGAGTGATGATGATTGAGTGAGTGAATGAGTCACTGAGTGAGTGAGTGAATGAGTGAATGAGTGAGTGAGTGTGAGTGAGTGAATGAGTCAGTGAGTGAGTGAGTGAGTGAAGTGATCACTGAGGCGAGTCACTGAGTGATGAGTGAGTGAGTGCATGAGTCACTGATTGAGTGTGAATGAGTCCACTGACTGAGTGAGTGAGCGAGTCATGAGAGTGTCACTGGTGAGTCAGTGAGTGACTGAGTGAGTGTCACTGAGTGATGAGTGAGTGAGTGAGTCACTGAGTGAGTGATTGAGTGAGTGAATGAGTCACTGAGTGAGTGACTGTGTGAATGAGTAAATGAGTGAGTGAGTGAGTGATTGAATGAGTCAGTGAGTCAGTGAGTGATTGAGTGAGTGAGTGAATGAGTCATGAGTCAGTGAGGTGAGTAGTGAGTGAGATGAGTGAGTCAGTGAGTGAGTGAGTGAGTGAGTGAATGAGTCACTGAGTGAGTGACTGTGTGAGTGACTGTGAATGAGTAAAAGGTGAGTGAAGATGAGTGGTGAAAGGTGAGTGAGTGAGTGAGTGAGTGTGAGTGTGAATGTGAGTGAGTGATTGAGTGAGTGAGTGAGTGAATGAGTCCCTGAGTGATGAGTGAGTGAGTGAGAGTCACTGAGTGACTGTAGTGACTGTGTGAATGAGTAATGAGTCAACTGAGTGATGAGTGAGTGTCACTGAGTCACTGAGTGATTGCGTGAGTGAGTGAATGAGTATGAGTGATGAGTGAATGAGTCACTGACTGAGTGAGTGAGCGAGACTGAGCGAGTCACTGGTGAGTCAGTGACTGAGTGAATGAGTCACTGAGTGAGTGAGTGATTGAGTGAGTGAATGAGTCACTGAGTGAGTGATTGAGTGAGTGAGTGAATGATCACTGAGTGAGTGACGTGTGAATGAGTACTGAGTGAGTGAGTGAGTGAATGAGTCAGTGAGTCAGTGAGTGATTGAGTGAGTGAGAGTGAGAGTGAGTCAGTGATTAGTGATGCTGAGTGAGTGAGGTGATGATGAGTGACTGTGTGAGTGACTGAGTAAATGAGTGAGTGAATGAAGTGAGTGAGTGAATGAGTCAGGAGTGGGTGAGTGATTGAGTGAATGAGTCTGAGTGAGTGAGTGATGAGTGATTGAGTGAATGAGTCACTGGAGTGAGTGAGTGAGTGAGTGAGTGAGTCACTGAGTGAGTGACTGTGAGTGACTGTGTGAATGAGTAAATGAGTCAGTGTGTGACTGAGTGAATGAGTGAGTGAGTCACTGAGTGAGTGAGTGAGTGATGTGAGTGAGTGAATGATCACTGAGTGAGTGAGATGAATGAGTCAGTGACTGTGAGTGAGTGAGTGAGTGAGTGAGTGAATGAGTCACTGAGTGAGTGAGTGAATGAGTGATGAGTGAATGAGTCACTGAGTGAGTGAGTGAGTGAGTGAGTGAGTGAATGAGTCACTGAGTGACTGTGAGTGAGTGAGTGAATGATGAGTGAAGTGAGTGATGAGTGAGAGTGACCACTGAGTGAATGAGTGAATGAGTGAGTGAGTGAATGAGTGAGTGAGTGACTGAGTCTGAGTGACGTGAGTGAGAATGAACTGAGTGAGTGACTGAGTGAGTGACTGAGTGAGGAGTGGAGTGAGATGAGTGAGAGTGACTGAATGAAGAGTGAGTGATGAGTCATGATGATGAGAATGAGTCATGAGTGAATGAGTGAGTGAATGAGTCACTGAGTGACTGTGAGTGAGTGAAGTGCTGAGTGTGATGAGTCATGAGTGTGTGAATGAGTGTGATGACTGATGAGTGAGAGGTGAGTGACTGAGTGAGTGAATGAGTGAGTGACTGAGTGAGTGAATGAGTGAGTGAATGAGTGAGTGACTGAGTGAGTGAGTGAGTGAATGAGTGAGTGAATGAGTCACTGACTGAGTGTGAGTGAGTGAGTGAGTGAATGCGTGAGTGACTAATTGAGGGAGTGAGTCACTGATTGAGTGTGTCTAAGTGAGCGTCTGAGTGTGTGTGTGTGTGTGTGTGTGTGTGTGTGTGTACATGTGTAGCTTCATATACTGGTCTAGCGTTAGCTTTGCGTTGTTAACTGCTCACTGGCCATCACCTCGACCTCTCTTACAGATCCATTACCTAATGATCCTTTCTGCAAACTGGGCCTACCTAAAGGACGCCAGTCACTTGCATGCGTACCAAGACATCAAAATGAAGGAGGAGAGGGAGCTGCAGGACATCCAGTCGCGCTCCAAAGAATGCCTGAATTCCTACTCGTAAGGACGAGCGTTTGCGAGGGTTAAAGCTGCCAACGACACTCACTAACACACTAATGCATCTGCTGCTTTCCTGTCGACTAACGCCGTTTGTGCGCACCTCTTTTTCTGTTTTATCTTCTGTACTGTTTCTGTTCGGTCACATTTTTACTCTTCCCTTTTGTAGCCCTTTGTGAACCAGCAATGGCTGGTTGAAGTTTGAAACGTTGCACTATTCGAAACACGGCGGAAATGCAAATCAGATTCTGTTCGTACCAAGATGTGATGGTAAACATGAATATAACTGAAGTGCAAGCATTTATTTCTCATGATAACCGTGTGCACTTGCATTATATACATGTTGCATAATTTTTCTTTTTGGCTTTATAATATTATTTTGAAGATGCATTCCCATTATTCTGTTGACCTGAACTAAATTTCGATGTTTGGCTGGTTGTCTTTGTGCAATATGTGTTGTTTACTGCATACTACTGTCTGAAGATAGTGTGTGAAGCAGAACACATTATGCAATGAGGCATCCAGTTATTCTTTTTGGAAACTATTGCATTTTTAAATCCAATTTTGTGCAAAAATGTCTTGATCTTTGCACATGAGTGCATTGCATTGCATAGTGTACCCAGAGCAGTTTTTCTCTGTTATAATATACTCTTGTGAATGCAGCAGGTGTTCTATGCATACAGTATTCAGTCAGCACTGCGTTTCTCTGAAGGTTTTATGAAGATGACCACTGAAACAGGCACATGGTTTCACACTACCTCACATCTACCACTTTTTTTATTTAGCTCAAAACCTAGTCCATAGTTATGTGTGAAATTACTGTGCAAAATTACAGAATTGAACCTGCTATATTATTATGAACAAAAGTACAATGTATTTACTGTCCCCACAAGAAATGCATGAATAAATAATGTCAAAAACAAAAGAAATTATAATTGGTAAAGCCTAGAAAACATTAATGCTTATGAAAGTTTTTTGGTAACACTTTAAAGCATTTGTGTATAATGTGTTATAAAGGTGTTCATAATATATGCTTTATATTGTTTCATAAATAATGGTAACCAAAGTTAAAGTGCATTATAATATTTTCAGATTGCATCTGAAATTGGTTGTTTGTCGTGTGTTTTAATGCATTATACTTTCTAAAGGTGTTCAATGCATAGATAAGTATTATAACTGTGGTTATAATTATTCATGAGATCATTAAAATGCATTAAAATACTTTATAATGCGTTATATATAAAGGCTTTTTTTGTAATTCTTATTTTCAGTGATGATTCTAATTATTGTAATACAATAATGTTTTTAACAGAAAATCTTGCCATGATTGTCTAAATACTTTTTTGTATTAAAGCGACAAGATGTTGGTTTGATTTCAGTTGATGCCCAATTTTATTTGTACCAAATTCTGTAAAGTGTAAGTTGTACGCAGCTTTTCTCATTTCCCATGTTTGTTTTTTTAATGGTATATTTGATTTGCATCATGAATGTGAACTCTGACCAGAAATTATTTTTTGGAGGGTAAAACGAAGGTAACAAAATATGCAATTGTAAATACCGACAAAACTTTTTTCACAGTAGGAATAATGCATTATTCATTCAGCATTTGATACATACAGCAAACTGATGGTCATTTGTATTGACATGTTGTTGTAGGCAGCATTTGCCAGATTTTAACGTTATAATGCGCTTTCTTTTTTCTCTTTTTTTAGTTTTAGTTCATGTATTAATGTTTATTGTTAATTTTTGATTCACATATATGAATTCTGTATAATATCGCTTTTTTAACCTATAGTCTGGCATTTTTTTTAGGGGATTCCCTTAGTTTGTATTTAAACGGCTATTTTGAAAAAAAAAAAAAAGCAAAAAAAAAAGCAAAAAAAAATATTCTGTGCAAACCACTATATAATGCACCACCCTCTTTTATAAGCCTCAAGACTTAAGATTTATTTTAATTACTTGCCCAGAAGGTTTTCATGTAGTCTGTATATCTTTGTGTTTTTAATGCTTTAATCGCTGGTAAAATTCACCAGTGACTGTAATTCACCCAGTTAAGGTGGATTGTGAATATTAACAACTGCCCAAAACTGATGATTTGATGTCAGCGACGCTGAACGATGTTCAGTCCTTCAAACCAGCTATTGTATTTTATACAAAAATAAAATAAAATATAATAAAAGTCTTCCTCATCGAGCCTTCTTTTAAATCAATGAGTGTCATTATTTTTTTAGCACCTTTATTTCCTTTATTTACCTATATTACCTTTATTTCTATAGAGCTTTATACAAACCAGATTGTTTCAAAGCAGCTTCACAGTAAATATAGCTGCAAGCAGTGATGATGGGTCCAAGCCTCGGCAACACCGTCACCCCTGTGGCTTAATGACAACTGTGAATGGCGGGCAACATACAATCTTAATTTGATTCAAATCAAACAATGATTTTACACAATATGAGACACTTCCTGTTTCCCTTTTTTGTCATCACTTTAATCCCTCACCATGGCAACACTGTTCGAGATATCCTAAAATTGTTCGCAATTTAGTATCTTCAGTGTCTGTTTTACGTTGAACGAGTTTGGTGGCGATTGCATGAATCTCCTATGAGGAGTACTTAAAAACTCAGAGCCTGATTATTCAAAAAATCCACATTCAAACCAAAATATCTGACTTCCTGTTGGTCGGAGCTAATGACTGTAAATTAGAAAGTTGTCCGGCTCGATGAGACCAATATATGTACCAAGTTTGGTGACTGTAGGTAAAGTTAACCCCCAACCTTTGACAAAAGGTGGCGCTATAGAGCCCCTCCTCCGCACCCATATCTAAGGCTCTGCCCATGTCTTCTGACTGGCAAACTCTGATGTGTGTTGAAGCATGCTAATTGCTTCAGAAACCCCATAAAGAAAATTAAAGTTTAATGTGTTGCCATGACAACAGTATTCAAGATATCAAGAATCCTTTCACAGGTGTGCATCTGCGGTGTCTTGACATTATTCTGACGAAGACTGAAGCAAATCGGGTAAAAATAAGAGGCCGATTTCAAAGCATTTTGAAAGTGATGCCCTTTCAGAGGAAAACAGAATCAGTGATATGAGACAAAAGCTGTAAAGCGGCTCTAAAAAGATAATAGTGTCATTCAGATCAATTCATTCAGTTTGTTTCTCATCTAACACAGTCAAATCAGTAATATTGCTGAATATTAACATGACTGAACGGCTCTTATGGACCCTCAGAATTAAAGTACAACAGCAGAACATTAACATTTCAAATTTATTCAGTCAGTCTCTCCATAAAAACACACCAACAACATTCCCAAATAATCATGTCTATATAAATACATAAAAATACACTGGACATGAAAACATCCAGCAGTGAAATGAGGCGAATCGTTTGTCACCAAAAGTCATCGTCCGGTTCTTCATGTGACGTCACGCCAACACTGTGGAACAAAATGAAGGTTGTATTAGATCATTTCTCACATATAGCGTATTGTTAAACAGTAACTGACGCAAACGTGTAACCTGTGGTCATTGTTGCCGGACAGGAGGATCTCCTCTTGACTCTGGTTCTCTGATGCCTCTTTATTTGGGCTCTGAAAGGTCATTAAAACACAGCCAAACACGACTATAATAATTGTACGACCAAATTTAATGAATGAATGAAAATAGCCATCAAGAACCTTTTTTAAAGGCCATGTAGAGACATTTTTTGCCATTACAGTAAATAAAATTTGTGGGGGAAAATGTTATGAAAAACCCTCCTGAAATAGGGGTAAATGGTATTTTTTTTGTGAGCTGGACGTGTCTTCCTGTACCTGCTCCTTCGGTTTGTCCTGCATGAGCATCATCATGTACTTCTGAAGCGGATTGGCTACATCAGCTCCTCCCGAACCTTCCTCATCCGTTCCTCCTCCAATCGCTGAGGTTGTTAATGTCACATGACCTTCAGTACTGTCCCTCTTCTCATTTTGATCCTCCTGAAAGTAGATGGAACAGAAGTTGATGTAAAAACAGTCGCAATGATTTTTATGCATTTGTTGTTTGGACAGTAAGATTAAACCTGTGTGGTGTGATTCATTAACAAATGACTCTTACGAAGCGGTTCTTTTAAACGAATCAAACTCGTGTGTTATGGGTTTGAACTAAAACTAAAAGCATAAAACATGACTTTAATTGAAATAAAACATTAACTGAATTAAAATAAAATGAAAATGAAATCCTGACCATCTCCCTCTGGAGCCTCTCCAGCTCTCGCTCCTCCCTCTCCTGCGCCTCCTCCCGCTCTCTCTGTCTCCTCTCCTCTCTCCTCTTCCTCTCCTCCTCCCAGCTCTTCTCCTCATCCTCACGCGTGTCTTTCTCTACGGCTGCGTCTGAGGATGATGATGATGCCTGTTCATCTGAAAGCACCACACTATTTAATATGCAGTGATTCCAAAAGACAGACGACAGACAGAGGAAGATCCGTCTCACCCTGCTGCTCCTGACGGCGCTCCGGCTCGGAGTCCTGGAGTCTCTCTAGGATACACTCCTGATCTGTGGACACAACTGAACACACACACACACACACAGTCATAAATGTCTTTACTTCCACTTCCGATCAATTTAATGCATCCTTGTTGAATAAAAGAGTTTAATTTCTTTTAAAAAGACCCAAGATCTTCAACAGTAGTGTTAATCTCCAGGTCTGGAAATTAAACTCCCTGAAATTTCCAGAATCCGGATGAATTCTCACGTTGTATGGGGTCGGTGAGATCGTGAAGCGTGATCTTCTCCGGCTGAGGAGACGACTCTTGGGATGAACTGGATATGACTTCCTGTAGTTTGGGTGGACTGAAATCAAAACAAACACAATTAAGATATAAAGCTAAGCACACTGAGATGAAGTTCAAATTCACTTTTTATTTGTCCATCTGTTTTCATAAAATCACGTCATGATTCTTCCTCGTCTGTTCAGTCAGACATGATTCTTTTCTGTGAATCAGTTCAAACTGAACATTTAAATGAATCATTTTAGTCGCACTGGTCTTTTCTTCCCTATTGTGATGTATATCTGAGTGAAACGCTTCTCAAACAAGAACAAATGTAGGCGTGTGTGTGGCGTGTGCACCTGCGGCTGTGGCGTGTGGTGCTCTTCATCCTGGGGCTGCTGGGAGGACTGATGTGTGTGAAGTCTCTGGATGAGATCATTTCTCCCGCAGGGATCGGGGAGATCTGCCTCTCCGCAAACATCAGCGCTGCTTTATCAGGGTCAGAGGTCGTCCTCGGCCGCTCTGGGACAAAACGCAGTTGATCACATCATTTATTTCAACAGTGCGTTATACAATACAGATCGTTTCAGAGCAGCTTCACAGGGATAAACAAAATCAGAATGACGCAAACTTCATCAGATATGAGGTGAATTCAGATTCAGCTCTACAGAAGATGACAGTCATTATTCAGATCAATACAATGTTGATTCAGTTTAGATCAATAACAGTGTCCATGTTGCAAAATTCATTCGTTTTGAAAAAAAAAAAAAAAAAAACTGATTATGACCTGAAACTAATAATGTACCAAAATTTTTAAGTGTTCATTTTATGTAATAATCAGTTAATCAAATTTTTTAAATAAATCAACATAAAAAATTGAGTTGAGAATTATTTAAATTGCACATAAGGCTTTTATATCAACATTTTAATGATATAATTATGATCACGGCTACATTAACGAGCCACAAAAACACGTTTATTGACTGAATATCATTATAAATTGATAGAATTTGAAAGCTTGAGACTTAGTTTGACATCAAAAGTAAAAGCTGCGATTTATTGAACAAGAGCTGCAAATAATGTTGAAAACTGCACAGACTAAAAGATCTCACTTTATCAAAATCAAGATCGATATAAAAACTAAAAACCCGTTTACCTGTTGTAGCTTGATTACGTTGTGTGAAGGCTAACAAGAATATGTTCTAAGAACATTCTGATAACGTTGCCATTAAGTTATGGAAACAATATTTCTGAATGCTCTCAGAACATTCAAATCATCCAGTTTTGTTTGTTTTTTTATGCAAAGGTTAGTAGAACATTTAGGAACATTCAATATTATCTTTTTACAACAATTTTAAATAGTAACATTAAAAAAATGTTAGATGAATGTCCAACTAAAACGATTCCGAAAGAACGATGAATAAAATGTTTTTGTGCTCTTGCCCCACCCAACCAGCAGCAGCATTTTTGATCATTTTCACAAAAACTTTTATGGCCCCAGAATATTTTGCTGAATGAATATGCAGTATATCAAACTAAAGAACAGATCCTCTGCTTTTAAAAAAAACCTGTTTTATTCTCTTTTTTATCAAAACTTAAATGTGAGTAAATTTCGTAAAAAAAAGAGATTTTTTGTTTCGCTTGTTTCTGCTTCTTCTTTGCCTGTGTTTTGATCCAGAGATTTTTACTCTTTCAGAAGACGTGTAATAGTGCCCCCTACTGTATAACAGAGAAAACATGGAAAGCTGGAAAATTCTGTCAATGGCAGGGAGAGAGTTAAAGATTCACCTCAGAATTCAAAGTTCCTGATAATTTACTCACCTCCATGTCATCCAAGATGTTCATGTCTTTCTTTCTTCAGTTGAAAAGAAATGAAGGAAAACGTTCCAGGATTTTTCTCCATATAGTGGACTTCACTGGGGTTCAACGGGTTTGAAGGTCCAAATGTCAGTTTCAGTGCAGCTTCAAAGAGCTCTACATGATCCCAGACGAGGAATAAGAGTCTTATCTAGAGAAACCATCGGACATTTTCTAAAAAAATAAACATTATACACTTTTTAACCACAAATGCTCGTCTTGCACTGCTCTGTGATGCTCCACGCATGACGTGATCATGTTGGAAAGGTCACACGTGACGTAGGAGGAACCTTCAACCCGTTGAACCCCAGTGAAGTCCACTATATGCAGAAAAATCCTGGAACGTTTTCCTCAAAAACCTTCATTTCTTTTCCACTGAAGAAAGAAAGACATGAACATCTTGGATGACATGGAAGAGAGTAAATGATCAGGAAAGTGAACTAATCCTTTAACCCTCTGGAGTCTGAGGCTGATTTGGGGCCTGGAGAAGTTTTGACATGCCCTGACATTTGTGCTTTTTTCAGTTGTTCATAAACATATTAATGACAAAAGTGTCATTACACTGTATTCAGCACAAACTAGGCTACAATAATATGTGAGGAACATGTATGTACATGTTTGTGTTTTTGAAGGAATAATGTTTATGCGTGGTTATTGAAAAAACAAAAAACTTAAGTCACTGAAATAAGGCCAAAAAAAGTATATTAAATCTGTGTTCACAAGACTTTTGGGTATTGGAGGTTGTAGGCTAGAGTTTTTGCTTCAGAATTATGTAAAAATTATCCTTCCTACTCCTTCATATAAAACAATATATTGATTTAGTTTTTGTAAGACACTTTTTGTCAAGAAACACAGTATGCGTGGAGGCGTGAATCATCATGAATAATGGGTCATTTACACCTGAGAAGACAAAAGAATCGCATAAAGAACCTCTAATGGTGCTGCATATTAATGAGGCCTTTCAGTCAGGTAGGCTGTGAAAAAACCCTCTGTAATCATGTCTCAGCTCAATTTAAAATAATAGTATTCTATTATATTCTTTAAAATATCATGTATTTCTGTGATGCAAAGAGTCTGAATATAGGTTTTTAGTTTAAAAGCATTCACATTTGGAGAAATATTGATGGATTCTCATATGTTTATATCAATTGTCTATACAGAGGAGTTATATTTATTCTATATTCATTGTTATCACTATGAGCGCTGGTGTTTTCAGGTGATACTTGCAGCCGGAGGGCGCTCTGTACACCTTTAGTCCACAAATTATTCTAAAGAAGAAGAGGACATATCAGGAACTAACGGCATGTCTTTCAGAGATCGCTAACCATGGCTTTTACACACAGATAAACACTTTTCAAGACAATAAATACATGATTGAGACCATGCATACAAGTATTGCCTCAGAATTTGCGTCTGAATAGCGCTGGCTCCGTGGGCGTGGCCGCATTAGCGGATAATGAGCTGAATCACGGACTTCTGACATGTGTCTCTTTTCATACAGATTACATAAACACAGAATTTTTGTTTTCGATTTGACTTACATGATTTAAAGCCTGACATTTCAACGTGTCTTTAGACATAAGTCTAATTTTTTTGTGATTAATATTCACTAAGTTACAGTTCATTTTCTAAGAACTATCAGATTAAACTTTGTTCAGAGGGAGACGAGAGATCACGCATCATGTTAGTTTTCTTTATTTTACAAAAAGCACAACATTGTGTTTTTACTCTGAGTGTACACAAATAAAAGAAGATATTCTATAGTTTCAATTTATATATTACTTATATCTCTATGACAAGAAATGACGGAGTATTTTAAGTCTGTTTTGCTGCAATGTGAAAAAAAACCTGCAAAACGCGCCGGCGCGTTTTCGGACCTCAGGGAGTTAAAGACCAAATAACTCTCAGCAAATGTTCTATTAAATGTTACTGGAAGAGCGTTTGCTCATAACTTTTACAGAACGTACCATCGGAGAATTAAACGTCACCGCCCTACAAAACCTTTTTTAAACAAAACCGAAAATGCATTTTTGCCAAATATTTCCGGTCGCCAAACTTTTGGTACCTTGAGTGAAAGAGTGCAGGTCCTGATGGGAGTGGGCTCTGTGTTTGCTCTCGGACAGCGGTGTGGAGGACAGACGTCTGGCCGGAGGAGAGAGGAGTCTCAGCGGGTTCCTCTCTCTTGGAGAAGGTGTTCTGCTGAGGCCCTCCAGTGGCCCTTTCTCAACAGGACGCCCCACTGAAGCGAAGGTCACTCTGTAGCCGGAGGTGGTTCTGGGAAGCGGCAGATCTTCAGCGGACACGGCGTGAACGGCTCTCTGCTGATGGCTCCTATAGGCTTCCTCCAGCCGCTCGGCTTCCTGCTCCAGCTCTCGAATCCTGGCCAGAGCGCCGCTCACCAGACCGGAGTCGTGCTCGGGGGCCTCGGCGCGGGACCGTGGGCGTCGCGGGCCCCTGAGGGCCGGCCCTGCTTCAGATAAATCACCGTCACAAGCGGCTCTGGGCTTTCTGAGCAGAGCGGCGTCTACGTACACGTCAGGAGGAAGCAGCCTGTCAGGGTGTGAACTCAGAACAGATCGGTCTACCAGGGAAGGCTTGGGATTTCGGAGGATCTCGTTCTCCAGAGCTGTTCCGATCACGGAACAACACAGGAAATCAAAGAGAGAGAGAAAGAGAGAGAGTGACCGAAAACCCCAAACCACCAAACACACTACTGATGACAGATCAGGGTTCCCACGCCATGTGACCAGTCCTTCCTGTCTGTGTTTGTGATCTAAACTCATTCAGAATGATCTGTGATTCATTAACACCACTGTAAAGAATCATTCTGAATGGTGCTTTGAACGATTCATTGAACAGAACTTAACTCATTCTGAATGATTCATTTGTGAATAGGGATGGAAAATTTCCAGAATTTCTAGAAACTTTCCAGGATTTTGGAAATTTTCAGACAATTTTGGAAAGTTTCTGGAAATTTACCAGAAAATTTCCTCAACTTTACATCCCTTTTTGTGAATCACTCATTTTTTTATTCAGTTTGTTATTAATGAATCATTCAGGTGACTTCACAACTCATTCTAAAATGATTCGTTTGTGTGAAGTCACTTGAACAATTCATTAATAAATAAATTAAATATATTAAGAATTATATATCAATTATAATATATTGATAATATATAATTGATAATATATTATCAATTCATTAATAATAAATGAATCATTCAGAATGATTTATAAAGTGGTTTAAATGATTCATTGAAAAGAACTTGACTCATTCTGAATGATTCATTTGTGGGCAGAAAATTTCCGGAAAATTTCCAGGATTTTTAGAACCTTTCAGAAAATTTTGGAAAGTTTCTGAAAATTTACTGGACAATTTCCAACCCTTTGCATCCCTTTTTATTCAGTTTGTTATTAATGAATTGTGACTTCATTCATTCATTCATTCGTTAATGAATTGTTCAAACGACCAAACAAAGTGAATCATTCAGAATGAGTCAAGTTCTTTTCAATGAATCATTCAAACCACTTGAACAGAAAATTCAACAATTCATTAACAACTGAATCAAGTGATTTGTAAAGTGGATTGAACGATTCATTGAACAGAACTTACTAAACAAAATGATTTGTTCACAATGGTTAAGTTTTAGTCTAAACGAGTTCTACTGATCATCTACTATTAATTCTTATTAATACACAATATTACAATTTCCTCATATGTTTGGACAGTCGTGGGAACCCTGCATGAAATAAATACACACTTTTGCAAGTTTTTAGCTTACAAATGTGTCTGAAAGCATTGACTGAGAAGATGCTAAGTGTCTGATTCACTGAAACCTCCATCAAAGGTGCAGTGTGAGGAAATCAGAGCGACAGGAAGTACAGGGAGGGTACGGTACGGTTCATTCAACACCTTGTTGTGTGTGCTGGAGCTGGAGCTTGAGCTCCTCGGTGTGAGCGCTCATCCATGCGGTGCGTTCCTCACACTCCAGCAGCTGAGCCTTCACCAGAGCACACTGCTGCACCTGAGGACACACACACACACACACACACACACACACACACACACACACACACACACCTGCATCTGAGCAAACCTCATCAAAACATACAGGTTACTTCAAAACATGTGAATCAACACTGACCTCGTGCTGGAGCTGCGTCTGCAGGACGGTTTTCTGCGCCTCAGACTCCTGCTGGTCCAGTCTGCGCGTGGTCTCCAGTCTCCGGAGCTCAGCCTGCAGCGTCAGCAGCTCTTCAGACGGGCCGCTGAGCTCTGGACCGGCGACACAAACACATCACATGTCACTGCTTCAGTCGGATGTTTTGGCTTTGTTCAGACAGCAAAACTCTGAAGGTCATCATACACAACTCAAAGCAGAAAACAGGGAGTATTCTTCTGGATTAAAGAGGAAAGAGGTCCAAACTATGAAGCGTTTCTCTGTCCTTCACCCCCCGTGTTCCTCTTTTTCCCAGCAAACACACAATTCCAGCCAAGAAGGCCAAATTAACAAGCAGAGCACATCCAAACTGGCCTCTTTCTGTTTGTTTGGAGCTGTTATCCCCGTTTGACCCCGAAAGATCTTGGACTGAACTGCTCTAATGAAAGCACCTTTCCCAGAAATTATACTGCGCTAGTTTCTGCATGTTTAGTCTGCAAATGTTTGTTGTTTGTTTTTTCCTCCTCAGAAAAGACGGACAAACAAATTGGCTTGAAATGTTTTCAAATGGAATCATTATGAAGGCTGGAATAAAGATGGGTTATCAATTCATGAAATAAAACAGCTCATTCAATCTGTAAACAAACTTTGATTTCGATTGATAATGTGAGAAGAAGATTTTTGTAAAGTCTAATGGATGTTTAAAAAAGGTTCTCTTCTGCTCACCAAGACTGCATTTATGTGATTAAAAAAATACAGAAAAATTGTAAATATTATTACAAAAATTACAGAAAAATACAGTAAAAATTATAAATTACGAACATTACAGAAAAAATACAGTAAAAATTGTAAATATTATTACGAAAAATACAGAAAAATTCTAAATATTACAAAAATTACAGAAAAATACAGTAAAATTTGTAAATATTATGAAAAATACAGAAAAATACAGTAAAAACTGTAAATATTAAAAATTACAGAAAATACAAAAAATTGTAAATATTAAAAAATACAGAAAATACAGTAAAAATATTACAAAATACAGTAAAAATTGTAAATTATGAAAATTACAGAAAAATACAGCAAAAACTGTAAATATTACAAAAATTACAGAAAAATACAGAAAAATTGTAAATATTACAAAAATATACAGAAAAATACAGTAAAATTTGTAAATATTACAAAAAATACAGTAAAAATTGTAAATTATGAAAATTACAGAAAAATACAGTAAAAACTGTAAATATTACAAAAATTACAGAAAAATACAGTAAAATTTGTAAATATGAAAAATACAGAAAAATTGTAAATATTACAAAAATTACTGAAAAATACAGTAAAATTTGTAAATATTATTATGAAAATTACAGTAAATATTATTAGAATGTAAATCAGCTGTATATTGTAAATGTAATTTATTCCTGTGATCAAAGCTGAATATTTTGATGAAAAAAATTCTACTGACCCCAAATGTTTGTCCACAAATGGCAGTGTATATATTAAGAAATTAAACGACTTAATATTTCTATTTCAAATAAATGCTGTTCTTCTATTCATCAAAGAATCCTGAAAAATATGTATGATGGTTTCCACAAAAATATGAATTGATAATAATCAAATGTTTCTTGAGCATCAAATCTTCATATCAGAATGATTTCTGAAGGATCATGTGACACTGAAGACTGGAGTAATGATGCTGAAAATTCATCTTTGATCACAGGAATAAATTACACTTTACTATATATTCACATAGAAATCAGCTGATTTACACTGGAATAATATTTCAGTATTTTTACTGTATTTTGATCAGATAAATGCAGCTTTGGTGAGCAGAAGAGACTTTTTTTTTTTTTTTTTTTTACAAAAACTTAAAAAAAAAAGAAAAAAAAAAGAGTTTCAGTTTTCAGTTGTTCCTGTAGTAAGTGTACTGTAATTCACTTTAGACATCAACAGCAGTGCTGAAACACACACAGAAGGGAAGCACAGAACACCTTGTCTGAGTCGCTGGTTCTCCTGGCGTTTCTCCTCCAGCTGGTGTTTCAGCAGTCTGATGTGTCTGCAGCTCTTGTGTGTCTTTCTTCAGCGCTGAATAATCGCTCATGTTCTCCAGTCTCTGTCGGAGCAGCTCGTTCTGTTGGGCCAGAAGAGACGCCTGCGATCGGACCGACTCCAGCTCCGTCTGCAGCACAGCGGGAGGTTACAACTATGACTGCACATGATGACTGGCTTCACAAACATGTGGGAAAGAACTTAAAAAAGCAGCAAATGAATGTTTATCTCTGAGAATAGAGCTGGTAAACTGAATGGAGGCCGAAAAGCAAAATAACAACACATTAATATCATGCTTAGAAAGATCCAGGCATCATTTTCTTTGGGATCAGAGACGGAACAGCTTTACCTGCAGATGTTTGACGTCTGATAAAAGTCTCTCATGCTCTTCTGCTTTTGCATCAATGACCGCAGATTCCTTCTGCAGACGAACCGTTTCTGCTGCAAATGGGAAAATGAAACAGAACAGATCAATAAAATCGACACTGCTAAATGATGTGCCGGTTATATTTGATTTCCCAAACACTCACCTTCAATCCTCTTCTCATTTTCTGCCAGTGTCTCCGTTCTCTTCGAGTAATCCTCCTTCAGCTCCAGCTGATATCTGAAACACGCTCAGTTTATAAGTGTGGCTGGGGAGATTTCATAAGGTTTTTATTTGATCATAAATACAGTGTAATATTATTCAAGTGTAAATCAGCTGTTTTCTATGTGAATATATAGTAAAGTGTAATTTATTCCTGTGATTTTCAGCATCATTACTCCAGTCTTCAGTGTCACATGATCCTTCAGAAATCATTCTGATATGATGATTTGATGCTCAAGAAACATTTATGATTATTATCAATTCATATTTTTGTGGAAACTGTCATACATTTTATTTTTCAGGATTCTTTGATGAATAGAAAGTTCAGCATTTATTTGAAATAGAATCTTTTGTAACATTACTGTCACTTTTGATCAATTTAATGCATGATTGATGAATAAAAGTGTTAAATAGAACAACAACCACATTTAAAGTGAGAAACGAGGTTTTCATTTGTGTCGCAAGAGCGACATCTGCTGGAGTAATGAATAACAGCTATTTAAAATGGTGGGAATGAATAAAGTGTTCAACACGTCTGCTCACTTCAGCAACTCGCTCTTCAGTTTCTGCTGGAACGAGTCCTCCATGCTCTTCACAGACGCTTCTCTCCTCCTCAGAAGATCCTCCAGAGTCTTCAGCTTCTCCTCCTGCAGCTTACAGGTTCTGAGGAAAAATTCAGGAAGAAATTCACAGTCAGAGAGCTCAGATAGTGAGGAATTCACACTGTAACTGTGTTTATGTGGAAATTAGTATTTATTAATATTCTGAATTATGATGTTACTTTAATGCATTATAAAGGTAATCATAATATATGTGCATTATATCTTTTCATAAATAATTGCAACCAAACATTACATCTGAAAATGGTTTTGTCATGTTTTAATGCATTATACTTTCTAAAAGTGTGTTCAGTGAATAGATGAGAACTGTGATTACAATTATTCATGAGATCATACAATGCATTATAAGGTGCATAATTTATGCATTAAAATACTTTCTATGAAGAGCATGCTTATAATGAATTACAGCACCATTTATACTTATTTAGAAGCAATTATTACTATTTTATAAACATATTTAGACCTTTACTGCATTGTAAGAACAGTTATATTATATTTATAATCACTTATAAGTCATGCATTTTCTTTTTTAATGCACATGTTCATAATCCATTATATAGAGATTTATAAGTATTAATTGTTCCATGAGTGTATTTATAAAGATGCAGCTTGCATTGCTATAATATTATGTTATAGTTACAATGACTTTTTACTAATTCAGATTTATTTCTGTCAAATAATTGAATATATTGTTATTAATAACCATGTTGTGTTGTTATAAATACTTATTATGAGTAATAATAGTTACTAATGTCTATAAATGCATCATTGTTGGCTTTAAGTAAAGTGAAAACACAGGATGCAATTTTCCTAAAGCAAATGTAAAGAAATCATGAAGATGTGCTCATTATACATTTAAGTTGTTTAATTTTAAGTGTAACTAATAATCAATAATTTCTGTAATAAAATCAATACAATCAGCTGAAAATAAATCTTTTTTTAATGTTACATACTAGCAGAACACTGCAACAATATTTTTAAAGTATTATTCCAAAGTGCTATAAGCAATACCATAGATTTGAACAAATCAAAATGACCATTCATAATGCAAACATTAGCTGTTAAAGGCATAATTATTAATAACTAGTTGATACAGCAATGTGTCTCTGGAACTGTTTTATATTTGATCATTCATAAATCAGTGTATAATGAATTATGAGCATGCACACTGAAAAAGCAAATGCATGACTTATAAGTTATTATAAAAATAATATAAATGCATCTATAACTGATCTTATAATGCAGTATAGGTCTTAATAAATATATTTATAGAATAGTAATACTTACTCATTTTAAGCGTGCTCTTCATAGAAAGTGTTACCAATTTTATCCTGCATTATATATAAAGGCATTTTTTTATTTGTATATATTTTCAGTTTTCATTTTAGTTTAGAGTAATTGTATGTGATATTTTTTTCTAATATTTGAGCTTTTAATAACATTATATCAACTTTAGCTTTAGTTCAGTTGGTTTTCCTCACGTGTCGAAGGCCTCCGTCCTCTGCTTCAGCTCCGTCTCTCTGCTCCGCACACACTCCATCTCCTTCAGCACGGCTTGTCTCTGAGCATACATTTCTTTCTCCTCGATCTGAGTTTAGAGAGAGCACTGAAGGTTTAACAGCTGCTTTGTATTTATTGCAGACATTCGTTAGACTGTACCTCCTGCTGTCTCTGTAATCTCTCGATGGCGTTTTTCTCTCGGCTCATCAGAGCCTCTGACTTCAGCTCGTACGTTCTCTCCAGGTCTCGTCTCAGCTCCAGGATCTCTCTCCGCGAGGACTCTTTCTCCTCCCTCTTCACCTTCGTGATCTCCACATCCATGAAGTGCTGCAGCTGCATGAAGACAGGAAAGTTTTGTTTGACCTCCTGCGACTACTAACTACTGCAAAGGCAGCGGAGGTGAAGACTGGCGGGCGTCAGACCTTCGCCTTCAGCTCCACCTCCGCCTGCTCCTGGATCTCCTTCCTGTACTCCGCAAGCTTCGCCTCCACCGACGCCCAGCGGTCTCCTCTGTGCCGAAGCACTTCATACTCCTCGTCAATCAGCTGCATCTTCTCAACTTAAAAAGAGATGAAAGTGCACATTTTATTAGGCTCATTTCTGACACGATAGACGGATGAAAGCAAAGGCTTACCGAGAGATTCCTTCTGCGCTGAGATCGAGGAGGTTTGTGTGGACGTGTCACAGCGGTCTCTGTGAACGTGATGGTCTGTGAGCTCCGTGAAGAGGCTCATCAGGAAACCTGAAGGGGAAAACAACACTCAACAAACGCCTCAGTCAAACACCGATCATGATTTACAGATTCAACAAGAAAAACATTCAGGATGGGATTTTCAGTAATAGTGTATATCTCACCTGTCTGTCCTTCCTGTATATCTGACACCTGCCCGAACGTGAAAGAAGGAGACAGTTATTATGCCAAAACAACTAATCCAATGATATTTAAGCACAAGTGTTATTACCAGAGCTTTGTATAAGGGCATGTGAGGGCTGATCTTCATGAGCTGCAGAAGGTCTCTGGGGGACAACACCTTCAAGTCAAACAAAAACAAGATATTATCATGCTATAACACCTGGTCTGGGTTTAAAGGGGTCAAATCATACTTTTTAGGGGTTCAAGCGCTGAAACTCTGTTGTAATTGTTAAATTTCCCAAAGATCAGCATTCTCCTCTATAAGTGATCAGGCAGACCAAACCGTAAGTCGACTTGAATCTTTGAGACATCTGCAAAGTCACCGATCGGCCTGACGGGGGCACTACAGCGATCAAAATCGCTTATAACTCCTGGATTCATCGTTCCGTGAAATTTTCAGGTATTTTGGGTTTTTTGAAAAACGTACTTTTGCGAACTTGTCTTAGGTTTTTGGCTCGATTGTAACCAAACCAGTGCAGTGAGATTCTCCAGAGTCTGATTGTCAATAATTATCAAAAAAAAGTTGAAATTTCGATTCACGAATGCTAAGGGCCGCTAAAAACGTTCAAAATGGGCGGAGCCACTTTTACTAAAATGGCTGTAACTCGTGAACGGAATGAGATATTTGCTCCAAAATTGGTACACCCATGTAAGAGCTCATTCTGTGGTCTCGTGAAAAAGGATGTGGCAACTGGCCACTTGGTGGCGCTATAACAGGAAAAAAAAACATGCAAATGGCTATAACTACTCCGATTGACTTAAAAATTGACATGTAGAGTCTTCGTCCGAGGTGTCATGATTACTTATGAGGACATTGATGCATCTCAAAAAACATGTCCGCCATCAGCCAGTGAAATTTGAGCAGCTAGGTCAACAGAGGCCGATTGGAACGAAACTCTCTGGGCCTGTTTGACTCACGGCCCCTGATGCCTGTGAGAAATTTGAAAGAAATCAGACACCAGGGGGCGGTGTTTGACCTCCGTAAATTTACCATTTCCTATGATAAACTGCCTGTATTGACTGTAAATGGTCTTTTCCGTCCATGATCGAGATGGTTACAGGCTTGCTAATTATAATAACACAATAGAGGGTATGCAGATGACGTCACCTTCGACCGTTACGACTACGGTTACGCCCACTGAGTGGCAAGAGACTGAGCGGCAGCATTGGTTTTCAGTGTGAATGCCGCAAAAAACACACAAAACACATCCAAAACGGCAAAGAGCTTTGTGATTGACTGTACAAATAGATTTGACACAAACCCTGAGGTATATATTTAAAGACTGCTGAAAGCAGCAATGGATCGCTGCAATTCACAGAAACAGCTGGACTCCAGCAGAGAAACATGGATTTGCAGTTATCATTTTGTGTCAATATGTTGAATTTTGGGGTAAAATCATACTGTATATATTGTATTGTTATATATTGTGTTGACGACTCATCAATTAAATATTTACCATTTTATATTCTGCATAATTGAGTGTTTTTAAATAAACACTGACAAAAACTACACAAGTTTTAGGGCTGGACGATATATATAACATTGATATAAGTGATTACACGGATTTAAACCTACCTATATTGTAGTTATATGAAATATTCACAGGCAGATTTGCTTTATGTATTTCCCCAGCGTCGAAATCAGGCACATATAAATGTCAGGAAACACGACTCCTGGCTGCATGTCAAAATCCATGGATTAGGTTTCTTTGACAAGTTATAAGGAACACTTTCGAGTCCAACCTTTAGTGTAATCGTTTGTTTTTGCTCTTGCTCTTTTGTGGGAAAGTGACGTCGATGCATACCCTCTATACCTTTTTACGCATGTGCTTAAAGGCCTTAAAGCACTTGAACCCCGATAACTGATGCTCGTGGCTATGTTTATATTTTGGGTTTCACTGAGGTCCACTCATAATGTTCACTAAACAAACTAGTTCTTCATGAAGATTTTCCTTCAATAACAGACTCTTTTGTTAAGCTGCATCACATTGTGACAGTATGAAGTCACGTAAATCACCTTGTCTTTGCTCATCCCACATTCGGGGTAGAAGACAGACAGCGTGTACTCGCATCCGACGCTCCGCAGGTGATCTACGATCACGCTGTTGCACGCGGTCACTAACACGGAGTGAGCGTGAGCCGCGGCGCGTCTGGGAACGGCTTCTCCTCTCCGCGCCGGCTGCTGCAGCTCCTGGATCAGCTGATTACGGAGCTGCGTCTGGAAAACAGCCCGCATTAGAATAAAAATACTAGAGATGGAAAGTGTGTGAATGTTGACAAAAGTCTTGCCTGAAAGTTTATGACAGGAGGAAGTATGAGCTAACTGCTGTTCCACAAGCAAAAACACATTTAAGAAGTATTTAAGTATTCAAATTTTAGATGTTTAATGAGATCCTTCTATTATCTGTTGAATCCCACAATAATATTTAAAATATCAGTAAGTTTAATATATACAAAATCATCATTTATTGGGTACTTTCAATTGGGAGGAGTCTGTCCTGAACCCTGACCCTTATATTCAACTTGTGAAAATGATATTGATATAATTTTTGCAATTTTTTTCCATTGTTGTTTTTAAAGATATTCATTTTTAAAAAAAAAAAAAAGAAGTTAAAAAAAATATTTTATATTTTATTTTTAAATCATGAATCTTTATGTAAAAAGTGTCCCTCATGTTCATGTCACTACAGAAACAGTGTGTGTTTGAGTCATTGAGACTGATTTTAACACACTTCAGGAGATATTCCTGTGTTCCTCCTCTCACAGCCTCTCTTTCACAGCAGATAGATCATCATTCTGAGCTAAATGAGTTCAGAAGACTGAAAATCTGTGTGGAGCTTTAAAGGGTTAGTTCACCCAAAAATGAAAATAATGTCATTTATTACTCCCCCTCATGCCGTTCCACACCCGTAAGACCTTCATTCATCTTCAGAACACAAATTAAGATATTTTTGATGAAATCCGATGGCTCAGTGAGGCCTGAGCAATGACATTTCCTCTCTCAAGATCCATTAATGTACTAAAAACATATTTAAATCAGTTCATGTGAGTACAGTGGTTCAATATTAATATTATAAAGCCCCGAGAATATTTTTGGAGCATCGGAGCATAAATGAATCAGTGTGTCGAATCATGATTTGGATCGCGTGTCAAACTGCCAACGGCTGAAATCACGTGACTTTGGCGCTCTGATCAGCAGATTCGATACACTGATTCATAACGCTCCGAAGCTTCCTGAAGCAGTGTTTTGAAATCGGCCATCACTATATAAGTCGTTAATTTTGTTTTTTTGGCGCACCAAAAATATTCTCGTGGCTTTATAATATTAATATTGAACCACTGTACTCACATGAACTGATTTAAATATGTTTTTAGTTCATTAATGGATCTTGAGAGAGGAAATGTCATTGCTCAGGCCTCACGGAGCCATCGGATTTCGTCAAAAATATCTTAATTTGTGTTCTGAAGATGAACGAAGGTCTTACGGATGTGAAACGGCATGAGGGAGAGTAATTAATGACGTTATTTTCATTTTTGGGTGAACTAACCCTTTAAGGAACGTCACTAACAAACACCTTTTTCTGCAATTAAGCAAACTTTTTTGGGTGTTTTTCCATAAAATGTAGTTTTTATGTGTTCAACTGTTCAGAGCTGTGCTAGATAACCATGTGCTGATCATCATCTTTGAGGCTCAAAAGTGTCTGAAATTGTCACTACTGAAACATGACATCATTGTTCTGGTAGTGACAAAAGTAACACATAATCATTTATTTGGGGGAAATAAACACAATTTTAGTGCAAATCATTAGTGTTTTAGTATGTTTTGGTATGTGAGTTAAATTGTGTCACTACCAACACATTAATGTCACGACCGAAACATGGATGTTTTGTCAAAAATAAAGTATATTGAATGATCAGCTAAGATGTTATTATAGTGTTTGATTCAAACTAATGAATCCTTCACTTTGAAATCAGTTTGATAAACTTTATGACTTTTACAAAGAAAGATTGGATTCAAAATACAACAAATCTCATAAATTACACTTGAAATATTGTTAAAATTGTAATCGTTATTGATTTAACGTTACCTGTGAAAACTTCTTTTTAAAATGGCAAAAATATATATTTACAAGGTAGATGTAAACAAAATCTTAATAGGTCAATGTGACCCTTATTATTAAATTATTTATTATTATGTTTCGATAGTGACAAATTTGAGAGGAAAAATATTCCAAAACTTTCTGAAAATACAATATGAGAATTAACTGCACAATTACTAGAAATGTGTATTTGGATATTATACAATTTGTGGATGGATGGATGGATGGATGGATAGATGGATGGATGGATGGATGGATAGATAGATAGTCACCTTCAGAGTGTCCAGAACTCCGCGGCTCTTGAAGGTCTGGTAGAGTTTGTGTCTCATCTCATCCGGAGACAAACTCTCCTCTTTCCTCACAGACATGATCACTGAACTCGATCGATCACGATCATCAATCGATCGATCATCGATCGTTCGCCTCAGTTGGTTCCTTAGCGACGCGCGAAGCAGCTCCTTTAAATCTCTAACTGACAACAAACTGTTGTGTTTCCGGTTTCGTCGTTATGACGCGCGACGCTTTCAGTCCTCTCATTGGCTGTTGGTGTCAGCTGGGCGGAAACGGGAACTCTGTCCACAATACGCGACTGATCCTCATCGGCTGTCGTTATTCTTCATGTGATTTTATATTTAGTTATTAATTTAAAGGAGGTGTTGATAGAATGCGTCATTTGTAACGAAAGCCGAACTGACGTCATCATTCCTGCGGTAAGATGTGTTTTCGCGCATATATTGATCAGTAATGTCAATAACTGACTGCTGATTTCATGTTTTCAGCTCTAAACTCTGAATTCACAATGTCGGGGAGTTTTTATTTCGTCATGGTGGGTCATCATGATAACCCAGTGTTCGAGATGGAGTTCCTCCCTCCTGGAAAGACAGAATCAAAGGTGATGATGATGATAAGATGATGATGTCAGTGGTCTGCTTTCTGTCCATATCACACCTTTTTATTCACTTACTCTTATGTTTTGTTTTTTGCATTGTTGTTATAGTGTTAAGATTGCATTAAAGGTGCAATATGTAAGATTTCTGCAGTAAATCCAATAGGCCAGTGTTATATATTTTGTTCACTTGAGTACTTACAATATCCCAAATGTTTCCAACTATTTGTAAATCGTGAGAAAATTGCAATTTTACCCAAAGGCTGCGGGACGTGTGAGGAGTCGCCTGTCGATGGCGTCATACCCGCGTTACCCTCGGTTTCCGGTTTATTTAGAGTAGAAACCATGGAAACACCAAAGACGCTTTAATATTTACATGTTTTAATAAACTGTTTTGATATATTTATAGACAGAAAACAAATTATTGTTATATAGCTCAACACATTTAATTGTATTGTTTAAATCTAATTTTCTTGATTTTTTGCGAGTCTCATGCTTTACCACGCCTCAGAGAAAAACACTATTTTGTGAAGTAGCTAACATAGCATAATCAGATGCAGCTTTATTTTTAGTAACAGTAATACAGCATTTTCTCCATCATACAATACGTTTTTAAATTAATTACATGCCATTTATCAACACAATCATCCAGCATTTAATATGATATTGTAAAATCGATCTATCTTACTGCAGTGTGTAACAGTGTCTCACAGCAGCCGCCGAGCGAACGCACAGAGTAACGTTATAACATCATTTCCAACACTCTCAAATGTATCTAATATGATAAACAGAGCTGTGTTACCTCATACTCATGACCGGAAAAGCGGCAGCGGCGCCGGCGACTGTGTCATAATAAAAGTCCCGCTGCTCGTGAGGCGTGTGTTGATCAATCGCTCCAGCTCCTCGTTCAGCTCCACAACACTCGCTCCTGCTCTGCTTCACACTACAGTAACGTTAATAATCAATCCATGAACATGATTTCTTCCCGACTCCAATCCCTATTCTTTTGCACCGGCCATTGAGGTGGAGACCACATGTCCCAAGATTCTGCTCTAAAACTTGCCGTCATCAAGCTACGCCTTTGTTTTGAATAGACCTCTAGTGGACAGAAAATATTACATACTGCACCTTCAACTAAGATTTCTAATGACGTATTGTCAGCTGCTGATTCAGGACTTCTATCTATACTAATTTAGCTCGATTTGTATTTGATACTATATGCACAGAGCGTTCTTTAGAACTTCCGCATTAATATAAGCCAGCTTGAAAACTTCCGGTGAGAGTCATGTGCTGGTGTGTTGAGCATCAGTAGTGAAAATACTTACTTTATAATCAGAATATAGTCACTTAAATAGTCAGGCATAGCATTCATTTAGTTATTCAAATGTAAGACGGCATAAAAAATAAATAAATAAAGATGTACCTCAGTGTTCCTCCTCGACTAAATTCAATTCGACCATCAGTTTTCACACTTTTATGTGAAAAAAGCTTCAAAAATTAAATATTTATTGTGCACTTTAGTTAGATTAATTGAATAAATTGTGTGTGTATCATTGATCTTGTGCTGCTGTGATTATAAAAGTCATTCATTCACAAGAAAAGTTATTGTTTTTCATGAGATTTTTTGAGTATTTCATACTTCACATTGACAAAATGTATTTTTAAACCTAGTTATTTCATAATGTTTAATATTTAGTCAAAAACGAAGTGAAAAACGATTAGAGGAAATGGCTGATACATGCGCAAATAAATGCTACTTTGCCGCCACCTGCTGGTTAAAGTGGTAATTATTGTCTTTTTTTATTTTTAAATATCAAATGTTGAATTTCCTACATTTTGAAGCGTTCGGTTTTACAATGGGGACAATCTCAGAAGAATGAACAAATAATGTTTGTGGTCATCACATTAAAAATAACATTTGAAGTGCTGGAAAATAATGCGTGTGCATGTCTAATTACAGACACTGCGTTTTCAAATGTCCCAATATCTTCGTCTTTATTGCAATCAATAAAACTGGTTTATTTGCAAATGAGGTAAATGTGATTAAAATATGAATACAACATTAAAAAGTCAACCAGTGATGGTTTTGAGTCGATGTACAGAATGAACAGCTAACAGTTCACCGGAAATGCCCGAGCTGGCTTAACCACAACCAGGAAGTAACCGTGCATATATAGTCCATTCTGTCAGATTAGAGTCTCTTGACTTGCTTTAGATCTTATTTTACTGGTCGTACTCAATTTGTGCAGCTGAAGCAGTTTAGATCAAAGCCTTCATCATCAGTACTGGTGTTCCTCAGGGCTCCGTCTTGGGCCCTCTCTTACTTATTATTTATCTTTCACCCTTTGGTAATATTTTTTAGGAAATTTGGTATTCAATTCCATTTCTATGCCGATGACACCCAACTTTACCTATTAAATAAAATGTAAAATAATAATGATGATGATGATGTCAATTACTAAACCTCGAGATGATGCTGATGCTGACAGGATGATCACAGACATCTGAACCAGTTCATCGCTCATGCCGCTCTTGATCTGGTGGATGAGAACATGTGGCAGTCCAGCAACATGTACCTGAAGACTGTGGACAAATTCAATGAATGGTTCGTCTCTGCCTTCGTCACCGCTGGTCATATCCTTCTCATCCAATCTTTCTGACATGGTAAACAATATGCATGCATGACTGAATCACTCACATTTTAAAATGAGGAATTTTCCTTGACGTTACTTGCATACATATGAGATTTATTATGCTCCATGATGTTCGGCAAGAGGACGGAATCAAGAACTTCTTTAATGACGTCTATGATCTGTACATCAAGGTAAATCATATATCATTTCTGTAGTGACATTTCAGCACCATAGGAATTTGTTTTAAAACATTTTATATGTGCTTTTTTTACCCAGTTTGCAATGAATCCCTTCTATGAATCCAACGCACCGATACGCTCCACAGCTTTCGACAGGAAAGTGCAGTTTCTCGGGAAGAAGCATCTCCTCAGCTGATTCGTTTTGTACATTAACTCTCTTGTTTTTTGCATAAATATACATATTTCATGTTTGAGTTGATGGTGTCTTCACCTGCTACTGTACAACAAATGCTGTTTGAATGAAGATCATTTTTAAAGAAGCAACAGGAATGTAAACGTACATTAATACAAAAAATCGCATGATGAAGATTTCAAACACACTTGTATATTACTAAATCAAATAAACACTTTCAACAAGTATTGTTTTTAATTTCAATTTAATCTACAATATTAAGATTTTAGTGCTTCTTTTCAAAGTAAGTGCTTCAACTTTCCACCTTATTCATATTTTTAGTATATATATATTTGGCACACGCTACACAATTTTGTAATGTTAATAATATATTAGAAATCAGCCACAGTGTATGAACGCCCGTCCTGCGCAAGTTAATCATAGTTATAGGAAAAGAACATCTATTTTTCCCATCAGTACTTTTGTTTTCCAGTAAAAATATCTGAAATTAACTAGACAAGCATAACGGCGTATGATAGATATTAAGACTTGTTTTCGGTAAATAAGAAAAACTACTTATCAATGAGGTAAACTGAAAACAGCTGTGCTTCTAATGCAAAAAAATCATGTTCTTCCTCAGGATTTTTGCAGCACAAATATCTAAAGATTCATAAATCAAGATACATTTACTGGAGAAGAGAAATGACTGAAGATATCAAGTCTCGTTTACTGAAAATAATCTAATTTTTCCTTCGAGTTTAGATTATTTTTCTGATTCCATTGGCAGATATTCAAGTTTTAAGCACAAACTCACTTCATTTCGATACATTTTTCATAAAGCAACACTTAATATCTTCAGTCCTTTTGCTTCTCCAGTAAATGTATCTTGATTTAAGAATTTGTGCTGGAAAACAAGTGTTTTAATGACGTTCAGATATTTTTAAAGTGGAAAACAAAAACCCTGACGAAGAAAACGCCGTGCAATACTGCAATGCATTTATTACATTTGCTCTTCACTATCAGACGATCATGCTGAACACAAAACGACATCCGTCTACACGGTAACCCACTCAAATCCCATAGGAGAGAGCGAGATATATAAAACATCTGAATGCACAGAAGTTCAGATTCAAGAGCGTCACCCAACGAAACCAAGCCAGTGTTTACGAGTAAGTGCATATTATCCAAGTTCGGACTCATCCGGTTCATTAAATAGCTAACGTAATTAGATGATTCTCGTCCATTAACAGCACGGCGAGGCGCCGCGAGGCTTCCGGTGCAGGCTGACGGTGTCTGTGGGAATCAGATGCTCGTGTCGCTCCTCCAGAGCCAGAACTCTCCTGACGGCTTCCTCGAACGCGACCGCCACGTTCGTCGAATCTTTGGCGCTGGTCTCGAAATACGGGTATCCGCCGCTCTCCCTGCACCACTCCTGAGCTTCCTCGCTCGTCACCTGCCTCTCCGTCACGTCCACCTTGTTGCCCAGAACCACGAACGGGAAGCTGTCGGGCTCCTTGACGTCGGCGTAGTAGATGAACTCTTTCCTCCAGTTGACCAGGTTGTGGAAGCTCTGGCTGTCGTCCACGCTGAAGGTGAGCAGGCAGCAGTCGGAGCCGCGGTAGAAGGGCGTTCGCAGGCTGCGGAACCTCTCCTGGCCGGCCGTGTCCCAGATCTGCAGGGTGACCGTGCGGTTGTCCACCTCCAGGTCCTTGTTGAGGAACTCCACGCCGATGGTGTGAAAGAGGTGCGCGTCGAACTTGTTGGTGACGTAGCGGTTCATGAGCGAGCTCTTGCCCACGCCGCCGTCGCCCAGAAGAATGACTTTGAGAAGAGATGATTTGGATGACATGTTTGTTGTCCTCGCCCTGTGAACTGAAAGAGCCTTTCATTTACTGAAGATATGATACAATTTATGCATTTAGAATGATTAAGGTTTTTTGAAAGAGTCTCTTCTGCTCATTAAAGCTGCATTTATTTGATCAAAAATACAGTAAAAATTGTGAAATATTATTCCAGTGTAAATCAGCTGTTTTCTATGTGAATATATAGTAAAGTGTAATTTATTCCTGTGATCAAAGCTGAATTTTCAGCATCATTACTCCAGTCTTCAGTGTCACATGCTGATTTAGATTGGAATAATATTTCACAATTTTTACTGTATTTATGATCAAATAATTTTAGTTAAAGTTTTAGTAATTTTATTGTTTTTGTCTTGTTTTTAGTTTATTTACTTTTAGGTACTTCAAGTTTAAGTGAAAATTAAAAATGTTGGCAAAAATTTTGGAATAATATTTCACAATTTTTACTGTATTTTTGATCAAATAATTTTAGTTAAAGTTTTAGTAATTTTATTGTTTTTGTCTTGTTTTTAGTTTATTTACTTTTAGGTACTTCAAGTTTAAGTGAAAATTAAAAATGTTGGCAAAAATTTTGGAATAATATTTCACAATTTTTACTGTATTTTTGATCAAATAATTTTAGTTAGTTTTAGTAATTTTATTGTTTTTGTCTTGTTTTTAGTTTATTTACTTTTAGGTACTTCAAGTTTAAGTGAAAATTAAAAATGTTGGCAAAAATTTTGGAATAATATTTCAGAATTTTTACTGTATTTTTGATCAAATAATTTTAGTTAAAGTTTTAGTAATTTTATTGTTTTTGTCTTGTTTTTAGTTTATTTACTTTTAGGTACTTCAAGTTTAAGTGAAAATTAAAAATGTTGGCAAAAATTTTGGAATATTTCACAATTTTTACTGTATTTTTGATCAAATAATTTAGTTAGTTTTAGTAATTTATTGTTTTGTCTTTTTTTAGTTTTTAGTTTATTTACTTTAGGTACTTCAAGTTTACGTGAAAATTAAAAATGTTGGCAAAAATTTTGGAATAATATTTCAGAATTTTACTGTTTTTTGATCAAATAATTTTAGTTAAAGTTTTAGTAATTTTATTGTTTTTGTCTTGTTTTTAGTTTATTTACTTTTAGGTACTTCAAGTTTAAGTGAAAATTAAAAATGTTGGCAAAAATTTTGGAATAATATTTCACAATTTTTACTGTATTTTTGATCAAATAATTTAGTTAAAGTTTTTGTTTTAGTTTTAGTTATTTACTTTTAGGTACTTCAAGTTTAAGTGAAAAAAAATGTTGGCAAAAATTTTGGAATAATATTTCACAATTTTTACTGTATTTTTGATCAAATAATTTTAGTTAAAGTTTTAGTAATTTTATTGTTTTTGTCTTGTTTTTAGTTTATTTACTTTTAGGTACTTCAAGTTTAAGTGAAAATTAAAAATGTTGGCAAAAATTTTGGAATAATATTTCACAATTTTTACTGTATTTTTGATCATAAATGCAGCTTTGATGGGAACATCTTGTCATCTTGGAGCTTTAGCATTATGAATGTGAGTTACAGTAACATTTGTGAAAACAAGGTTCACTTACCTTCACTGCCTCAAATAATTCATCGTTCAAAATCTACAACAGAGAGTTGATCAATTAGAAATATGATCCAAAAGTACTGGACTAGTAAAATTAAGATCTATGCAGTAGAATATTAATGTTAGTGTTTACAGTAATTCATGCTGAGATGCTTCACATCATTATTATTATTCATCATGCATATTGCTGCAGTGCAATGATTATGTTGTTTTTATTTCTTAAAATGCAAAACCATAAAACCATTAAAAAGTTAATGGATGCCTAAACACAAAAATAATCAGCACGTGGTCAATCTTTACTACACTGGACAGATGTCGAGGTAACTTTACTCTCTGATGTGGACAGTAATGTTGGACAGAATGAAACATCATGAGAGCAGGGACAGACTCACGGTGGGTTTCTCTCAGCCGCTGGCCCTCGGTCATGTGCTCTTCTCTGTCCTGCATCACATGCAACAGTGTCCATTAGAATTCAGGCAACATGCAACACAGCCAAAGTTTAACTAGCTGGAATGGAGGCGTGTACACACACACACACACACACACACACACACACACACACAGGGAATGACTTCATTAAAATTACACAAGACTGCTGAGAGACGAGGGCAGAAAACACTCACTGAACTGAACTTGTCCAGCTGTATGAATGTGATCAATACTGAGAGCCAATCACTGTTTTGATACGGCTGATATTATAAATACTCATTATACAGCACTGGAATACTTGATTCTGATTGGTCAATCAGGGCATTCTGTACTCAAGTATGTCTAAATAATGACCATATTTGTCACATAGGTGTGTGTGTGTGTGTGTATACTGCAAGTAGTGCATAATTGTTACATATATTATTTTATATATATATATATTATATAATATATATATAATTTTTTTTTTTACAATAATTATATTTCATATATATATATATATACACATACACACACAGTATATTGGATCTGTGCGGCTCTTAAAGTGACAGCAGCCTAATATTCCTGCTGCGGTCTGTTTTAGTGTTAATCAAACAACAAAAGAAAAGAAAAAGAAAATCACTTATTACTCTTGACTTAACTTTTGCAACTTTAATAAGGATTAACGTATATTTAATTTATACAATAAAGAATGCATTTTACATTTTCATTATTTTAATTATTTTAATTTTAATTGTACATGGAAACTACTGTTAGACGTTCATGAAAAGCACTGTTTATTTCACATGCATCTTTGTTCTGTTGTATTTATGTTCACATTACAGTAGGAGAAGAGAAGCAAATCAATTCTATATAGATTCTGAATATTTCCAAACGTGAAGTAAATAAATTCTATATAAATTTGGAATATTTTCAATCTGTGAAACAAATAAATTCCATATAGATTCTGAATATTTTCAAACTGTGAAGCAAATATATTTAGATTATTTTGTTTCTGTACCTGGAAACTACTGCTAGACGTTCCTGAAAAGCACTGTTTATTTCACATGCATCTTTGTTCTGTTGTATTTATGTATTTATGTCGGCCTGTTGAATGTTACTAGTTAGTAAACCCTAATGCATGTGTTTTTGAACTTTGCTCATTTAAAACATGATCAAAACTATAATCTATTTTAATGGCAAATGTTTAAATAAAAGAGCAAGTGACAAATATTGGTATTGGCCAATAATTATTGTTAAAATCGGTATCAGTAAAAAAAAAAAAAAAAAATACTATTGGTGTATATATTTTCCAAATCTATATAGAATTATTTGTTTGGCAGTTTGGAAATATTTCAAATCTATATATAATTACTACAGCATAGTGTTTAAAAGTAATATACAAACAAATACTATCGTGTATAAAATTATAACATGATATACTAATATAATATATTCTATTTTTCTATCACACACACACACACACATATATATATATATATATACACACATACATACACATACACACACACACACACACACACATATACATATATATATATATATATATATATATATATATATATATATATATATATATATACACATACACACACACACACACATATATATGAGCCGTTTCGTAACATTCACCCTATGAACTCATGAACTAAACTGCACACTGCGACACGATTAACAAACCAAACGACGACGTCACTGATATTGATGAACACCAACATGACCCATAAACGATCAATAAAGTGAACTGTGAAGCAGATAAACAGATCCGAACAGAGACTCAGACTCACCTGCAGCTGCTCCTGAACACATCAGGCTTCAGGAACCGGAAACATCGATTCGGCAGAAAGAAACAAAACAAGCAATAAAGCGAAACATGACGAGTTTGAGGCTCTTCCTCTGACCGCTGATGGTGCCACACTCCTGCGCTCCTATTGGCTGGAGGGGGTCACGTGACCGCGCTAGCTCGTAGTCGATCACGTGACGTGTTGCTACATAAACAGAAGTGTTCAGGCCCTGAGGCTGCTGGGACTGTGCTGTGCACAGGTTAATATGATATATTATATGATGCAAACTCAGAGCTCATCTCTAAATATCAATTTCTTTATGGAGAAAATGAACAAGACTGTAATCATGATGACAATTAATATGAATTATTGATTTGAAAAAATTCTATGAACAGAAGTGTAAAAATGGTAAATCTCTTACAACATTTTAATGTAAAGCAAAATGTACAGCCATTATAATGTTACAATGTTTATATAATCATACAAATAGTGAAGGATATCTACCTACAAACAGACAATATCAATAACATAAATGTCACTCTTCTTATTTTCACGCAGGTTTGTTCTGCTGATCGTGAACAGAGTCTTTCGCTGCTGTTTGAAAGAGTCACACGAACACATGATGTTAAAAGACGAGGGCTTCATCCTCTGAACAGGGTCCTGAGAACAGAACCACGTGATCCACAGCGATCTCTCCGCTCATGGACCGACCGCGCTCGGCCTCAAAGATGATCTGGAGAAACAAGAATCATTTACATTCATGATTACACATTAATAGATCATAACCAATGATCTGGTCCAGGCAATTAGACCATCATCCAATCAGTTCAGTTTCTTTTATTCCTCATCGCATATTCTGATGCTACTGGCTCAAATATTACACACTATTTAAAGAACTTTTAGAATTTTAATTGAATTTATTTGCTTTACAGTTTGGAAATTTGTATCGGAATATTTCCAAACTGTGAGGGAAATAAATTCTGTATAGTTTTGAAATATTTCCAAATTGTGAAGCAAATCAAATTGGAATATTTCAAACTGCGAAACAAATAAATTCTATATAGATTTAAAATATTTCCAAACTGTGAAGCAAATCAATTCTATATAAATTTGGAATATTTTCAAACTGCGAAACAAATAAATTCTATATAGATTTAAAATATTTCCAAACTGTGAAGCAAATCAATTCTATATAAATTTGGAATATTTCAAACTGCGAAACAAAAATTCTATATATTTAAATATTTCAAACTGTGAAGCAAATCAATTCTATATAAATTGGAATATTTTCAAAAACTGCGAATTCAATATTTTCAAACTGTGAAGCAAATAATTCTATATAAATTTGGAATATTTTCAAACTGCGAAACAAATAAATTCATATAGTTTATTTTCAATGTGAGCAAATCAATTTCAAATTGGAATATTTTCAAACTGTGAACAAATCAATTCTATATAGATTTGGAATATTTTAAACTGTGAAGCAAATCAATTCTATATAGATTTGAAATATTTCCAAACTGTGAAGCAAATCAATTCTATATAAATTTGGAATATTTTCAAACTGCAAAACAAATAAATTCTATATAGATTTAAAATATTTCCAAATTGTGAAGCAAATCAATTCTATATAAATCTGGAATATTTTCAAACTGCAAAACAAATAAATTCTATATAGATTTGAAATATTTCCAAACTGAAACAATTCTATATAGATTTGGAATATTTTCAAACTGCGAAACAAATAAATTCTATATAGATTTGAAATTTTCCAAACCATGAAAAAAAATAAATTCTATATAGATTTGGAATATTTCCTTACTGTGAAGCAATATTTGTGATGCAGACAAATTCTATTGAAATTCTTCTGATAGTGTGTAGTATTTGAGCCACTACTGAAGCTTGTTTCCACCACAGAATAAAAAAATAAAAAAGATAATTGCGACTTTTTATCTCACAATTCTGATGTTATTTCCTTCAATTCCAAGTTTATATCTCACAACTCAGAAGTCAGAATTGTGCGATTATGTTTAATTCCGTGGCAGAAACACGCTTCCACACAGATCTCACACGCGCTCCTCACCGCCTCTGGAGCGCTCTCTGTCCAGGTGATGGTGATCTTCTCTGACTGCCAGCTGTGGTTGTGAGTTTGTCGTCTCTCCCAGATGGGAAGCGCACTGTTGTCCAGCATCACTCGTAAGACGCCCATGTGCTGCCCCACAATGCGGTAATCAAACGTGAGGCAGAAGGTGCTCTGCCGCATGTAATCGTCCAGAAGAAGCTTTATCCTTGCCTGCTCCTTCCTGTTGCCCACAGGGCCGTCCAGCGCCAAGTAATATTCTCTTCCTAAAGAGACAACGAGAAAGAGCCCAGTTACTGTTTTGCAGTAATAATATTTTATTTTATTGGAATTATAGCTGTTGGTAGAAGAGGAAACTACAACTTCTGTTCTTTTGCCCAGTGAACACAATCATGAAGTCGTACCGTTTACATGATACTTGATAGTCCAGTCCAGATCATCCTCATGGTCCTGCACCCACTCACACGCTCCACGATCAAAGTTACAGTCCGTCAGGAATCCTGCTCAAATAAAACACACAAGCACTTAGTAAAATCCTCTGAATGTTGAAAAGACAAACGTCTCTGTGTGCAATCTGAAAGAGTTTGCTTACTTTCCTTCAGCGGCGCTGCTTGGATCTCCTTCGGCTCTGATTCTGAACCATAAACAGGCACAAATTCATCTGGAACTATAAACGGAAAAAGAGACAGGTCATGAAAAGGATTTCCAAACAGAAAAAGATCCAAACGCTGTTCCAATAACAGTCAACAAGGGGCATTAAAACAGAAAACTGACATGAATCAGAAATATTCCTCATTTAAATAATAATTTATTCGCAGAATAAAGGGGCGGGGCCTGGTTGAGTTAGTTAGTAGTGTGTTGAAACTGGCGGTTATGGTAAGAGGCGGGACATTTCCCAAACACCAATCACAACACACTGCTCCAGCCGACCAATCAGAGCACAGAAGGAGGGGCTTCATAGAGACAGGAACTAAACAGAGCGTTACTGACAGACTGGGAAGAGAGGAGCTGCAACAATGAAGAAAATGAGGAAACAAGACGGATCTTGTTCACTTTCAGACTGAAACGCTCGTATTCAGCCCGGCTAATTGCTAGAAAGACGATGAAAGACAGTCAAACAGCTGTTCTGCAGCGCTAATCAAAGGCTTTAGGTCTTTCCGACCGTTCCTCCCTCTGGGAATGTGTGCTGGGAAGATGTGGATTTTTCTCCCTTGAGCTCATGTGTGTCTCGGGCCTGTCTCCTCCTGCCTTATCTCGAACATTATCACGGATGGAGGGGATTCTGTACAGGTTTATGTCTTGTTGAGAGATTTAGAGACTACATCAGACACTGTGTGTTTATTAAAGAGCACCTATAACGCCCCTTTCACAAGATGTAATATCAGTCTCTGGTGTCTCCAGAATGTGTCTGTGAAGTTTCAGCTCAAAATCCCCCACAGATCATTTATTATAGCTTGTCAAATTTGCCCCTATTTGGGTGTGAGCAAAAACACGCCGTTTTTGTGTGTGTCCCTTTAAATGCAAATGAGCTGCTGCTCCCGCCCCCTTTCCAGAAGAGGGTGGAGCTTTAACAGCTCAACAACAACAAAGCTGGAGAATCTCACGCAGCCAAAAAAATGACAGTGTTCAGCCTTACATTGTTCAAACCGGTACACCGTTGTCACTTGCGAGAACAAAACGGCGGCGCCGTGGGTGGAAACATGCAGATTAAGGGCGGTAATATTATAATAAGATCCCCTTCCTACATTACAAGGGAAGAGAAATCTGAGCGGCTCGTTTTTTCACATGCTTGCAGAGAAAGGAAAGCTGTCCCCTTTAAAAGGCGTTATTGCTCATGTGTGACAGCGTGATGATCACTCCACACTCACGCCTCTTCTAGATTCATCAACAGTCTGTAAACAGAGTTTAGAGGCGTGTTTTGGGTCGGTCACACTACATTTGTGTTGCATGTGAACCAAGCGGAAACCTCCCCCAGTTTCTCTTGAAGCCAATACGGAAGTGACTGCAATTCATCGACTGGCCGCTAGGGCTCCAAAAGAGAGCAGAATCTCATTGAGTCCCATGTTAAAATGCCCAACTTTATAGCAGAAAAAAACATGTTTACAGCCTGGTACAAATTGTGGTTTTGGTCCATACTGCTAATTTTGCCCGTCATGACAATGAATAACTCTTCCGTTTAAATTATATTAAGCCTTTAAGTTGTGCATAATTAAGGGCGTGGTCACTTGAGTGACAGGTCTGTGAGCAGTCACTTTACCTCAGCTGATTCCAGCTGCTGAATTTGGCATCTCTGCCCTGTTGTGCTTTTTTCGGGATTATTTTATACAATTCTCAAATAATATGGCTTGCTGTGCGGTTATATGTTCGAGACAGATGTGCATCTGTGCACACATGCGGGAGATAAACAGAACACACGTTGTTGGATCGGCTAAAAGTTTTGTTAGTGAAATTTACTATGATGGCACAACAAATTCTGACAGCACTGCTTGGATATTATATTTAAAACTGCTGCACTATTTTAGACGCGGGCTCATTTGTTTGTTAGATATATATGATTGTGTACAGTTTTCCAACATAAACTGCTCAGATTGCATAATTCATTCAGAAGAAATGTGATGCAAATAATGAACAATTTATCAATATTTGATTGATTTAACACTTTTGTGAACAAAAAGTTTTTGTTTTCCAGTGGACACTTTTCATGGATATTTTACCCAAATGTGACGGATTGGATTCATCTCGCGATCGCTATTTCATTATACAGATATGAGGTCTTGTTTTGATTTTGCGTGTTGTTATTTGCACACCCGACACAAATTACAGTATTACTGTTGCTGAGCATCTATATCATAAAACAGACACCGTAGATAGTAAACCTTTCTAACGATATATCTTGTTATCTTTATTAATCTTTTAGATAGTATCTAAGATAGATAGATAGCTTCTTTACCTGCTAACATGATCACGTTGAGCTAGGTGGGCGTGGTTTCAGCACCTCAGCTCCACCCACGTCCCGCCTCTTTGCCCATTTTCAGTTATCCGGGAGTTATTGTAAGATTTATTGTTATTTAAAATTTAATATAAAGGGAAAACCTTTATTTTTCATATTCAAAACAGTTTATCATTAAATAAAACTATATTGCTATTATTTGCCAAGGAAACATTTCTCATTTTGTATGTATTCGTGGAATGGGAGGTTTGCTCGTAGTCTCCGTGTCTGTACATGTTCTACATCCATACACAGACGTGACTCTCGGCTCAATCCCTGCTCTGAAAACAGACCTGCCTGTCTTTGTAAAAATACTAGAGCTGAATGATTTCTGAAGGATCATGTGACACTGAAGACTGGAGTAATGATGCTGAAAATTCAGCTTTGATCACAGGAATAAATTACACTTTACTATATATTCACATAGAAAACAGCTGATTTACATTCTAATAATATTTCACTATTTTACAGTATATTTGATATAATAAAAGCAGCAGTGGTGAGCAGTAGAGACTCTTTCCCAAGCATTAATAATCTCCCTGACTCCGGCGGTGTGTAATATTAGTGCACTCAGCAGCATGTCGGCAGTAACGGAGGAGTATTTTTAGTGAGAGCCGAGGATCACTCACAGAAAACATCTCCTCTGGCGTTCAGCTCCTCACCCTCCAGCTGGTTTCCTGTGTCGTCCTCTCCTCTTCCTCCTCCTCTTCCTCCTCATCGTAAAACTTCTCCTCCTCTGGAACGGCCGGTGTGTCCTCCGCAGGGCCGATGTAGACCTCGCCCTCGTAGTCGAAGGGCTGCAGGTGGAGTCGAGGAGAGTCGGTCACCGCAGGCTCTGGGATGGTGTTGTCAAACCTGCCGCCCAGAATACGAGTCTTGGACGGGGCGTCGGGAATAACTGCAGGATCAGACAGAAGATGTGATGAATGAAATCCTGTATGCTGATGTCCAATGATGGAGTCTGATTCATGTAATCGCAGCATTACTGCATTAATCACACAACGTGCTTTAATGTGCCATGACTGCATGTTCGGATATGCAGGAGACTTTTCCATGCCAAGTGGATTTCCAAGCATCTGCTGTGCATGAAGCCATTCACAAAGATCCAAAATGGAGTTGCATGGAAACACTTTACATTAAATTTGCATTTGTTAACATTAGATAAGTAAATGAGTGAACATTAGAGCTGGATAATACAGCTAAAAATGTATATCTCGATATTTTTTCCAGATTTTGATGATATTTGATATTTACATTTACATGTATGCATTTAGCAGACAATATATTCAGTATAGGAGAATGTGAATGTGTGTGTGTGTGTGTGTATATATATATATATAGTGAACACTTATAAAAATATGAAATATAGAAATATTAATAAAGTGCAGTCTTCAACAAAATGTTGTGGTTGTTGCAACAATATAGAGTAAAAATATTAAAATATTTTTTTTTTATTAAAATACAATTTAATTAAAAAAAATGTACTAAAATAAAATAATAAAATAAAATAATTATAAAATAAACATGTATTGCATTTGCTCTTGAAAAATTTAAAAAAGTGATTTTTCATTTTTTTTAGTAAAAATTAAAGGCAGTGAACACTTATAATATAAAAATATGAAATACAGAAATATTATTAAATTAAGTGCAGTTGTCATACAAAAGTTGTGGTTGTTGCAACTATATATATATATATATATAATATATATATATATATATATTTTTTTTTTTTTTTTTTTATAATAAAAATAAAATAATAAATAAATCAATTTAATTTATAAAATAAAATTTAATTAAAACATTAATAAAATAAATTCAATAAATGAGCTGTATATATATATAATATATATATTTAGAATAAAAAATATAAATAAAGATAAAAAAAATAATCAAATAAAAATAATAAAATAGTGATAAATAAAATAAACATTGCATGTGCTCTTGGAAAATTTGTGAAAAAAGTGATTTTTGATTTTTTTAGTTAAAAAGTAAATTAAGTGCAGTTGTCACAAAAAGTTGTTGTCATACATGTGGTTGTTGCAACATATATATATATATAAAATTAATAAATGAGCTGTATATATATAGATATATATATATATATATATATATAAAAAATATAAAACAAAAAAAATAAAAATAAATTAATTTAATTTAATAAAATACAATAAATTAATAAAATCAAAATAATAATAAAACATTTAATCAAATAAATGTAATAAATTAAAAATAATATATTAATAAATAAATTCAATACAATAAATGTAATTAAAAAAATATTAAAATAAATGAATAGTATATATATATATATATATATATATATATATATATATACATACACTAATTTAAATACAGTATATACATGTATAATAAATAAAAATAATTAAATATTTAGGGAAGGGTTTATACACAAAACAGAACGAAAGAATCATTGCAAAGCTGAATGTGGCACAATAATCATTTTATCTTGATTATTTTGTTTTCATAAACACTGGAAGCCAAAATGTAATTCAAAACAAAATTCAGTGAATCCCCTACAGCCCTAGTTTATGCATAACTAATGTTGACAAATTGTAAAGTGTTTCCAGTATCAGGTGAAGCGTTACAGCAGAAGTTCCTCTAACCGCTGATGTTCTGCATGTGGTTTGGATCAGAAAGATCAGAGGTTAGAGGAAACTTCTTTATGCATGTACAGCATTTCCTCTGCATCTCTGGACGCTCTCACCGTTGAGAAACGCATCCGCATTTCCTTTATCACCTTCCCAGGATCTGTGATAAAAAGGCTTGACTACAAAAACACAGAGGTCAAATGATGTTGCTCAGAGGTCAAAGGTCAAGAGACTTATGTCTTGTTTATCCTAAAAATTCATCTATGTATTTCAATTTAAGAATGTTTAGATATTCGTGCTGGAAAACAAGACACAGAAATACTGAGGAAGAACATCATTTAATTTTCCGTGTGGGAATGTTTTCTTCTCTTACCTGAACAATCAAATCCACTGCCTCGGAAACCCTGCTTGCATTTACACTTGAAGGATCCGTGAGTGTTGATGCACTCGGCGTGACGACTGCACTTATGAGTGTCGGACACACATTCATTTATATCTGGAAAATCACATTAGTGCATTTCAAAGCATGAATCAATCAATCAAAGTATTTTTTTGCATTTCAGGTGAGCAACTTTCTGTTATGCATATGAAAGTTATTCAACAGAACATGAACTGGCTTGATTCTGGAAGCATTTTATTCATTTTCTCCTATAACGCCCTTTTCACAAGATGTAATATCAGTCTCTGGTGTCTCCAGAATGTGTGTGTGAAGTTTCAGCTCAAAATCCCCCACAGATCATTTATTATAGCTTGTCAAATTTGACGTGTGAGCAAAAACACGCCGTTTTTGTGTGTGTCCCTTTAAATGCAAATGAGCTGCTGCTCCCGCCCCCTTTCCAGAAGAGGGCGGAGCTTTAACAGCTCAACAACAACAAAGCTGGAGAATCTCACGCAGCCAAAATGAGGATTACCCTAATATATATTTTTACTATATACTGTATATATAGTAAAAATAAATAAAATAAAAATAATAGATAGAAATAAATAAAATTAATTTATAAAATATTTTTTTATTTAAAAATGTAATAAAATGAATTAAATAAATGAGCTGTATATTTAGTAAAAATGTATAAAATAAAAATAATTACTTAAAATAAATCAATTTAATTTAATAAAGTACAATTTAATAAAAAAACATTAAACATTCAATCAAATAAATTTAATAAAATCAAAAAATCTAAAAAATAAATCATTTTAATAAAATAAAATGCAATTTAAAAAAATAAAATAAATTGAATAAAGATATATATATATATATTATATATATATATATATATTATATATATATATATATATATATAATATACTGTATATAAATATAGTATATGCATGTAAAATACATAAAAATAAATTAAATTAAATTCAGGGAAGGGTTTATAACACAAAATATAACGAAAGTATCACTGTGAAGCCGAATGTGGCACAATAATCATTTTATTTTGATTATTTTGTTTTCATAAACAATATGTTTAATATGTTTAATAAATGAACATTTATTAATAAGTTTAATAAATAATAATTAAACAATAAACATTTATTAAATTGCTTATTAATAAATGTTCACCTTTTGATTATTATTGTTGCCTCTAGTAATTATGTGTCTGATTTTAATTTCCAAAATATTTTGGGTTCATAGTAATATAAATAGTAATTTTAAACAATAGTTGAGTTAAATAAACTGGCCAGCATGTTGGACAAACATTTATCCCAACAGCTGGGTTTGTCCATATTTAACCCAACTTGGGTTGTTTTTAGCCCAACATTTTTTAGACAGTTTTCATTTCTTACCAACACAGTCATATTTCCCATTGACGTATTTGAGATCGTAACCCTCCTGGCACTTGCAGTAGTAGCTTCCGAATGTGTTGATGCACTGCCGGTTGAACGGACATTGGTTTTTCCCAGTTGCACATTCATCAATGTCTAAAGAACAAAAAAAGGGAAACAACAAGAGTGCATGTAACATCTGAACTCATCACTTTCCTTGTTTCAAAGTCTCACACCTCCATGATTTCTCCTTGTTGATGCCATAGAAGAACCATTTTTGGTTCCCCAAAGAACCTTTCAACAATAGCCATTTTTTTCTTAACATTTTAATAATCTAAAGAACTGTTTTCCACTATAAAGAACCTTTCTTCATGGAACCATCGATGCCAGTAAAGGAATGAATGCTGAAGTCAGGAGTGTTTCTCACCCACACAGGTCTTTCCATCAGATCCCAGCTGAAGGCCGGGAGACGGGCAGAGACAGCGGACCTCAGCCTGGACCTCCTCACAGCCGTACTGACAGTGAGCCAGAGAACACGTCCTCGAGTCTGCGGCACCAAACACACTTTAGATGTTTAGATGTTTTAGCTCTATTTGGTGTTTTTAATCAAAATTGTTTAAAAATTGTGTTTGAAGTCACCATTGGGGTGATCAGTGTTCCCTTCGGTCAAGTAAGTTTCCTTGATTTTATGGAGTAAATTGTATGTATTTGTTTTGATGTATAAAGTTAATATGATCTTTTGAGTTTGTGCAATAAACTGATACACAAGTTACTGTAAGCAAACTTAAATTTCATGGAAAATAAGAAAGTGTTGCATTAATAATTTTAAACTTAATTTTAACTTCAAAACTATAAACTATGATTGCTTCTGGGTTACTGGAACTTATTTATTATGTTTTCTGAAAGCACAGACCAACTTTAATTGTTAAGTTGATAAAACACTTTATATATATATATATATATATAAATTGAGTAAACAAACAACAACATAATCTAAGTAAATAATGACAAAATTAAATTTTTGGGGTTGAACTTCACTTAAACATTTCAATAGACTGTTTTTTTTTTTTGGAGTTTTAAGAACATAAAAATGAGAAAACTTTAACAAAACTTTAATTTTTTGGGTGAACTTCATTTAAACATTTGAATATATTGTTTTTTTGATCCTTTTAGGAACATAAAAATGAGTTAATGATGACAAACTTAATATTTTGAGTGAACTATTGATCTGAATGTTTGAATATACTGAAGTACGGTCGCTCACTTGCACAGGACCCATCAGGCATCAACATGTATCCATTTAAGCAGTAGCACATATAGCTGCCGAAAGTGTTCATGCACCGATGTTCACAGGGTCGAGGCTTCAGACCGCACTCATTCAGATCTGAACCAGGAGAAAGAAACAGATCATTAATGTAATCATTAACTACAGTATACTCCTCATTCAATCTCACAATGCAATGACTGACCACTGTCAATGAGATGAATGAATCAACAGTAGTATTAGCCTTCATTTTATTTACATTTTTCAAACTTTTGTTTTTAAACATTTGTTTGAAAACGTTTTCAAAATGTTTTTTTTTTTCCAAGACAATACCTGCAGCACACTTAAGTTGTATACAGTGCATACTGTTCAGTATTCAGTAATAGTAAGATTTTATCCTATTATGAACAAATTAAACACCATGTCACACACAGTCAGGCTGATTATTTGCTTAAATTAGTCTCAAATAAGACTTAAATTATGGCATACTAAGTTGAAATAATGACAAGTCAAAATTATAACATACAAAGTGACAAAAAGTCAAAATATGAATTAAAAAGTTAAAATTATGACATACTAAGTTGAAATAATGTCAAAAAGTCAATTAGTCGAAATAATGACATAAAATGTCAAAATAATGACTTATAAAGTTGAACTTATGACTTAAAAAGTCAATTATGACATCAAAATAATGACAAAAATCATAATTATGAATAATAAGTCGAAATAATGATGCAAAAAGTCATAATTATGACACTAAGTTGAAATAATGACGCAAAGTCAACATTTGAATTAAAAAGTTGAACTTCTGACTTAAAAAGTCAAAATTATGACATACCAAGTTAAAATAATGACAAAAAGTCAATTAGTCGAAATAATGACATAAAATGTCAAAATAATGACTTATAAAGTTGAACTTATGACTTAAAAAGTCAATTATGACATCAAAATAATGACAAAAATCATAATTATGACATATAAGTCGAAATAATGATGCAAAAAGTCATAATTATGACACTAAGTCGAAATAATGACGCAAAGTCAACATTTGAATTAAAAAGTTGAACTTCTGACTTAAAAAGTCAAAATTATGACATACCAAGTTAAAATAATGACAAAAAGTCAATTAGTCAAAATAATGATATAAAAAGTAAATTATGAGATAATAATTCAAAATTCTGACTTAAAAAGTTGAACTTCTTACTTAAAAAGTCAATTATGACATCAAAATAATGACATACTGTAAAAATCATATGACATACTAAGTCGAAATAATGACAAAATTCATAATTATGACATACTAAGTCGAAATAATGACATAAAAAGTGGGAATTCTGACTTAAAAAGTCAAAATTATGACATACTAAGTTAAAATAATGACAAAAAGTCAATTAGTCGAAAAAATGACATAAAAAGTAAATTATGACATAATAAGTCAAGTCAAGTCAAATTTATTTATATAGCGCTTTTACAATTGGTAATTGTTTCAAAGCAGCTTTACATATTAGAAGCACAGAAAAAAGGGAAGTGGTTAAAAATAAGCTGTACAAAAGCGTGGTAATATGTCACATATACAAGATGGTGCTACATTAAGCCAATGTCGGCTGACTCCCAGGGGTGGAAAAAACCCCCTAGGAGAAAAACCCAGCGTGCTAACACTGGGAAAAAAGTCCTAGGAGGGAAAAAACCCCTTGGAAGATATATATAATATATGTAAATGGATATGGAGATCAAAATCTGAATTATACATTTTTATTATAGAGATTAAAAATAGATTATATATAAATATATGTAAGCGGATACGGAGATTAAAAATCTGAATTATAGATGCAGCCAAAGTCAATAAGTCAAAATTCTGACTTAAAAATTTGAACTTCTTACTTAAAAAGTCAATTATGACATCAAAATAATGACATACTGTAAAAATCATATGACATACTAAGTCGAAATAATGACAAAATTCATAATTATGACATACTAAGTCGACATAATGACATAAAAAGTGGGAATTCTGACTTAAAAAGTCAAAATTATGACATACTAAGTTGAAATAATGACAAAAGTCATACTCATGACACTAAGTCGAAATAATGACAGTAAATTATGACAGTTATAATTTTGAGATAAAAAGTCATAATTATGACAAAGTAATAATTTTGGCTCATAATTATTATAATTTCAATATTTTTACAGATTTTTAATTACATTAGATGAGTTAAACAGCTCGTAAACATACTATATCACTAGAAAAAAAATGTAAATATCTTGTGAAACATGAAATCATTTAAGACAGTTCTCTTCATATAGAACCTTTCTGGCTTTAAAACCGAGTCGCGAACCCTAGAGTTCTATACGGAATCTCTTTTTCTAGGAGAATGTGTTCTTGAACAAACCTTGACTGCACGTCTTTCCAGTGTATCCGGGGAAGCACTTGCATTTGTTGGGGCCGACACACTCGCCGTGTTTGCATCCCAGGTCACACTGAGCTGGTAAAACATTCAGCAGCAGAGATGTATTACTAAAGGAAACAGCTGAGGTCAAATCCGTTCACCAAACCACACACGTCTGGAAACCAAAGCCAAGACTTCCCCTCATACTTCAGTGTGGTTTAAAAGCACCAAACCACAGAAAGAATGAGTGTACCGATGGAATATTTTCCCAGTGTTTCCATGTTTTACATTCAACTGAAAAATTCTCCATCACAGACACTTGCATTCTTGTGACTAAATTAAAAGAGATGTTAATGTGGACTCGTTCACCTTCACAGTGTCCTTTACTGTTCTTCTTCCATCCGTAGCAACACTCGAGTCTGCTGCCGTACCGGCACACGCCTGCCAGACTCCTCGCCGGGATCTGCCGCCTTTCTCTTTTAGGAAAACAGCAGGAACAGGTCAGTTTTTCACAAAGATGAGATTTTTAATAATGTTACAAGACAGAAACACTGAGGAAGAACATCAGAAGATCACAGATTTGAAGGTAAAGGTGTTCTCTACGGTGGCCTGTGAGGTCTGACCCTCCTGGGCTAATTGTAGCTGTAAAAGACAGACATGATGAGGGTTTTTGATCCGGGGGGATTTGAACAGGCAGGATGCAGGAACCTCTTGCATCTCCTCAGCGTTTATGGCTCTTTAAGCGTTTAACAGATGCCTCTAACAGGAACAGCTAAAATCTCCTTCACCGCATTTCCGCTATAATTAAACCCTGAACTATTCATGGCAATCACACATCAGCAGATGGACCAGAGGAGCGTGTTGATCTCCAACAGGTTTACAATAAGATTTTGGCTTTGAGATTTTGCAGTTAAACAGGTTTTAAAAGAGTCAACATTGAACTGAATTGAGCTGAATAACGATACTACTATCTGCTTCACAAATGATGAAATTGAATTTGTTTTATAATTAACACTGTTATTTTCCTGTTCTCTTAATGTGAATCTGTATTATGTAAAGCACAAAATAAATACATGTGATTTGACAGAACCCATGAATTCTCATCTGTTATCTTTGAGATCATTTGTATGCAAATGTACTACTACTAAAATAAAAATAAGGTAACACTTTATTTTACAGTGACTTTGTTACACATTACATGTAGATACTGCAATAATAAGTATATAAAATATAGCTGCAAGCAGCAATTAAGGGGTCAAGCACAACAGAAGCAAACAAGGAAGCTCGCAGCAGACCAACAATGTCATAATGGACTATGATAGTAACTGAGATAAAGACGCTGTATGTCAATTTTGGAGTAAATCAGATCAACAGTACTGTAGTTAGAGCCAATTTCATTTTTTGTTCAATTATAGCGCCACCAAGTGGTGCAGTCCCACCTCACTCTGAGTGTCCTCAGAATGCCTCTACACATAAGCATGCCAAATTTGGTGAAAATATCTCATTTTGTTTAGGAGTTATAGACATTTATATGTATGAACACATAAAAGAATTACCCACACCTGATTTTAATTAAATTTTTTTGATGCTTACTATAAAATTTTGACATTTGGCCATTAGCGTATAGTCAATAACCTATGTTTCCGATTTTCCTACAGTGGTTTAGTCTCGATTAGACTAACGGTTTCGAAGATATTTGCGAATGTTGTTTAAACGTTAAATCACAACGTTCCACTAACCATAAGGCGAAACCTAGCATGTTTGGTATCGTTGAACTCGGAAAGGATTCAGATATCCAAGAATATGACTCCCGTGAAAATAAGTCAACCACATCCAAAGTTATAAGCAAGTAAATATTTTTTTCACCACTAGGTGGCGCTGGTCCAAAACTTCTCAGACTCCTTCAGGGCATTGTGCTGATGACCCATACAGAGTTTCATAGTGATACGCTAATATGTTCATAAAATACAGCATCAAAATGGCTGACACCCAAAATGAGATGGTCCGCACTGCAGAACACGAGATCCAGATCCAACTCCTCCCACTTTACATATCCCTAAACATACCCGTCTCCACCCCCTGAATCTAAATCCTCCCGTCTCCACCCCCTGAATCTGGTGCTGATCCACCCCTGACCCGTCTCACCCCCTGAATCTAAATCCTCCCGTCTCCACCCCCTGAATCTGGATCCAACTCCTCCCACTTTACATTTCCCTAAACATACCCGTCTCCACCCCCTGAATCTAAATCCTCCCGTCTCCACCCCCTGAATCTGTACATTTCCCTAAACATACCCGTCTCCACCCCCTGAATCTAAATCCTCCCGTCTCCACCCCCTGAATCTGGATCCAACTCCTCCCACTTTACATTTCCCTAAACATACCCGTCTCCACCCCCTGAATCTGGATCCAACTCCTCCCACTTTACATTTCCCTAAACATACCCGTCTCCACCCCCTGAATCTAAATCCTCCCGTCTCCACCCCCTGAATCTGGTCCAACTCCTCCCACTTTACATATCCCTAAACATACCCGTCTCCACCCCCTGAATCTAAACCCTCCCGTCTCCACCCCCTGAATCTGGTCAACTCCTCCCACTTCACATTTCCCTAAACAACCCGTCTCCACCCCCGAATCTAAATCCTCCCGTCTCCACCCCCTGCTGGTCCAACTCCCCCACTACATATCCCTAAACATACCCGTCTCCACCCCCCTGAATCTAAACCACCCCTGAATCTGGTCCAACTCCTCCCACTTTACATTTCCCTAAACATACCCGTCTCCACCCCCTGAATCTAAATCCTCCCGTCTCCACCCCCTGAATCTGGATCCTCCCGTCTCCACCCCCTGAATCTGGATCCAACTCCTCCCCCTTTACATTCCCTAAACATTTCTCCACCCCCTGAATCTAAATCCTCCCGTCTCCACCCCCTGAATCTGGATCCAACTCCTCCCACTTTACATTTCCCTAAACATACCCGTCTCCACCCCCTGAATCTAAATCCTCCCGTCTCCACCCCCTGAATCTGGATCCAACTCCTCCCACTTTACATTTCCCTAAACATACCCGTCTCCACCCCCTGAATCTAAACCCTCCCGTCTCCACCCCCTGAATCTGGATCCAACTCCTCCCACTTTACATTTCCTAAAATACCATCTCCACCCCCTGAATCTAAATCCTCCAGTCTCTCCACCCCCTGAATCTGGATCCAACTCCTCCCACTTTACATTTCCCTAAACATACCCGTCTCCACCCCTATCTAAACCCTCCCGTCTCCACCCCCTGGATCTGGATCCAACTCCTCCCACTTTACATATCCCTAAACCTACCCTTCTCCACCCCCTGGATCTAAACCCTCCCGTCTCCACCCCCTGGATCTCTTGTTCTGTGGCAGATATGGGAAAATTTGACTCGGCATGCCACTCCAAATCAAACGAGACCAATTTTGTGATTTTTTGGCAAACCGTTCAGAAGTTATAAGCAAAAATAGCCATTTTTCATATCTCCGGACCAGTAGGTGGCACTGTGCTGAAACACAGCATGTAGCCTCAGGTCATGCCTACCCTACTAAGTTTGGTCTGAATATGATAAAGCGTCGTGGAGATACAGCCTTACGTCTATTTTCGCAAACACTGCGTAATTTTTTTCGTGCATTTTCAAAAGTGGTGTGACAAATCGACTTGAATTCCATAACTTTTTGTCGGCATTGTCTGAAGATGATCTAGTTCAATTTTCGTGAAAATCATGAAATTTCCTGCAAGCGGTTCAATGGGTGCCATAGACTTCCAGAGCGGAAGATTGGCCCCTAATTATGCATAATTACATGCAACAAACCCTAAAGCACACCCTAATCCTAACCCTATGGTAAATTATTTTTACTCAGTACTTAAATGTAAAATTACACTGTAACACTGACACCTAAAATAACGTGTAACCAATAATAACTTTAAGCAAATATACCAATTCAAATTTTACATTTGTTCTCTTCCTGGACCAAAAAACAGGCCAAAAATAATACTGATGACTCATCCTGCACTATACAAATTTTTGTCCAATCAAATGCTCTCTAGAATAAGCAGGCCCCTCCCCCTAATAATGCAACAGAAAGGCAACTAAATCCTGTAAAACTAGAAACTAAAACTAGAACTTTTCCATATAAACATGGTAGCAAAGTAGCTTTTCCACAAGCTGAGGTAAATACCAATATATACACACAAATACAAAACAACACTAATACTAAAATAATGCAATAAACATTCATTTAACAACATAAGAGCCTAAGATTCACTGCTCCAGATGCTTCTCGTGTCGGTCTCTAAATTTGGTGTGGCTCCAGAGGGACGGAGTGAATGTGTGAATGGACTGAAATAATCCGCTCGTGAGAACAGGTGGCCGACGCTTCGTTACAGCCAAAATTAGCAGATCAGCAGAGACAGCTTCACAAACCAACACCACTGTTTACTCACAGATTTACTCACAGCCTCAACACTGTTATTAGAGATATATTCATGCTTGTGCATCATTTAATCGTGACTTGATTTGATAATTAACAGACATTTGCTGTAGTGTCCAAAAGTCAGGTTTAGCCTTGGAAAATTCACATCTTCACCCTTTATTATTATAGATTTTGTAGTCATAACTGTGCTTGGAGTTGATTGTTTTATTTGTGATAATAATGCAATGAAATTTGCCAGATTTGTCATACAAAGAAATTATGAACAGGAGAGAACCAACCAAATATTAATAACTGATTATGTTGTAGTCAGTGTTTGCTTTTTCCTCTGTTTTTTTGCATAATAAAATAATTTTGTCAGATGAATACATTAACTAAGTTAAGTGTTTTGTTCTTCCCTCACATTTAACATATTTAAAAATTATTTTCCTCATATTTTGAACTTGTCGGGTCATTAAAAGCAAATATCATCACTTTTGGCCACTGTGTAAAATATATTCGAGTATCAAAATAAATGCACATCATGCTCTTAATATGGTTCTAAATGAATGAAAAATAAATATTGACCCTTAATCAAAAAAGCTGCATTTGTCACAAATCTTTATGCACATTAATACTGTCGCCTCTGTAATCTCATGAAAAGGTATATTAAAGAAGATCTCATTTGTTTCTCAGATGTTTCCAGCAGTAATGTCACAGAAGAATCTCTCAAACTAAAGTCTGCAATCAGAAGTCAGAGATCTTGAGCTGAAGAGAACTTCTCTGAGCAATAGCATTTTTCTCCACAACTTTAACCAGGTCACTTACCTGTAATCTGCAGTTCCCGAGGAAAAGTAAAGCAGGAATGACAGAGCGCTGATCCATGTCAAATGATTCATGTTTAAGAGCAAGTCTCTTTATTTCTGCACTCTTCTTTTCTCTTCTGTTTGCTTTTCCTTGTAGTTTGATTCCAGCAAGAGTCCAGGATAAAGTCTGCAGCTTCTCTCTCTCTCTCTCTCTTTCCTCTCGTCTTGTTGAAATTCCAGATGTCATGTAGTTGAGTGACGGAAGGGCTGGAAGTGTTTTGTGGGGGTGTTCCAGACGTCTTCTCCCTGAAACTCAATCCATGACGTCTAGATTGATGGTGTCCCGTCGAACAACTCACTTCACGGTCCAGGAGAAAGAAAACCTGCTTTGAGGGAAATTCAGAATGAGAGAATAGACTCTTTTCATTCATCGATGTGAATTTAAGCTGAACAGGAAGTTAAATTTACTTGATTGCAATTTAGAGGAATTAAACAAAGTCACAATACAGGGTCATTTCACTAGTAAATTCATAAAACATACCAATTAAAAAATATATAGACATATTTGTACATACAAATACAACTAAACAAAAAATATAATAATAATAATAATAATATATATATGCGTGTGTTTATATTTTTTTATATAAATTATTATATATATATATTTTTTTTTTTTTAATATAGGCACCTATATTTAATTAAAAAAAAAAAAAAAAAAAAAAAAAAAAAATATATATATATATATATATATATATATATATATAATATATATATATATATTATATATTAATATAGGTGCCTATATAGATTACTTTGTTATACTAACGTAAATATGCTTGAAATGTCCCCATATTAAAGATGTTATGATAAATAAGAGCATTCTGTTTTTTTTTTTTTTATGAGTTCATAAAATGACAGTTAAATATCTACTAAAATGTATTTAAAAATACACATTTTAATAGGCGCAAACACTGATTATTAATATAATTAACTGATATATCAAAATTATGTTTAACTCTCTAGGTAATGCTGTCCAGAAGTATTGATGTAATGATATATAAATATATTTTCTTTAAACGGAACAGTTTATTGAACCTTTAGACAAGATTTAAAAAAAAATGTGCATGTGATTTTGTTGAGTATTATGATCCATCAGGCTTTTATGGCTCATATAGTGAGAAAATGGAGCTCAATTTTATTCTAAAATATGTTAATTTGGTGCAGATTCTGATATTTATATGAAATTCTGAAGCTTGTAATGAGATCTTTATAACAGTATAGCAGATAAAATGCATATTGATATCAATATCTGTCAATAATATGTCTTAGTAAGATGATATTTAAATGTTCAGTTTTATGATCAAATCTCTGTAGTTTTAAAACATATAATGCAATGATGATCGAGAGATGAACAAATAAACCTGATAATCATATTTGATACTCATGATTTTTATAATAAATGATGTCTGGATAATACCTGCTTCAGTCCTGATGAAATATTACTAACAATCAAAGTTATTCTCACGTTTACTTGATAAAAATCAAGATTTCACAGCAGAAAGACACGAGCTGAAGGAGGACAATTATACTAAAAGACTTTTACTTGATAAAAGAGTCTGAACTATCAATCAGAGACAGAAGGACTGCAGGAGGAGATTGTGTTTTGATCATTTAGAGGTCTTTCACGTATGAAATATGATCCAGCAGGATTTATAGGGTTAATGGATCATGATGAATATGATCATATGCTGAAGCTGAATGAGTTGTGAAGTTCTCTTCAGTGTAGTCGAGGAACTGTGTTTGGGCTTGTCGTGAGCAGCTGGAACGCTCTTTGAAGTGCTTCACATAATTATTAAGTCTCAAGTCTGCCAAGTGGTTCAAGAAAAGAGAATATCCATCATTACATCCATTTTATGGTTTCTGCATCTCCATGTGAAAGCTAACATCTGGTCAGGCCTGACAATGAGTCTCACTAATGCGAGAAACACTTAACATACTTACACGAGTTCAGAAAATATCCTCAGTCCTCAAGGGGGCGCTAGAGTTTCCTTCAAATGTCTGTCATTAAACCTCATAAACATGCTGATGGTTTAAATATCTTCTGAGGTTTTTTGTGACATTTTTCAGAGATCACTGGTTTCTGTCTGCATATTTTCTTATGCTGAACATAAACTTTCTATTCATGAAAGAATCCTGAAAAATAAAATATATGACGGTTTCCACAAAAATCTGAACTGTTTTCAGCATTGATAATAATCATAAATGTTTCAAATCTGCATATCAGAATGATTTCTGAAGGATCATGTGACACTGAAGACTGAAGTAATGATGCTGAAAATTCAGCTTTGATCACAGGAATAAATTACACTTTACTATATATTCACATAGAAAACAGCTGATTTACATTGGAATAATATTTCACTATTTTTACTGTATTTTACTATATCAAATAAGTCTAGTCTTGGTGAGCAGAAGAGACTCTTCAAAAACATTAAATATTTTACAACCCCGAACCTTTGAACTGTAGTGAATATAAATATATTTAGCCACACATATTCACTTTTGTGATATTTTTTATCTTACAGTAAAAATTAGGGATGCACCGATATGAACATTTTGGCCGATACCCTGAATTGAGTTGAATAATGACATTATTATCTGTAGAGCTGGGTTATTAGTTGCCTAAAACTAAAATTAAACCATAAAAAACTTGGTCACTTGAAATAAAATAAACTTTAACTGAAATAAAATAAAATAAATAAAAAAAATAAAATAAAGTAAAAAAAGTTCTCATTTAAACTGAAATTAAAAACTGCAATAAAGACATTAAGAAATCATAATAATAAAAAAATAAAATTTACAGAGTCAGGAAAATAATAGTCAGCTAAATCATGCGCATGATTTATAAATCGAGGGAACGAAATAGTAAATCGTGCGCATGATTTACTTTTTCCCCCTGCATGTCATGCGTGGGGCTATGTAAATATACAATATTTTATATTAAAATATAAAAATAAAACCCTTTAAAACCCTAAAAATATTTAACCCTTTGGTGTACATTTTTTAATGAAATTAATGTACAATGTTTTTTATTTAATATTTTGTATTTTTAGGGGATTTTATGGTACTAAATTATATGTATGCAGTAGTTATAATCCATGTTTTCTTTTTTAAGCATAGACCTGAAAATGAAATTTTCAATTTAAATCTTGAATGCTTTGGATAAGTTAAAAGATGACATTTGGCAGATTATTGCTGACGTGAAAAAAGTGAAACTAAAAAAAAAAGTTATATAAATTTATTGTTAAAAATGCATAAAAATATTATTTTCAAATTTTATATGAAATATATATTTTCAAAAACATCCTTTACTCTAAAACTGCAAGAAAATCAAAGCCATAAGTTGTGTTTCAAATTGAGGTTGATATCTCAAAAAATGAGCTTTCAGTCAGATTACGCAGTACCAAACGCTTCCACTAGATGAAATTCACTTCCATTCATTTCCAATACACTCATTTTTGACCACGAGGCGCACAAGTGTGACTATTTTATTCAGGACCATTTAACCTTTTCGAATCATGTCCATGATTTTATTTTGTGCTCACATAGAAAGTGCCAAAACCTTTACCAAGTTTCATACCACTCTGATGAACTTAAAAAAAAAAAAAAAAAAAACATCAAATTTTTCATTCAAAAGACACAGAAGAGCACCAGAGGGTTAAAAACGCTGGAGGAGAAAGAGTTAAACAGCATCTCATGAGGTGAATCCTGAAGACTCAAATGTCCTTAAACGTCCTGCAGTTTCTAAAGTTTCTGTCGTACGGATGTTTCTCGGCTCCTCGGGGCAAAAGCAGTTTGTCTGACAGGAGATTATTTCACATCAGGACGAAACAAGCTTGAATTCGCCCCAAAGCCTGTTATTAGACAGCAGAAATATGCTGCTACCCGAGACGCAACAGAGTTTAAGAGCCTCAGAGGAACAAACATTCCTGTATAATTCAGTATAAGCAGGTTATTTTCTCTTACGATAGACAAATATCACAGAACACGGATGTTTCACGCATTACACGTTCATGCACTTGTTGAGCTGCCTTTAGATTCTGATTTTACTGGTATCATAGTCACTTTCTAATATAATACTGCAAATAAATAAATAAAAAATTAAAGTAATAATCTAATCCTAAAATAATCCAAAAAAAAATGATGAATATTGTTGTACTCTTAAAAGCATCTGCTAAATGATAATTGTAATATATATATATATATATATAACAGTAAACTTATTTTATTTCAGCTAGTTGCAACAGCAACATTTCTAATTTCACTAAAACTAAAACAAAAACTAAAAACTATATAGACATTTTTTTTTTTGGCGAAAACACATAATTTAGTATTATTTACTATTTAGTAGGCGGTTAAAATGCCAGTGGCAGTTAAGTGAGGTCAGTCAGGTTAAGTGAAGCGCGGTTGTAAATGGGCAGAACGATGCTGACCTCACCAGTTCAAAGGTCACCCTCATATGGGAACAAGCGCTTGACCTTTGACTTGTAGCGAGAGGAATCACCCTGTGCAAAGAAAACCAGTGAGGACTGTAAAATGAAGCAGATCGAATATTTACACTTTGGGATTTCAGGTTAAAGCGGTGGCTTCTGCTCCTGGAGACACCCCTACACTGCACATCTGTCTCCTTTCTCTGACCCTTTTCAGGTCTTGGAGTCTCTGCTAATGAGCTGATGACCTGGAGCAGCTGTTTGATTAAGGAGACAAAATGTGCAGTGTTGGGCTGCCTTCAGGACCAGGCCTGGGAACCACTGGGTTAAAGGTTTAACATAGTAAATAAACACAACGTGATTTTACTGAGAGGAAGATTATACACTGCAAAAAATGATGATCTTCCTCAGTGTTTCTGTCTTGTTTTCCAGTACAAACATCTAAACATTCTTAAATCAAGATACATTTACTGGAGAAGAGAAATGACTGAAGATATTAAAGGTGCCCTAGAACTTTTTTTTAAAAAGATGTAATATAAGTCTAAGGTGTCCCCTGAATGTGTCTGTGAAGTTTCAGCTCAAAATACACCATAGATTTTTTTTAATTAATTTTTTTAACTGCCTATTTTGGAGCATCATTAAATATGAGCCGATTTATGCTGTGCGGCCCCTTTAAATCTCGTGCTCTCCGCCCACGGAGCTCGCGCTTGCCTTAAACAGTGCCTAAACAAAGTTTACACAGCTAATATAACCCTCAAATGGATCTTTACAAAGTGTTCGTCATGCATGCTGTATGCATGCGTCGGATTATGTGAGTATTGTATACTGTTATATTGTTTACATTTGATTCTGAATGAGTTTGAGGCTATATGCTCCGTGGCTAACGGCTAATGCTACACTGTTGGAGAGATTTATAAAGAATGAAGTTGTGTTTATGAATTATACAGACTGCAAGTGTTTAAAAATGAAAATAGCGACGGCTCTTGTCTCCGTGAATACAGTAAGAAACGATGGTAACTTTAACCACATTTAACAGTACATTAGCAACATGCTAACGAAACATTTAGAAAGACAGTTTACAAATATCACTAAAAATATCATGTTATCATGGATCATGTCAGTTATTATTGCTCCATCTGCCATTTTTCGCTATTGTTCTTGCTTGCTTACCTAGTCTGATGATTCAGCTGTGCACAGATCCAGACGTTAATACTGGCTGCCCTTGTGTAATGCCTTTCATAATGTTGGGAACATGGGCTGGCATATGCAAATATTGGGGGCGTACATATTAATGATCCCGACTGTTACGTAACAGTCGGTGTTATGTTGAGATTCGCCTGTTCTTCGGAGATCTTTTAAACAAATGAGATTTATATAAGAAGTAGGAAACAATGGAGTTTGAGACTCGCTGTATGTCTTTTCCATGTGCTGAACTCTTGTTATTCAACTATGCCAAGATAAATTCAATTTTTCATTCGAGGGCACCTTTAAGTGTTGTTTACTGACAAAATGTATCAAAAATAAGTGAATTCTACACTAAAAAATGGTGGGTTAAAAACAACCCAAGTTGGGTGGAAATGGACCAACGACTGGGTCGTTTTGATCGGGTCGTTTTAACACAGAGATTGAGCGATTGGGTCGTTTAACACGTTTTACACAGCGGGTCGTTTTAACCGTTTTATTAACACGTCATTTTAACACAGCGATTGGGTCGTTTTAACACAGAGAATGGGTCGTTTTCGTTTTTTGGGTCATTTTAACACAGATTTTTGGGTTTTAACACAGCAAGTTTAACACAGAGATTGGGTCGTTTTAACACAGATTGGGTCGTTTTAACACAGAGATTGGGTCGTTTTAACACAGCGATTGGGTCGTTTTAACACAGATGGGTCGTTTTAACACAGAGATTGGGTCGTTTTAACACAGAGATTGGGTCGTTTTAACACAGAGATTAACACAATTTTAACACAGTTTTTACACAGAGAGGGGTCGTTTTAACACAGCGATTGGCGAGATGGGTCGTTTTTAACACAGAGAGTTTAACAGCGATTGGGTTTTTTTAACAGAGATTGGTCGTTTAACACAGAGATTGGGTCGTTTAACACAGCGATTGGGTCGTTTTAACACAGAGATCAGTTCGTTTTAACACAGCGATTGGGTCGTTTTAACACCACAGATGGGTCATTTAACACAGAGATTGGGCGTTTTAACACAGAGATCGGGTCGTTTTAACACAGAGTGGGTCGTTTTAACACAGAGAGTCGTTTTTAACAGCGATTGGGTCGTTTACACAGCGATCCGTTTTAACACAGAGATTGAGTCGTTTAACACAGAGATTGGGGTTTTAACACAGAGATCGGTTCGTTTAACACAGAGATCGGTGTTTTACACAGCAATTGGGTCATTTAACACAGAGATTGGGTGTTTTAACACAGAGATGGGTTGTTTTAACACAGTGGGTTTTTAACACAGAGATTGGGATTTTAACACAGAGATTGTTTTAACACAGCAATTAGGCGTTTTAACACAGCGATTGGGTCATTTTAACAGAGATTGGGGTTTTAACACAGCCGTTTTAACACAGCGAACACAGAGATTGGGTCATTTTAACACAGAGATTGGGTCGTTTAACACAGATCGGTCGTTTAACACAGCGATTGGGTCGTTTAACACAGAGATTGGGTCGTTTTACAGAGAGGTGTTTAACACAGAGATTTTAACACAGAGAGTTTTAACACAGAGATTGGGTCATTTTAACCCAGCGATTGGATCATTTTTAACACAGAGATTGGGTTATTTTTAACCCAGCGGTTGAGTCATTTTAACACAGCGAATGGGTCGTTTTAACACAGCGATTGGGTCATTTTAACACAGAGATTGGGTCATTTTAACCCAGCGATTGGGTCATTTTAACCCAGCAATTTGGGTGTTTTAACTCAACTATTGTTTAAAACATTGATTGTTTAAAATGAACCCAAAATAGTTTGGAAATGAACATTTATTAATAAGTTAAATGAATAATAATTAAACAATAAATATGTTTTAAATTGATTATTAATAAATGTTCACCTTTTGATTATTATTGTTTCCTCTAGTAATTATGTGTCTGATTTTTAATTTCCAATGTATTTTGGGTTTATTTTAAGCCAGATATATAGTCATTTTTAAACAATAGTTGAGTTAAATAAAACTACCCAGCACATTGGGTCAAACATTTAACCCAACAACTGGGTTTGTCCATTTTCAACTCAAACATTTTTTAAAATGTTGTTTTCTGACAAAGTGTATCAAAATGAAGTGAGTTTGTGTTTAAAACAAGAACAAATATCTCCAGTGGAGTCAGAAAAAGAATCTTGTTTTCCCCTTTTTTCTGACTCCATTGGCAGATATTTGTTTGTTTTAAACACAAACTCACTTCATTTTTCATTAATCAAGTCTTAATATCTTCAGTCATTTCTCTTCTCCAGTAAATTTAAAAATGTTTAGATATTTGTGCTGGAAAACAAGACAGAAACACTGAGGAAGATCATCATTTAAGCAGTGTGGTCGTGTTTTAGTATGGCTAAAATCTCTCCACAAGGGGTCAGCAGCATCTATCTGAATGTTGATCTGCTTTAACGTTTAACCTCTGAGCTTCAACTCTTTATATTCCTCATCTCTGCAACTACTTCCTCTCAAATCCCCAGATAAACTACAGACAAAGCTAGTCTCAGATTGGAATGACAGCAGAACAGCTTCCAACACTCATTTATGACTGTCAGTGCGAGTGGAATTTTACCAGACTAAACTAGGGAATGTTTTCTTCACACCACTAGAGGGCTCTGTCAGTTCAACATGAGCACGTCTGCTATCAGGAAGTAGCTGTGAGGAGGAGGAGGAGATCCGCGTGGAGCCTTCATCAGGGTTGCCAAGTCCACTTATTATAAGCAAATTAGGGCTTGTTTTTTTTTTAATCCGCTGGCTGATTTCCAGAATATAACTGTGTGTTTGGACTTGTTAGTGGTTGGCACCCATATTTTTTTGCTTGAATTAAGAAAAAATATCTGCCAGTGGAGTAAGAGAAATCTTTTTTTGGCAGTGTAAACCAGGCATTTCTTTGCTTTTGATGCAACTGTAAGAAAGTTCTTGAATGATAATATTCATAAGCATCAATGCACACATATACTGGTAAATAACATCTTATTGGGATATCAAGTAGCTGCAGTGTACGTGTGTCTCATGATCAAATCACCATTTTAATTCAGTGCATTTATGATCATTTGGGTTTGAATATCATGGGAAGTAGGAGGACCTTTCTGAAACAATTAAAGCGATCACTGCTTCTGTCAGAACACAATAGGAAACTGGAACAAAATGCTTATTTTGGGCCTGTTTTTTCAGTCCGGTTCGCTTATTTCTGTAGCGATACTTGGCAACACAGTTTTAAAGTCAAACTAGGAAGGAATGTGGAGAAATGAAAATGTTCATTCATTAACCATTGTGTGTTTTCAGGAAGCAGCAGTATCAGGAAGTCTAATGTGTTTTTCTGTCATATATAGAAGATATTTAAGACTCTAATGAGCCTCTGGAGAATAATTAAACTTGAAAAAGACTGTCCTCAGAGGAGAGAACACACAGGAGATCTTGTGAGGGATTCAAAGTACATCTGCTGATTATTTGCATGAGCTGTCTGCATTGTTTTTAGCACCCAATTCACTAAAGAAATTATGCAAATCAGGTAACAGCACACCCAATAAACTACTGCTAAAGAGCAGTTTGCCATCGTACAGGCCGGTTCTGAGTGTCTGGATGTGGATGATGTTGATTTACTGGCACTGGACATACACGCCAGTCAAAAGATTGGAATAATTATAACTTTTTTACTATTTTTTTCCAGTAAAAATTGTGAAATATTGTTGCAATTTAAAACAGCTGTGAATATATTGTGAAATGTAATTTATTCCTGTGATCAAAGCTGCATTTTCAGCATCATTGCTCTATTTGAATTAAGTTTATTGCATTGCAATGTCACGTGAAGCGGCTGCAATGAGTGAATTCTGTTTTCTCCCAAGGATTCTGAGACAAAGTTGACACATAAATGAGACGTAGCTATGAGATATCAGCTCTCGATGATGCTTCAGGAGCCGTGCTGAATGACTGACTGCAGGATAGACGTTGGTTCGTGACAGCGATAAAAACACAATGCTTGTCGTTGTCTTTGACTATAAAAGGAGAGGAGGCCATAAGGGTAGAGAGTTATTTCGAAAGCTCGACACGACCACATCCTGCTCTGAGTGGGAGTTTTGACAGCCGTTCACTGCCATGCTGACCTGACAGCAGACGAGTAAACCTCACTGGATTGACTAATTTCGCAGTAAAACTGCTTTAAAGATGTTTAGAATGAAAGAAATGCAAAAGTGCATGTGAAACTTAGGCTTTTAGTTTTCATTAAATTAACTACCCCATTAGTAAAGTGTGTTTTTTTGGTCAAGTTTTAAGCATAAACCTCACTAAAAATATTCAAAACACTTTCTTTTTTAATGCAATTTTGCCATTAGAATGTTTAGATATTTTTACTGGAAATACATACAAAAGTATGGATTAAAAATTAAACTTTTGTATGTTTAATGATGTAATCGGATAGATAGATAGATAGATAGATAGATAGATAGATAGATAGATAGATAGATAGATAGATAGATAGATAGATAGATAGATAGATAGATAGACAGATAGAATTACTATATTGTTAAATATTCATAATCATATATATATACATGTGGGTCAGTGACATGACGGGTCATTTTTTGTCCAAAGGCCTTAATAATAATAATAAAAAACAAAGATATGACATCTAAAGTATGTGAGGTAGTACAACTAGATCTCTTTTATTGAATCCAAAAGGTTTTAATTAGATTTTTCTACATATAAAGGCATTTTAAAGATTTTGAAGTGTCAAAAGGTCATTCGGTTTAACCGTCCAAAGGCCAATACAGCCATTTCATTTGTGATTAAAATATCTTAAAATGTAATAAATGTATATATTTTTTATTCTGGCATGATTTTATAACATCATATATCAACATAGTGCAAAATGATATTAAAATTATGTGTAGAAGTCGTTGTTTTGTTATGAGAAAGAATGACTGGAAAAATGAATTTCATTGATGTCATTCAGAGTAACCAATATAAAGAGACCATGTTGGATCAAGTCATGTGATCAATATCATGTGACAGGATGTGACAGCATTCGGACACCTGCAAAGGACCACATGATCATGAATCAAAGTAACTAACTCTCTCTTAACTATTTGATAAATTCATGTTTTCACTTGATCATACGCATGTCCCGAAACATCCGGTCATTCGGTGCAACCGCTATAAAACATGGAAAATTATGTAATATTTTAATAACTTGTACTAAATATAAAATGTTTGATTGTCCTTTTGTTAGATATCAGCCTGTTAGCATTGTTTGAAAATATCGTCATTCGGTAAAACCAAAAGTGTGAAATTTTGGTTAAACCGAATGACTTTTTTAGTGACAAATTTTGTCCATCTTGTAAAAAAAATGACAAAAGCAGTGTTAATTGATTATAAAAACCACATAATCTCATTGTTAACACTTAATAAAACTTCAAAATTAATTATATCTCCATTATGTTTTTTAATAGTTGAGTTTGAGTCCCTCAGTTTGAAAAGATGGATCTCAAAATCATACAGTCACTGCTGGAAACGGTTCAAATATGCAAAATATGCTTGAAAATTGAAGAATCTGCAGGAGCTGGAGGATTTTTCTGAAGAACAGAGCTCAGTTTAACTGCTCAGAGCAAACAAGAGACTCATGAACAACCATCACAAAACACAAAAACAGTCGTGGATCATCAGGTGACCACACACAGTATTGAGAATCAAGGGTTCACATATTTTTGAATGGGGTTAGTTTAATAAATTCAGCTATTTTTTGTCTTGTGGATTATATGTAAACATCGTTTATGTAAAATATCATACTCAGAACAGTACTAAATAAAAATGACACGCAATTTGTATGATCTCTCTTATTTTGTTAAAATTATTCACATTTTCACAGATGTATAATCATATAGCTTCACAAATTTACACAGCATTCTGAAATGGATCACACCAAAGTTAATATTGCCATGCAAGTGCATGAAGCATCTTCACCAATGCCTGCATTGTGCACTAATTAGTGCCATTTTTCACTAATTAGCGCAAATTAGCGTCATTTTTCTCTGTCAGCTCAACTACTGACACAGCAGAAAACAGTCTGAGCTCATGTTAAACTCATGTTCATATCTACAGCAGCTCTGTTAAAGGAAACTCATCATCATCATCATCATCATCATCATAAACTCAGAGGTGCGGCTGGGCCTCGTCTTTAATGTGTGCTCAGATTCTCCAGCACACCTGAGAACAAAGGCCTGTTTCTGTCGAGTGTGACGGCAGTACGGCGGTTCACATGAGGGTTACGCAGCCGGAGAATCTGTCCGGAGAGTGTGTGTTTGTGGTTTCATCTGCGCAGATGTTCATACAGACAGAAGAAGAGTGAATCTCCTGCCGCCCTTCCCCCCCATCTGTGTTACGTAACACACTTTCACTTTTAAAGGCCTTTCAGTGAGAAAAACAATGTGAACTGGACACATGAGCCACACTGAGGAGATTCAGACTTGAGCTAATCAGAACACTGTACTAAACACAGACGAATGAAGAATATGAGTTTGATCATGTGCAAAACCAGGGGAAAAGTCTGGACTGAACTTCCCTAAATATGCATGGAAGGGACATTTCAGCACAAAATCAAAAGAAAAAAAATAATTATATTTTGCATAAAATTTTCTAATTTTTAATTATATATTTTACCCCAAATTTTGCAACTCTAAAGTATTTATACATCATTATGTACTGATTTTCCGTAATTTATGTTCATTTCATTTTTAATGTATTACAGTATTTTATTAGTTAAAATTTTATATATTATAAATTATATATTATTAAATATATTATTATAAAATATATATTATAAATCTATTTTATACATTTAAATGACTATACAGTAAAAAGAATCATGACACAAAAGTAAAACCGGGTGCATTACAGTTAAAATAAAATAAATAAATAGAAAAATTAATAAAATAAAAATTACATTAAAAATGTATATATAAAAAATTTAAAATATATGTATAAAAAAATAAAAATAAAAAATACAAATAAATAAATAAAACAAAACAAATAAAAACAAATAAAATAAAACATTTTTGTTTTAAGGTTTGGGGTGAAATGTGACCCGGACATTTCTTTCGTGAGATTTTGTGAGATATGCAAATAGATTTTATATTGTCAGTCAACAGCATAGCATCATGACTCCTTACTATGGTATATTGTGTAATAGCCTATTGTGTAATGTGTTGTTGAACTGTAATTGTTTTTTTTTTTAAATGAAGTCACATGTTTTCTACATCAGTAAAGCTCAGCGCCTCTCCTTTGGGAATATGATGGTTAAACTCATGCCTGTGCAGATGATGGCTGGTGTTATTGCTGCAATATGAGAGAAGCGGGTATTGCATCAGGCCGTTTGAACATGATTTGAGAGGATTGAAGTGTCTGTTCCAAACCCTAGTGAGCTCCTTATGTACAACCCGAATTCCGGAAATGTTGGGACGTGTTTTAAATTTGAATAAAATGAAAACTAAAAGACTTTCAAATCATATGAGCCAATATTTTTTTCACATTAGAACATAGATAACATACATTTTTAAACTGAGAAACTGTACACTTATCCACTAAATGAGCTCATTTCAAATTTGATGCCTGCTACAGGTCTCAAAAAAGTTGGGATGGGGGCAAAATGAAAAAGCAAGCCATTTTGAAAAGATTCAGCTGGGAGAACATCTAGCAATTGATATCAGGTCTGTAACATGATTAGCTATAAAAGGGATGTCTTAGAGAGGCAGAGTCTCTCAGAAGTAAAGATGGGCAGAGCTGTGAAAGAGTGCGTAAAAAGATTGTGGAATATTTTAAAAACAATGTTACTCAACGTCAAATGGCAAAGGCTTTGCAAATCTTATCATCTACAGTGCATAACATCATCAAAAGATTCAGAGAAACTGGAGAAATCTTTGTGCGTAAGGGACAAGGCCGAAGACCATTATTGGATCCTGTGTTCTTCGGGCCCTCAGACGACACTGATTGTGTCAATTACATTAATAAATGGGCCCAGGAATACTTCTAGAAACTACTGTCGGGAAACACAATCCGCCGCGCCATCTGCAGATGCCAACTAAACCACTGTCGGGAAACACAATCCGCCGCGCCATCTGCAGATGCCAACTAAACCACTGTCGGTAAACACAATCCGCCGCGGCAACAACTAAACCAGAAACACAATCGCCGCGCCATCTGCAGATGCCAACTAAACACTGTCGGAAAACACATCCGCGCGCCATCTGCAGATGCCAACTAAACCACTGTCGGGAAACACAATCCGCCGCGCCATCTGCAGATGCCAACTAAACCACTGTCGGTAAACACAATCCGCCGCGCCATCTGCAGATGCCAACTAAACCACTGTCGGGAAACACAATCCGCCGCGCCATCTGCAGATGCCAACTAAACCACTGTCGGTAAACACAATCCGCCGCGCCATCTGCAGATGCCAACTAAACCACGTCGTCGTGCGCTCTGTCGGCGCCGCGCATCTGCAGATGCAACTAAACCACTGTCGGTAAACACAATCCGCCGCGCCATCTGCAGATGCCAACTAAACCACTGTCGGTAAACACAATCCGCCGCCATCTGCAGATGCCAACTAAACCTCGGAAACACCAATCCGCGCGCCATCTGCAGATGCCAACTAAACCACTGTCGGAAACACAATCCGCCGCGCCATCTGCAGATGCTAAACCCTGTCGGGAACACAATCCGCCGCGCCATCTGCAGATTAAACCACTGTCGGTAAACACAATCGCGCCATCTGCAGATGCCAACTAAACCCTGTCGGTAAAACACAATCGCCGCCATCTGCAGATGCCAACTAAACCACTGTCGGTCATCTGCAGATGCCAACTCTGTAATGCCATCTGCAGATGCCAACTAAACCACTGTCGGTAAACACAATCCGCCGCGCCATCTGCAGATGCCAACTAAACCACTGTCGGGAAACACAATCCGCCGCGCCATCTGCAGATGCCAACTAAAACCACTGCGGGAAACACAATCCGCCGCCATCTGCAGATGCAACTAAACCACTGTCGGAAACACAATCCGCCGCGCCATCTGCAGATGCCAACTAAACCACCACACAATGCCATCTGTCGGGAAACACAATCCGCCGCGCCATCTGCAGATGCCAACTAAACCACTGTCGGCGCCGCGCATCTGCAGATGCCAACTAAACCACTCAATCAGATGCCAACTAAACCACTGTCGGGAAACACAATCCGCCGCGCCATCTGCAGATGCCAACTAAACCACTGTCGGGAAACACAATCCGCCGCGCCATCTGCAGATGCCAACTAAACCACTGTCGGTAAACACAATCCGCCGCGCCATCTGCAGATGCAATAAACCACTGTCGGGAAACACAATCCGCGCCATCTGCAGATGCGAAACACAATCCGCCGCGCCATCTGCAGATGCCAACTAAACCACTGTCGGTAAACACAATCCGCCGCCATCTGCAGATGCACTGTCGCCGCGCGCCATCTGCAGATGCCTAAACCATAAACACAATTGCAGATGCCACTAAACCAAACACAATCCGCCGCGCCATCTGCAGATGCCAAACCACTGTCGGTAAACACAATCCGCCGCGCCATCTGCAGATGCCAACTAAAGCTCTATCATGCAAAAAGGAAGCCATATGTGAACATGGTCTAGAAGCGTCGTCGTGTCCTGTGGGCCAAGGCTCATTTAAAATGGACTGTTTCAAAGTGGAAAAGTGTTCTATGGTCAGACGAGTCCAAATTTAACATTCTTGTTGGAAATCATGGACACCGTGTCCTCCGGGCTAAAGAGGAGGGAGACCTTCCAGCGTGTTATCAGTTATTCAGTTCAAAAGCCAGCATCTCTGATGGTATGGGGGTGCGTGAGTGCATACAGTATGGGCAGCTTGCATGTTTTGGAGGCACTATGAATGCTGAAAGGTATATAAAGGTTTTAGAGCAACATATGCTTCCCTCCAGACGATGTCTATTTCAGGGAAGGCCTTGTGTATTTCAGCAAAACCACATATTGCAGCGATTACAACAGCATGGCTTCGTCGTAGAAGAGTCCGGGTGCTGAATTGGCCTGCCTGCAGTCCAGATGTTTCACCTATAGAGAAAAATATGGCAAAGACGACCACATACTCTTCAGCAGCTGGAAACCTATATCAGGCAAGAATGGGACCAAATTCAACACCAAAACTCCAGAAACTCATAACCTCGATGCCCAGACGTCTTCACACTGTTTTGAAAAGAAGAGGAGATGCTACACCATGGTAAACATGCCCCCGTCCCAACTATTTTGAGATCTGTAGCAGGCATCAAATTTGAAATGAGTTTTAGTTTTCATTTTATTCAAATGTGTCCCAACATTTCCGGAATTCGGGTTGTTGGCAGCACAAACACTGCTCTAAAGCTAGGCAGTATTATTATGTTTTAAGATAAAGCGGCATCTCTTACGACAAATGGAGTCCTCTAATCTATAAAAGACTGAGAGGAAATGACTCATTTCACAGAATTGACATCACTATTGACAAGATCCATTTCTCACTTCAGCATAACCTTTTAAGCCTGATTTACTGAACAAAAAGTCTTGCTTGCAACTATCTTGGTTTCAGAATCTGATGTAGTTCTTTCAGAACACTTCTGCAACTGAAGCTGATCTTTTGCAACTGTCCTGAATGATCAAACTGTCGTGTGGTTTATTGCTGAAGCACTTCAGTCTGTTTTTGTTTTGTAAAACCTTCTCTCCACTGATGTGTTTTCCTCTCTCCAGGTCACTGGAATGTTTTCATTTCCCACCCCTTCACTTCCAGTCGAGTCTCTCTTCATCTCAATCCTCCTCATCGGATGTTTCTCTTTCTTTTTCAACGGGGATGTTAAAATAGAGCTGTGTTTGGTTGAGGTTTCTGTAAAAGCAGAAGTAGTTCATTTTCAAAGTTCAGCACACATAAGTGTTGATTTGTTTGCATGCCCTTGACTTCTTCTCATCTGCAACAATAAAAACCATTAATCATTAACCTCTTACTTCTCAACACGAGTGAGGCCACCAACAAATCAAATATAATAAGAGTTCAGAACAGACACTGCATGTAAAAAAAAAAAAATGCAGATACGCATACATATATATGTGTGTGCTATCAAATAATTATTATTTTTACTATTATTAAATAATTATATTTATATATTAGATGTTATGTATTTTTATTATATTATTAATACATAAGAGATTATATTATTATTATATATATTTATATTATATATAATTTATATTTATATTATTATATTACTATTTATTATTATAAACAATAATTATATTATATTATATTATTATAATTTAAAAACATAATATATATTAACAATAGTAAATAATAATAATAAATATAAATTATTATATAATTTAAATATATATAATTAATTAAAAACATTTAAAATGTTATGTATTTTATTATAATATTTAATACATAAGATATATATTATATATATATATATATATATATATATATATATATATATATATCATTTATATTTTTATTTTATTATTATATTGTTGTATAATTTGTGTTTTTATAAAATTATTGTTTAATAACTATTTTATTATTAATTGCTAGGTATTTTAATTATAATATATAATATATAATATTTATATATAGATATTTATAATATTTTATATAATAAGAATTAGTAGTAGTAGTTATTAATAATGTATTTTAAATTATATAATATATAAATAATATTTATATATCTAAATATGTATTTATTAAATGTTATGTATTTTTATTATAATATTTAATACATAAGATTTATATTATATATATATATATATATATATATATATCATAATAATAACAACAATAAAAATTATTATTAGTTATTAACTGTCATGTATTTTAAACACTATAATATATAAATATTTCTATATAATATATTACAATATTTATGATATATATATATATATATATATATATATATATATATGTTGCATATTATTGTTTTTAAATAATAATTATTGTTTAATAAATATTTTTATTTATCAAATGCTAAGTATTTTAATTATAATATTTAATTATATATAACAATTCTATATATAAATATTTATAATGTTTTGTCTAATAAGAATTATTATTAGTAGTAGTATTAGTTATTAAATATAATGTATTTTTAAACTATATATTACACAAATAATATTTATATATCTTAATATGTATTATTATATAATAATATTTTTAATATTTAATATTATTCATATTTATTTATTAAATGTTACGTATTTTTAAAGAAAGCAGACATTTCGTGTTTTCTTTAATGCATTAATTATAGCATTCTCATATCTTGTAAACTTGACTCAAATGTCATCTACATCAGTTTTTACCATGTGACAGTCAGAGGTGTTTGTGTGGATCACTGCTGCCATTATAACGCCTCTTTCACTTCCTAATTAAGTGCTCTAGTTCTGCAAACTGAGACAAAGGTGCATCTGAGCTGCTGCTGACCATCAGGAATCGATGCAGCATTGACTGACATTCACAGGTCAGTTTCTCTGGACCGGCTGAAGCTACAAGGATTGTGCAGTCTCTCATTTTTAAACTCGTGTTTGCAAATACAGGAAATAAGCACATGTAGGAGGAACAGAAAAACACAAACACACACACAAAGAGCGGAAGGAGGAAGTTACTGTGCAAAACAGCTTTTAAAAAGGGTCGCAGGAACTTCATGTTCTCAGCTGCTGGGCCCAAACTCATCTCAGAACTGACAGCATGAAGATGCATGAACTGATTTGACTCAAATATCAAGTGTAATTGCACAAGTGCTTGAGCTTTAGCAGTGCTTTTGTATCTAGTTCAAACTCAAAGTGAGTTTATTTGTACAGGAAAACAAGACCGAAACACTGAGGAAGAACATCAATTTATGCAGTGAACATGGAGCATTTGAACATTTGAAGAGGTTATTTCCTCAGCAGAGAGACACAGGAAATGATGTCACCTAGACTAAAAGCCGTGGGGTTGTTAAAATCTCACAACGCCACATTTCCTGCACTGAAACACGCCATGAGATTTAGAGCAGCTGCAAACGCAGGTTTATCAGCTCCTATTTATCCAGCTGGAGTCGGGAATGAAATCCACCGACCGCCTGATCATGATAATAATTGCAATCATTTTTAACATCCAATGTGCACTTTAAACAACAATCCCACGTCGCCCTCATGGCTGCCATGATAACACATGAACATGGGTGGTGTAAAATAGTATTTGTGTCAGAAATGAACATATCAGCCCTCCGCATGTTTCCTGTGACAGACTGAAAGCCACAGAGTCTGAAGACTTCATCACAGCTGCTGAAGCACACATGAGAACTTCTTCTCAGAATGAGACAGTTCAGTTGCTCAGGAAGCTTGACTTTGTCGTGTCACCTTGATGATCAAACACAAACATCAAACACGCAGCGGTTTCCCTCAATGCAGACAATGATTTTGTCTTGTTTTCCAGCACAAATATCTAAACATTCTGAAATCAAGATGCGCAATATTAAGACTTCACTGACAATCACACAGTTTCACAAATTTAAAGCATTTAAGCATTTAAATATTCAAATTTTAGATCCTTCTATTATTGAATCCCACAATAATATTTAAAGCTTAATATATATAAAATCATCATTTATTGGGTCCTTTCAATTGGGAGGAGTCTGTCCTGAACCCTGACCCCTACATTTCAACTTGTGAAAATGATATTGACATAATTTTTGCATTTTTTTCCATTATTTTTTTTTAAATATATTTTTGATTTTAAAAAAAAATAAATAAAAAAATTATATTTTTATTAAAAAATTATTTTTTTTCATTAAATCATGAAACTTTATGTAAAAAGTGTCCCTCATGTTCATGTCACTACAGAAACAGTGTGTGTTTGAGTCATTGAGACTGATTTTAACACACTTCTACATTTCTTTGAAATCAGTTTGATAAACTTTTACAAAGAAAGATTGGATTCAAAATACAACAAATCTCATAAATTACACTTGAAATATTGTTAAAATTGTAATTGTTATTGATTTACCTGTTTTTTTAAAAATAGCAAAAAAATATATTTACGAGGAAGATGTGAACAAAATCTCAACAGGTCAATGTGACCCTTCTTATTAAATTATTTATCATTGTGTTTCGGTAGTAACAAATTTGGGGAGAGGAAAAATATTCCAAAACTTTCTGAAAATACAATATGAGAATTAACTGCACAATTACTAGAAATGTGCATTTGGATATTATACAGTTTGCATACATGCAACATTTGTGGAATTTGTTTTCAAGATGTTTCCAACTCTGACTTCGCACCAGTTCTGTAGAATGGCTCATATACAGTACAGTCCAAAAGTTTGGAACCACTAAGATTTTTAATGTTTTTAAAAGAAGTTTCGTCTGCTCACCAAGGCTACATTTATTTAATTAAAAATACAGTAAAAAACAGTAATATTGTGAAATATTATTACAATTTAAAATAACTGTGTACTATTTAATATATTTGACAAAGTAATTTATTCCAGTGATGCAAAGCTGAATTTTCAGCATCATTACTCCAGTCTTCAGTGTCACATGATCCTTCAGAAATCATTCTAATATGCTGATTTGCTGCTCAATAAACATTTATGATTATTTTCAATGTTGAAAACAGTTGTGTACTTTTTTTTCAGGATTCCTTGATGAATAGAAAGTTCAAAAGAACAGCATTTATCTGAAATACAAAGCTTCTGTAGCATTATACACTACCGTTCAAAAGTTTGGGGTCAGTAAGAATTTTTATTTTATTTTTTTAAAGAAATGAAAGAAATGAATACTTTTATTCAGCAAGGACGCATTAAATCAATCAAAAGTGGCAGTAAAGACATTTATAATGTTACAAAAGATTAGATTTCAGATAAACACTGTTCTTTTGAACTTTCTATTCATCAAATAATTATGAAAAAAAATATTGTACACAATATTTTGTACAATTGTACACATTAAATGTTTCTTGAGCAGCAGATTCATATTAGAATGATTTCTGAAGGATCATGTGACACTGAAGACTGGAGTAATGATGCTGAAAATTCAGCTTTGATCACAGAATAAATTACTTTGTGAAATATATTCAAATAGAAAACAGTTATTTTAAATTGTAATAATATTTCACAATATTACTGTTTTTACTGTATTTTTAATTAAATAAATGTAGCCTTGGTGAGCAGACGAAACTTCTTTTAAAAACATTAAAAATCTTAGTGGTTCCAAACTTTTGGACTGTACTGTATATAAGAATTTTTAAGTATTAATCACTTTTTTATTTATTATTATTACTTTAATAAGGAAACCTTCCCTGATTTCCTACGAAAGCCTGTAGACTGATCTGTAGCTTATGTGAAGGACTCACACAAATAGCTTTACAGTGTTGTTTTCTGAGAAAAAAAAAAGAGAAGTATCTAAATTAATTGAAAGGAAAAAAAATAGGCCTATAAGATAGTTTTTCTAACCACACTGGTGGATATTTGTTCTTGTTTTAAGCACAAACTCACTTAATATTGATACATTTTGTGTTTGTATATCTTCATTTCTCTTCTCCAGTAAATGTATCTTGATTTTAGAATGTTTAGATATTTGTGCTGAAAAACAAGACAGAAACACTGAGGAAGAACATCATTTTTTGCAGTTGTAATGTGCTAAAATTGTTGACATGATGACGTGCATCATGTGATCTGATGTGATCTGGGGCAGTTTCACACATTTATACACACTGATCTTGATTTCTTCACATCTAAAACTATTGCACATGACACAAATGTTTCTGAACATGGGAAAATGTGTTTTGTGCACTTGTTTCACGGTTCGTTTGCTTCTGTTGAAACAGTCAGCTCGCATTATTTCAACTTAGTTTTAAAATAATCGTGTTTAACAGCAGAATTCATGGTGGAAAACTACATTACCCATGATGCTTTGCAAAAATCCCACCAATCAGAGAGTCGAAACAAGCAAAGACGATCTCTTTAGCTCCGCCCACTCCCATGAAGCACCACAAATCGAGTCCTCGCTCTCAAAATACTTAAATATTACAAGCGATAAACATTTGTAAATGAGCAGTTTTAATTTGATTATGCTTCATGGGATTGTAGTTCTTTCCAGTTCACAGATTTTCAGAATACTTTTTAGCGTAGTTTTATAGTGTTGTGATTCTCCTCATAGCTGGCTGGTTTGGTTCATGGCTTAAAATGCTTTTAACCAAGACCTTTTTTGAAATCCCCATGGGAGAAATTAATGGAAAAACCACTTCCGCTGAAGAAGTGGGCGGCACTAATGCACTCTAATAATGTTACTGGAATGGGTAAGGCCTACACAACCTTTAAACTCCAACAACATCAAAGTCTTGAGTAACATGTTTGGCTAAAGCAGAACTTAGTCTCTGTGCTTAAACTGCAGTTCCTCTTTGTCTTCTGCCTGTCGTTGTTTCTTCTTCTCACATTATATGCACTAAATCTAAGTTCACACATTCTCATTCTGCCTCTGTGTCCTTCCACATGAGAATAATCAATCCTCCAGAACCCTTGAAACAAGAGATCATTGTAGAGCAGCATTCCTCCGCTGGAAAAAACCTTAACGTTAGCCGACTTTTTTCCCACCCCCTAATATGGTGAAAGGCAGTGAGATAGTTATGTGCTTACATCATCTTCAGGGCTCTGGAGTGCAGTGAGGAATTCTAGGGAAAATGTGTGACGTTTTCCTGAAAACAAACCCATTCCATTGGACTGGAGTCTTTTACAATAGATAAATATTACAAAGGCTACTATTTACACCCTTATAAGGGACTCATTTACACATTTGGCACTAATTTGATGGGGGGATGTTACAGATTTAAACATGGTGCTGAGAGAACCACGCGCTTATTGTTAGCATGATCAAATTCAGTCGCACAAGAGATAAGTGTTTGTCTCACTGCATTGTTTTATTGCATTTATAAAGTGCTTCATGAATGCATTCATGTTAAGTCATGAAGTAATGATTTTTGTTTTCTTTGATTATGTTCTTTGTGTTTTCTAGTGCAAATATCCAAACATTCTTAAATCAAGATGCATTTACTGGTGAAGCAAAATGACTGAAGATATACTGAAGTTTGTGCCGATGGAGTCAGAAAAATAAACTTAATTCAAATGGATTTTTATGACTCCATTGACAGATATTTGTTTTTGTTTTAAGCATAAACTCTTAATTTTGATCAGCATGTAAGACATAATATCTTCAGTCATTTTTCTGCTTCTCACATCTCTATATTTCGATGATGAGTTTCCTATGAAAAAGTGAAGTACTCTGTGTTTCATGTAACACATTTTGCATTGTTAAAATCGCCCAAATTAGTGCATGAAACGTGATAAAAGTTTGCAAGTTCTGCTTGGCACTAGCGATTGTGTGCTTATTGTGAAAGAGGAGAATGTAATGATCTTTACATCGCTCTGATAAATGTTTTGTTCTTATAATCGGCCTGATCTGAATCCTTTTCCTTCCTATTTCATGTCATGAATGGGTAAATCCAGGCATAGTTTGACTCTGCCTCTTAAGTCAACAACACTGTAAAAAAGAATTGTTGGTTTAACTTAAAAAAGCAAGTTATCTGTTTGCCTTAAAATTTTGAGTTCATTGAAATTAAAAACATGAGTTAATACAATGAATTGCGATTGGTTTAATCAACAGAAACTCTAAATATTTTATTATCTGAACCACATTAATTTGAGTTGATTTGACAACAGAAAAAATGTTGTGACAACAAATCATGAAAATAATTTTTTACATTGAACTACATCAGTCTGGTATTGTTCTTAGAGAAAGCGAGCCATTCTTTGCCATTTCAAGTTGATTTGCAGATATTCCCTTGTGACAAAAAAAAGTATTAAATCTGCATGTAGTGTATTTCTAATCTTAAAAGTATATATTTAAAAAAAAAAAAACTGTAATTGCACACTGTAAAAAACGATATGATCAGTAAGTCATGGCAACTTATGTTTTCACATTCCTTTAACTTGAATCCCACAAAATCACAATTTCAGCTTTGTTTTTTATGTTTTATAAAATTCAACTTGATTTTTAAGTCAGTTTAATATAATTTAAGTTGAAATGGCTTGATTATACCTAAAAATTTAAGGCAGCAATTGAAATTTTTTAAGTTGAAATAGGCAGAATTTTTCAAAGCTCAGATAAAATATGAATGAAATAAAAGGCCACTTAAGTGTACTTAAATAGAGCACACTTTCAGCACTGTTTCTTAACACACTTAAGTACAATTTTAACAAGAGCACATGTCAATACTGACAAATGACAAGTTTTAACATAAAATCTTTGTCGTGCTTTAAAGAAGCACACTCATTTTGATATGTTGACTAACATAAAGCACATGTACTTGATTATAATTTGAACTGTAATGTGTTATTTTATATTACATTTAACGTTAATATTTTTAAATGTACTAAATTACGACTTCATCATAACAAATGTGTAATTTCAAATCTATTTAAATATAAATTTCAATAGAAATGACATTACAGTGCTCAGTGTAAATGAGTACACCACTTTGAAAAGTAACATTTTAAACAATATCTCAATGAACACAAAAACCATTTCCAAAATGTTGACAAGACTGAGTTTAATTTAACAGCTGTTTAACTTATAACATGAAAGTAAGGTTAATAATATAACTTAGAGAACAAAATTTTCAGTTTTACTCAAATTAGGGTGAAAGTCTCTGGAGCAAAGCTAAATTTTAAACTACAAATTTAACAAGAATTCAACCACAGGTGAGTCTAATTATTCATTACACAGGTGTCCAGCAGACAGTGACTATAAAAGTCTTGGTGTTGTCATTAAAAATCATGAAGGCCATACAAAATACTAGATGTAGTAGTTTTTGTTGTGGGGTGTTGTTGCTGTGCAATGTTGTATTGTAATCTGGAGAATATGGGACTGTTTAGCTGCAAAGATTAAAAAAAAGGCCTGTTGCATAACTAACATCTTGACCGGCTGCTGTTGTGAAATGCCCGAAGATTTAGGTCAGTACCTCAGAACAAGGTACTTTTGTGGTCTGAATGTTATTCAGCTGTCATGAGGCAGCATTGAGCGGTGACAAAACAAAACAATACACATTTCTCAGGATAGCTTGACCTTTGACCTTTCTGATGCTAAGAGATCTTAAATGAATATGTTGGATTCAATACAAATTGTGCTCTATAATGTCCGTTTCAACTCGTTCCTCAGTTAAAGCAAAAAGTGTGATTGTGACACGTTTGATGTGTCTTTTTCGCATGCATTGCTTAGAGTTGCTGCAATATTGGAATCAATCAATCAATCAGTAAATAGTTCAGATATATTCTGAACCTTCACTGGCATGATAAATGACAATGTTGTCGCAGCCAAAGCATTAATAAACATCACACACAAAGACACACAAATGTTTGAGAAAAAGCAACAAGAAATTTCATAAACGTAATCCTTACTACATGGAGAATGTTCCGCAGTCACAATGTAACCAATCGCCATGACATCATCATTGATTTTGCATGACTTAATATATAAGTCTTGTATGCTGAAAGATTGATAATGAGTTTATGCTTAAAACAATATAAAAAAAGGTCATGAAAGGGCTGTGTAAGCAGACTATGTATTACTGATATTTCCAGATGTTTTGGGTTATTTTTGGTGCTTGTGAGAGACAAAGACATTTCACATGATGCATTAAATGCTATCAGTTCTTTTGGTCTTGTTTATTATCAGTTTTCCCATGAATATGGTCTGGATGAAGGAGCACACCATCAGAAGGGTAAACAAATCTTCCCCCAGAACCCCTGGAGCATTTATGACCAGATGTCAATGTGTGCTTGTGGGTAGATATGCTTTTAATTTAGCAATTCAGGGAGTTTCCTTTAATCAGAAACAGATATACAGCTACCTAGAGCCATGAAAAAAATAACACATATTTAAAAATGCATCATTTGTGAAATGACATATTTAGAGCAACAGTGTAGCAGAACAGCATCACTTTATTTCAATAGTCCACTTTAGACATTCTACAAACTACAACTAACTTTGCAACTACATGTCAACTAGCAGTCATTAGAGTATTAGTGTTTAATATCTATTAACACTTTATTTTGATGCTCCTCAACAGACATTCTACTAACTACAAGTAACTACATGTCAACTAGCAGTCATTAGAGTATTAGTGTTTAATATCTATTAACACTTTATTTTGATGCTCCTCAACAGACATTCTACTGACTACAAGTAACTACATGTCAACTAGCAGTTATTAGAGTATTAGTGCTTAATATCTGCAAAGACTTTATTTTAATAGTCCACTTTAGACATTCTACCAACTACAAGTAACTTTGCAACTACATGTCAACTAGCAGTCATTAGAGTATTAGTGCTTAATATCTATTAACACTTTATTTTGATGCCTCAACAGACATTCTACTAACTACAAGTAACTACATGTCAACTAGCAGTTATTAGAGTATTAGTGCTTAATATCTGCAAAGACTTTATTTTAATAGTCCACTTTAGACATTCTACCAACTACAAGTAACTTTGCAACTACATGTCAACTTGCAGTCATTAGAGTATTAGTGCTTAATATCTATTAACACTTTATTTTGATGCTCCTCAACAGACATTCTACTGACTACAAGTAACTACATGTCAACTAGCAGTTATTAGAGTATTAGTGCTTAATATCTGCAAAGACTTTATTTTAATAGTCCACTTTAGACATTCTACCAACTACAAGTAACTTTGCAACTACATGTCAACTTGCAGTCATTAGAGTATTAGTGCTTAATATCTATTAACACTTTATTTTGATGCTCCTCAACAGACATTCTACTGACTACAAGTAACTACATGTCAACTAGCAGTCATTAGAGTATTAGTGCTTAATATCTATTAACACTTTATTTTGATGTTCCTCAACAGACATTCTACTAACTACAAGTAACTACATGTCAACTAGCAGTCATTAGAGTATTAGTAGACTGTCTGTTTAATATCTCCTACCAACACTTTATTTCAATTGTCCACTTTAAAAATCCTACCAACTACAAGTAATTTCGGAACTACATGTCAACTAGCAGTCATTAGAGTATTAGTGCTTAATATCTGCAAAGACTTTATTTTAATAGTCCACTTTAGACATTCTACCAACTACAAGTAACTTTGCAACTACATGTCAACTTGCAGTCATTAGAGTATTAGTGCTTAATATCTATTAACACTTTATTTTGATGCTCCAGAGAGGCGTTCAACTAATTACAAGTAACTACATGTCAACCAGCAGTCATTCAAGTATTAGTGCTTAATATCTATTAGCAATTTATTTTGATGCTCACAACAGACATTTTACAAATTACAAGTAACTACATGTCAAATAGCAGTCATTAGAGTATTAGTGCTTAATATCTATTAACACTTTATTTTGATGTTCCTCAACAGACATTCTACTAACTACAAGTAACTACATGTCAACTAGCAGTCATTAGAGTATTAGTAGACTGTCTGTTTAATATCTCCTACCAACACTTTATTTCAATCGTCCACTTTAAAAATCCTACCAGCTACAAGTAATTTCGTAACTACATGTCAACTAGCAGTCATTAGAGTATTAGTGCTTAATATGCTAACACTTTATTTTGATGCTCCAACAGACATTCTACTAACTACAAGTAACTACATGTCAACTAGCAGTCATTAGAGTATTAGTGCTTAATATCTGCAAAGACTTTATTTTAATAGTCCACTTTAGACATTCTACCAACTACAAGTAACTTTGCAACTACATGTCAACTTGCAGTCATTAGAGTATTAGTGCTTAATATCTACTAACACTTTATTTTGATGTTCCTCAACAGACATTCTAACTACAAGTAACTACATGTCAACTAGCAGTCATTAGAGTATTAGTAGACTGTCTGTTAATATCTACCAACACTTTATTTCAATCGTCCACTTTAAAATCCTACCAACTACAAGTAATTTCGTAACTACATGTCAACTAGCAGTCATTAGAGTATTAGTGCTTAATATCTGCTAACACTTTATTTTGATGCTCCCAAACAGACATTCTACTGACTACAAGTAACTACATGTCAACTTATTCTACTAACCCGAACCTAACAGTCTACTAATGCTCTAATGAGAGTTAGTTGACATGTAGTTGCAAAGTTACTTATAGTTAGTAGAATGTATAATGTTTACTAGAACGAAATAAAGTGTGACCCACTGATTTTCTGGAACTGAAGAGGCTGTGATTATTTTATAATAGCATTTAAAAATTCAATTTGTTTGGCACAGTCTCCTCTGGGTCTCTGGAATATTCATTATTGATTTTTATTTATTAATATTTAATCAATTTCTCTGAGCAAGTCATTTTAAGTAGAAGGGAAATGAATGAAAATCCTTTTGATTTGTCTGTGTTTAAGTGACAGACTCTAACGCTGTTCCCAGCGTCTCTTTCCAGTAAAGTGTTTTATGTAAATAATGCAGATATATAACTTAGTGTAAGATAAACGATTAACTAAAAAACACCACCACAGCTTAATGTTATCTGAAAAATGCAAAACTATCAATGTAAAACCAAATTTGGCTGTTGCTCTATCTAACCAGATGGAAACCAGCTACACGGGGATGAGAATAGCAGACATTTGTAGATAACATCAAAAAGGGAACCGACGTCCATTTGAGTCGAGTTAACAGAGCGTGACGGCGACCGTCCACATTTCATCAGTGCTACTTCTCATTCATTTCCTCAGAGAGATTTCAGAAAATTCTTCAATAAAGAGCTCTGATCCATGAACCAAAGTGGCAGATCAATCACAACATTACAAATATTGATTTTAAACAGCCAATAAAACAATTTTTTAAATGAAAAAATGAAATGAACTATAAAACAATCTAAAAGTACAAAAAATAAATACATTCTAAATGTATTTGTTTTTGTCAGGTTTGGTGTGAGCACATGGCTTGTTATGTTTGTTTCTATGTGCCATGTGCTCTTCTGTCTTTTGTCTTAGATCCTGCCCTTCTTGTTATCTAATTACTGGTTCATATACCCCAATAATCAGATAACATGATTACAATATTACACCTTTCAATTAAAAGCCTCATCCCTTCACCCAAACCTAACATACGCCTGCAGTTTACTGAAATAAGAGGGACACAAGCTGCATTTGTTCATCAGTCAGCTGAGATATCTGTTTCAGCAAGAATTTCTGATCTGGGATCTGTTCACTTCAGTCTTGGATCCAGATGTGACATGCAATGAGACTTCTGGATGTGAGCACACGCTGCTGACGTGAGCTGCAGATATTCTGGCCTGAGAACTTCCTTTCTTGGCCCTCATTATAGAAACCTGAGTGTTTCTATCTCTATGTGTGCACACCGCTCTTCCTGACTAATGACTGTGTGTGTGTGTGTGTGTGTGTGTGTATATATATATATATATACATATATATAGATAGATAGATAGATGCTGTTCTTGTGAACTTTCTATTCATCAAAGAATCCTGAAAAATAAAATGTTTACCACTGAAGAAGTTTACGACTATGACGACTTCAGCTTCTGAGAAGCCCAGAAATGTGAAAAGGGTCAATTGACAATGAAAATGTTGCTGTAATATCACTAATGTGACTGCACTTTTTGCTCAACAGATATCGGTATTAGGTTTATCTGTGAGTGTTCTTATAGCAGCAGCCGTCACAACACTGGCAGATGGCAGCTCAGCACCCGCCGGCCAAACTGCTCACAATCACTGCTCAGTGTGCCTGGCAACGGCACACACACACACACACACCACACACACACACACACACACACACACATACACAAACACTGCTCAGCGTGCCTGGCATTAGCTTTCCTCCACTCACACATGCTCAAAATGACATACACTGACAGTGAGTGAGCTGCCTTGCTGACTACTGCCTATATAGGGAGCTATCTTCAAAGGGAGCATCCTAACCGACACAGAAAGTGACTAGTGACCTTAAATCCCAGCACACGGGATGTTCTGGCAAGGTTCTCTGAAAGTTATGAACAAACGTTCTTCCGGTAACGTTAATAGAATGTTCGTTCCAGTGTTATTTTAATATCATTCAGATACAAACTCCAACACACATTTCTTTCTGTTAGCTCCATTTCTATGGAGCATCTGCTGGTGTGAAAGAACAGATTCACTCTTTGCCAAGTGAAGATGATCATATCTGAAGTAGCTTCAAATCTCTGAGAGGGAACCCTCGTCATTTATCACTAGAACTCGGGTGTTTTTTATTGACTTACTGACAAATAAATGCATAAAAAAATATCTATGCATCTAAACACTGGCACTCAGATTTAAATAATTAATTACAACAAATGCAAGCTTAATTCAATTGTGGAAACACATTATGAGAAGAGCAGTGGACTACAGGAAGTCTGAGACTATCTTTAACTTGTTTCCTCTCAGGTGCAGCTATTGTTACCAGAGAAAACAGAACACAGCAATATTTAATCAAGAAATTCCCCCGACACCCTAACAACCACCCAGAACAATAGCAACACCTAAAAATGCCCTAGCAACCACCTACCGTAGAATACCCCAGCAACCACATAGCAACACCCTAGCAACCACTCATAAAACCCTACCAACCCCTAAAATGCCCTAGCAACCACCTACTGTAGAATACCCCAGCAACCACTTAGCAACACCCTAACAACCACCCAGAACAATAGCAACACCTAAAAATGCCCTAGGAACTACTTAGAATACTTCATCAGCCACATAGCAACACCCTTACAACCACTCTCATAGAACCCTACCAACCCCTACAGATGTCCTAGGAACCACTTAGAATACCCCACTGACCACATAGCAACACCCTAGCAATCACCCAGAACAATAACAACTGTACTACTGTAGAATACCCCAGCAACCAGATAGCAACACCCTAACAATAACACCCTAAAATGCCCTAGAAACACCTACCGTAGAATACCCCAGCAACCACATAGCAACACCCTAGCAACCACTCATAAAACCCTCAACACCTACAAATGCCCTAGGAACTACTTAGAATACTTCATCAGCCACATAGCAACACCCTTACAACCACTCTCATAGAACCCTACCAACCCCTACAGATGTCCTAGGAACCACTTAGAATACCCCATTGACCACATAGCAACACTCTAGCAACCACCCAATAAAACAGCAATGCCTAAAAATGCCCTAGCAACCACCTACTGTAGAATACCTCAGCAACCACATAGCAACACCCTTGCAACCACTCATAGAACTCTACCAACCCCTACAGATGCCCTAGGAACCACTTAGAATAACCCATCAACCACATAGCAACACCCTAATAACCACTCAGAAAACCCTCAACATCTACAAATGCCCTAGGAACTACTTAGAATACTTCATTAAACACATAACAACACCCTAGTAGCCACCCAGAAAAAATAGCAATGCCTAAAAATGCCCTAGCAACCACCTATTGTAGAATACCCCATCAACCACATAGCAACACCCTAACAACCAATCAGAAAACCCTTAACACTTACAAATGTCATAGGAACCACTTAGAAAACCCAATCAAGTACATAGCAACCCTAATACCAATCAGAAAACCCTCAACACTTACAAATGCCCTAGGAACCACTTAGAATATCCCATCGACCACATAGCAACACCCTAGCAACCACTCAGAAAACCCTGAACACTTACAAATGCCCTAGGAACCACTTAGAATACACCATCAACATAACCCTGAACACTACAAATGCCTAGGAACCCCATCAACCACATAACACCCTAACAACCAATAAAAACCTTAACATACAAATGTCATAGGAACCACTTAGAAAACCCAATCAAGTACATAGCAACACCCTAGCTACCAATCAGAAAACCCTTAACACTTACAAATGCCCTAGGAACCACTTAGAATTCCCAATCGACCACATCGCAACACCCTAGCAACCACTCAGAAAACCCTGAACACTTACAAATGCCCTAGGAACCACTTAGAATACACCATCAACCACATAGCAACACCCTAACAACCAATCAGAAGACACTTTAACATTTAGAAATGCCATAGGAACCACTTATAAAAGCCCATCAACCACATAGTAACACCCTAGCAACCACTCAGAAAACCCTCAACACTACAAATGCCCTTAGGCAACACCCTCATCAAGACACAACATTTAGAAATGCCATAGGAACACCCATTAGTAAACCTAGCAACCATCAGAATGCCCTAGGAACCACTTAGAATACCATCAACCACATAGAACCAATCAGAAGACACTTTAACATTTAGAAATGCCATAGGAACCACTTATAAAACCCCATCAACCACATAGTAACACCCTAGCAACCACTCAGAAAACCCTCAACACCTACAAATGCCCTAGGAACCATTTAGAATACTTCATCAACCTGCTCTCATTATGAGTCGCACGACACCCTCACTGTCCTGCATCATCAGATCAGAGCTAGTGTTTACACTCATTTCTTGATTTATTCATGTATTGCATGAAGTCATTTTTTCTCTGCGATGGACCAATGTAATGCCAGAGTGAAAGAGGCCTAATGTGCATGCCCCCCCCCTCGCATCACCTTCATTTTACACAGTTTCACAAAGCCTCAGTAAACAGGGTGTTAGTGATAGTTGAGGCAGAGCAAGTCTGAAGAGTTTCTCATTAGTGTGTCACTTATTGACTGTTTCCTCTATGCTGTCTAAAAATAGCTTCAGTGCTCTCAGAAAGCTGATAGTTAACAGGCTGTGTATACCAGAAACACGACCTTTCATACCTTAGTTATTACCTAGATATGGCTTAAGACTACAAACACACCTGCAGAAGTCTGGCACCCTCATCACTAAAGAAAAAAACTATTCAGTCTAAAACATTGTACATGCCGTAGCATGAGCATAATTTTTATTGCTTCAGATGCATATCAGAATGATTTCTCAAGGATCATGTGACACTGAAGACTGGAGTAATGATGCTGAAAATTCAGCTTTGATCACTGGATATAAATTACACTTTACTATATATTCACATAGAAAACAGCTGATTTACATTCCAATAATATTTCACTATTTTTGCTGTATTTTTGATCAAATAATTGGTGAGCAGGAGAGACTTGAACATGAACAAATCTTACCAACCCCAAGCCTTCGAAAGGTAGTGTGCATGAAACTGACATTTGAATAAAATGAATTTGAAATAAGAAGTTGAAAGGATAAATGGAGATACTGTAAAAGAAAGGAGAGCAATGAAAGACGAGGAATTTGTTTCTGTATTATGAAGCACATAAAGTCCTCTTTGTTGATATCATAAACGCTTGGTCTCTTCAGCACGTACAAGAGTTATTATCAGTGTCTGTTATCATAAACACGCTGAAAATAAAGCTAAACATTTATACTAGAACTATGTGAAAAGTCTCCTGAGAAACATTTAGATGTCGACTCCAAGATATTTATGTATTTATCATATGATCTTTTTCATGCCATACTGATGAGGAAACGAACTCAACAGGCCTTAGCTATAGTAGGTAAGATATATTTCAAACGTGTCGAAAGACAAACAGAAGGAACAATGTAAATCTGGCAGATTAAAACACCATTAACAGCAGCAGATTAGTGTTTATCTACTTTAAACGAGGGCTTAATGAACATCACACACTTAATACTAGTTCAGCCATAAGATTAATGAGACAATGGAACTGGTTTTGTTGATGATGAAATGGTTAAATCTGCATATTACTAAAAGGCTGAATTTATAGTTTTGTGAAATTCAGCCAAACAGTTGCTCAGATATAAATAAGGATTAATGTTAATTACACCTTAATAATATTATACCTTGAACCTAATGATTAAATTTAAGAAGGCATGTAACAAGTAAAAGCTACTGAAATTAGAACAGAAGATTAGAATGTTGGTTTAACTTAAAAAAGTAAGTTAGTTGACTTAAAATTTTAAGTTCATTGAAATTAAAAATTTGAGTCAATGCAAAGAAGGCGATTGATTTAATTAACAGAAACACAAAATATTATGTTATCTGAACCACATTAATTATCTAAGTTGAAAAAAATGTTGTGATAACAAATCATGAAAATATTTTTATATACAATGGTTAATATGTTTCAGCACTGGGTAATTAACCATGGTTTTATTATAGTAAAAATGTAGTAACCACAGATTTTTGTCGCATTACAATTTATATAGCCACAGTTTACTACAAATACCATGGTTAAACTATGGTTAAAATAGCAAAACTATGGTTAATTTGTGGTTACCACTACAGTACAATAACCATCCATGGTTAATTTTCGTAAGGGACGTGCAAATGAAGAAAATATCTCCAAACATACACTACCATTCAAAAGTTTGGAAACATTACTGTTTTTAATGTTTTCGAAAGAAGTCTCTTATGCTCTTCAAGCCTGCATTTATTTGATCAAAAATACAGAAAAAACAGTAATATTGTAAAATATTATTACAATTTAAAATATTGGTTTTCTATTATAATATACTTTAAAATGTAATTTATTTCTGTGATCAAAGCTGAATTTTCAGCATCATTACTCCAGTCTCAGTGTCACATGATCCTTCAGAAATCATTTAAAAAATGCTGATTTATTACAAATGTTGTGCTGCTTAATATTTTTTTAACGTGATATTTTTTCAGGATTCTTTGATGAATAAAAAAAGAGCAGCATTTATTTAAATTAAATCTTTTGTAACAATACACTACTGTTCAAAAGTTTGGTCAGTAATTTTTCTTTCTTTCTTTTTTTTTTTTTGGAAGAAATTAATACTTTTTTTCAGCAAGGATGTGTTAAATTGATAAAAAGTGATAGTAAAGATTTGTATTGTTAGAAATTATTTCTATTTTGAATACATGCTGTTCTCTTTGACTATTTATTCATCAATGAATCCTGAAAAAAGCATCACAGTTTCCAAAAAATATGAAGCAGCACAACTGTTTCCAACATTGATAATAACTGAGTATCAAATCATCATATTAGAAAGATTTCTGAAGGATCATGTGACACTGAAGACTCAAATAAATGCAGGCTTGATGAGCATAAGAGACTTCTTTCAAAACATTAAAAATAGTAATGTTTCCAAACTTTTGAATGGTAGTGTAATTAAAGGCTAATCCGGCCGCTATCAGTAAAGATCCAGAGTTCAACAGTTACTGCGTTTGTCCTCGAGTGACTCATGCCTGTGCCGAAACTCTGATTGTTGTCAGAACATGTCGATGTGGGTCATACTAGACAACATTCACTTAACAGACAAGCGGTGGTACTTAAATTTAACACTCAGCACGGCCTAATTGTGAGTAAAAATCAGTGTTGGCGAGTGTATGGCAGTTGGCCGGCAGCATTTTTATGAATTATAACAATGCAATGTTGAATGTGAACAACACTCGGGACAGTGTTGAAACTTCATGAAAGTTTAAACCTTACCATTTGAAATTTAAGCGCAAGAAGACGTGAAAGGGAAGCTGTTACTCGTTTCAGACAGAGTGTGATTACTGAATTAAGTTCTCTTTCACGTCTTCTTTGTGCTCGAACAGACATATTCAAACAAAATGGCAAGTATCCTCATAAACAAAATGTGCTTTCGGCAAACTGCTTTCAACTGAAAGTAGTAGCTAAATGTCACTAGATGACATCATAATGGCAAATTCATTGATCTATATAAATATGAATAGAGATCAGTGGGCAAAATAAGAATCTAGATAAGCTGCTAGATTTGCCCCTAAACTTTTGAATAAAGTCACAAAAGAGGCAGAGAAGTCGCTAAATCTAGTGACAAAATCCCTCAATTGGCAACATTGGCTTTCGGTCTTAAAGTGACAGCAGCCTAAAATCACTCACTGCTCTAGACTGAATAACTTTTCTAACTTTAATAAGGATTCATCTGTTTCATGGCTGGTAAAAAAATACGTATGGCCAGTAAAGTTAGTTTTAGGCCCTGCAGACAAGGATTTGATTAGAACAATAAGATTGATCTGCATGAGGGCATTGAAGTTTTGGGATTGTTTTTGTTAAATTTTTGGGCGACTGAAATGACTTTTACATGCAGGTCTGTATAATTCAGTTCCTTACGTTCTCAAGTTATAAGCGATTTACTATCTCCAGTAACGGAAAAGCTGAAAATTAGTGTGCAAAAGTAGGGAAATTGACATCTTCACCCTTTATTCAAATATTATTAAAGATTTTGTAGCGTTTTTGTGCTTTGAGTCGATTATCTGTGATAATTGTGCGAAATAATTGTTTAGACTGTCATAAAGAAATTATGAACAAAAACACAAGAGAACTAACCAAGTATTAATATTTTTCTTTTTTTGCATAGTAAACTAAAACCTATAGCTGTAGTTTTTGCCAAATAATTTTAAGTTCAGGGTTTTGTTCTTCCCTCATATTTAAAATGGTTTAATTTAACTTGTAAGGTCATTAAAAACAAAAATCCCTTCTGGATGTTACTTTTTGCATTTTCCAGACATGAAAAATACTGAAATTTTACAGTCAATTTTTTTTCTGGCTCAAACTCAGCTTTTTAACTATGTTCAAAAATCCTTATCCAGTAAAATAAGCATTAAAAATACAAAACAGTTAAATGCATTAAAAAGCGTCTTTGCATTGGCATCTCGACAAGCACAGAAAAAAAACACTGAAAAAGATGTCCATCTGAACTTTTATTTGCATTACAAAACAAAAATTGTGCATTCCAAGACGTCAACATACAAAAAAAAAACACTGCATGACTTTAAAGCATTTGAGCAAGTCAACCAAGAGATGTTACAAGAGCGAGTCTCCGTTACGTGTCACTCAAATTCTTCGCCCCGCCCCCGAAGCCCGGCGCCTCCTCGTCATCCTCGTCCGTATCGACAAACTTCATCAGAATATCAGTGGTGCGGTTTACAAAAAGAGGAGTACGTGGGCACAGAAAACAAAGGGCTGTACGGTCGTCTGCATTTTTTTTGGTTGTCCAATCACAATGCGACTTAGGTCATATTAAACAGCGAAAAGACGTGAAAAAGAAGGCAATGTGGAATGTACAGTGCATAGAAGTGTGGCGAGAGACTTTCATGACGAGCCCGGCCTGTTTCTCCTGTTCGATGGCTGGAAAACAAGAGGAAAAAAGTGTTATCGGGTGTTCATTTTGGGGTCGGTTCCTCAAATGAAAGTGTGCCGAATCTTACTTTCTTTTGACGGCAACGGATTTTTCTCCTGAGTTTCTGTTTTCTTCAGCTTGGTTTTGTCAAAGCTGGTCACCTCCTCGAGATTTGGCTTGTCAGACATGTTTGCAGTAGGTCTGAAAGGAAATGATAAGAAAGAGACACATGACCTCCATTAATATTCATATCAGTGACTCATATCAATATGAGCTTATAGAACCCAAAAGAACCTAAATGTGCTTTAAAAATGCAATAAAGAACAAAAGCGAAAGGCTTTATGCTGTAATGCAGAGACTGTGGCAAAAGGAAACGCTGCTGTTGCATCACAGTCTTGAGTGTGTGGTATGAAACCACCGCCCTTTCCTGCTCATTCTCCCTCTTATTCACTTCATATCAACATTTTGATCAGTAAACACATTCTTTTAGCTTTTTGCAATGATTTGCGCATATCTGCCCTGACATTTATGCAAAATTTCGGGGGATGGAATGTAAAAACTGATCGCGCTTGCTCATTCCTGAACAAAGAAACTGCATGCATCTATTGTCTCTGGCACATATATATCACATTAATACTTATATAACCTATAATATAGCGACGAACCGTCACATTTCCTGTAAAAATGCATGCATTTATATATTTCGACAATTATGCATGATAAAACAGCTTCTAAAAACGCAAATTTAGACTATAATTAAAAGATTATAAAGAATAACAGCATGTTGTTATGCTATATTAGTGCATTTAAAACACAAAAAAGAGAGATTCTTGTGCTCACCAGAGTGTGTGGTAGTTGAAGTGGTTTATTCTCCAGCAGATGCAGCAGTGTGAGGAAAAGCGCAGAATCTCAGCATTTATAAGGAGGGATAGGCAAATCACGTGACTGACGTCACCGCACCGTTAGATGAATCGCTACTTCGCGGAGTTCGCGTGCACATTTATAAACCAACTAGATACGAAAAACATTTTAGCCGAGAAACGATGTAAACATGAAGCAATTTGAGTATTTAGGAGTGATAAAACGTGCAAGGAAGTCGTGTCGGGGCCGCGTGCTGATGTGAACGCGCTCTGCTGTGCGACAGCGACATCGTGTGGACACACACAAAATGACACTAGAAATAAATATAGATATTTTCACTTGGGAAATAAACTTTTTTATTGTGTCCTAAAGTAACGTTTTCAAAATATCACAAGTTAATAAACTGAATGGTGTTGTATTATATTGTGGATATTCACTCGGTTCAACAAGATCAGAAACTGTGACGATCAAGCTGCACTAAAAAAAACAAAACACGATGTTTGTGCTGGAAAACGAGATACTGAGGAAGAACGACGTTTTATTTATTTTTTATTTTTTGCAGTGTTTACATTGATTCTTTTGTTGAGATAAACTGCAAACCTACTTCCCTTTTTCAGGCAGACGCTAATAATGCTAAATAATGCTAATAATGCTAAAAACAAACAAACAATGGCCCTTTAAATAAATATTATTTTGCACTAACTAGGCCAAAGCAAACATGTATAACAGAAAACTTATTTTAGTTAGCTAAGCTGGTCTTGACTAACAGGAAGTGTGTGAGGTCAGTTCCTGTTAGCTGCTAGCACACGATTTAGCAGTTGCTTGCAAAATTTGCTGACTTTTCCCCATCATTTTATGATAAAAGATAGTAAAACAGATGCTCTTGAAATGAAATGTTCCTTTGCATCTCTCTCACATGATAAAATACTATAGTATTTGCTATAGTAAAATATAGTAAACTGTAGTAGTTATGCTACAGCAATAGTGAACTGATACTTTAGATTTTACTACTGTAGTATAATATACCCTATAGTTGTAGAAACCTTGGGTAATTTGTTTATATAGCTACCACAACAAATTAATTCAAGTACTTTACTATAGTATGATTCAAAAATAGCATTTAATGTAGCTAAATTAGGCTACTATAGTATTTTTTCACGTGTGTGCAAAGAGTTTACAAGCGAGTTTCTGTCTTAATAAACAAACAAGTAAAACAATACAACATTAGTGACCATGTGAAGAATTAGCACATGAAATTTCAATATATATCAGTTTTGCACTAAAAAAAGGACTAACATGAAAACTTGCTGCATCATTTTGTGAGGAAAAATAGGAAAAATATGCTCTGTGTGAAATAGTATGTGTGCAAAGAGAAACGATTAAGTTTGGACCGGTGCTGTAAATAATTTTAATAGTTTGAATTTACATTTTACAAGATTTTGCAAGTGCTTTGGATAAAAAAATAAACACAGGTAAAATAAATTACAACAAACTAATTAAAACATTAGTGACCAAGTTAAGGATTGATTTTGTCGTACCGCTTTTCACTGACATTTACAATAAAGTCCTATTAGTTAATGTTAGTTAATGCATTAACAATGAGCAATGCATTTAATCTTTGTTAACATTAGTTAATAAAAATACAGCTTTTTGATTTTAATAATATTATGAACATTAACTGAGATTAATAAATACTTTAGGAGTATTTCACTGTTAGTTCATGTTAACTAACTAATGTTAACAACTGGAACCTTATTGTAAATGTATGTATATAAGTTTTTATCATTTTGTTATGAAAAATAGAAAAAACAGATGCTCCTTATGAAATGTTCCTTTGTTTGCAACGAGAAACAATGACTTTTGGACTGTTATTGTAAATATTTTTGTTTTAATAGTTTGAATTTACATTTTACACTGTAAAAAATTCCACCTTTTTCACTTAAAAAACCTTCAGTTCCTGTCTTACATTGAGTTAAATCATCTTGTTTGTACAATTTCAACTTTATTATATTAAACCTACTTTAAAAAATTGAGTTGATAACTTATAAAGTTGAAACTGTGTAAATTATTTTGATGAGTTAAAGTAATGTGAAAACATTGGCATGACGTACAGATCATATCACTTTTCACAGTGTGCAAGTGAGTTTCAGCCTTCAATAAAAAAAAAAATACAAAATTCAATAATACATTAGTGACCAAGCAAAATAAGCTTGAAATTTCATGTACAGTATAAAAGTGACGTCCGGCCTAGTAAAACTGACATCTTCACCCTTCATTCAAATATTATTAAAGATTTTGTAGTCATATTGTATAGTTGTTCTTGGAGTTGATTGCTTTATTTGTGATAATAGAATATGAAAGAAATTATGAACACATGCAAAAACAACAGAGAAACAAGCAAATATTAATATGCATTTTCTGTTTTGCTAAATAATTTTGTCAGATAAGTACCTTAAACAAGATTAGTGTTTTGTTCTTCCCTCATATTTTGATCATATTTTGCTCATTAAGGGGTCATTTAAAACAATTTAGCATGGTACTAATTTTCAAATCAGGTTTCTGCATCTACTTGGTGGTGAAGTATCGGCTATAGAGGTCGCTGTACATGGCCTGGTTGTCCACCCGTATGGCGTTCCGCAGGGATTGCCAGAACCAGGCTTCGGCGGACGAGGAGCGCGGCCACTCGAGGATGCTGCGAGCGCACAGACGCCTGCGCAGCCGCAGGAAATGCGAGTACTGCAGCACGGGCTCCAGGAGCAGCAGCACGATCACGTCCTCGTTGTCCTCCACCAGCCTCTGGTGAGCCAGGAAGACGGCCAGCTTGAAGGAGCCGCTGTTCACGTAAGCCTCGGTCAGCACGAAGACGGTTTTGCGGCTGTGCTGGATGCTCTGGGTCAGACTGTCCAAGACGGGAGAGCCGGGGATCCAGTCCCGCTCCTCCAGGCAGATGGGTAGGAAGCGCTCGCCTCGTTCCTCCAGCTGCACCCGCAGGTGGTTGAGCACCCAGTCGGACACCTGCAACATCGACACCGTTACTGCACTGACTAACGACACTATTGTCTTCTATAGAGCTGCTTATTCATAGTTTTCACATGACAAAACAAGACTTTCCTCCAGTGAGTTTCTCCTTAAAACCATTATAAAGAAAATGCATTGCATTCATATTCTGGCCTCATCTCGCCTGTACATAGTATGCATCATCAATAAGCTGATTGGTCTTTTAGTAACAGTGTTTTAGTGCACTTTAAGGGTTTTTCACGTTAAGTGTTTTATGTTTTTAGTGATTGAAATACTGCAGCAGGTGCTGTGGATCACAAGAGACCAAAACATGCATTTTGTTCACATATTTTTGTTTTTGACAAAAATTGACAGGCCTGTGCTTCAGTTCTATGGATGTTTTGCCCTCCGGGTCTCTTTGACTGAAAACTGTGAAGAGTTGAAATGAACTTGTTTCATAATTGATGAACACTGTTTTTAACTGGATCAACAATTGAGCTGAATAATGACGCCATCCTAGCTAACAAAAATATGCTCTGGGAATGTTTTCATGATGATTATGGAAACATTATTTCTGAATGTTCTCAGAATGTTCAAATGGCTTTGTCTTGAAAGTTATCAAGGGAGCATTCCATTTTATGATTTTACAAACATTATTGGGACGTACTTTATTTTGAATGTTGAGCGGTTTGAAACAAGTAGTAGTAGCTCTTAAACCTTATAGGGTCTCTGGGGTCTTTTTTAGACCCCAAACGACGTTTGATAAAATAAAAAAAAATGTTCTCTTTGTCCAAATGACATGAAACTTTGTACAATTGTTAACACTTTCTAGATATACAAATAAAAATAAATTGAGTGATATCTTGTTTTTATATTAGTGTAGAAAAAAAGTCACACTCAGGGTCTTTGGGTCTCCAGACAACAAAATGTAATTTTGTAACAAAATAATTGTTTTTTTAAAAAAAGGAAATGTAATTTTACTCTGTTTATTAATGTTTTTACTCAACATTTGTGTAGTTTTTGGAGGATTCATCATATCTTTTAAATTTATATAAATAAATAAATATTTTTTTAAAATAGGTTTTTATACAAAAACAGCTTTTTATGTAAAATTCACTTTATAAAAGACCCACATTTCTGCATCTTTTGGAAAATGCAGTTTTAAAAGTAAAAAATGATCACTTTATCCAGTAGATGGCAGCAGAGCTCCACTATTTGCTATTTGACTGACTGAAAGACTCTTTTCACAAGTATTTTCAGCTGGATTCATATCTAAATATTATGAAATCACAATTATGACAATAAAAGCTACTTTTTGTCAAAGTTTAGTATTTTTTTTTTGTACTGAAAAAATTAAGTTTTTCAATAATGTTGATTCTGAGGATGAATTTTGTCCATTTTCTAAGCGGGGTCTCATCATATTGTAACAATATTGAAAAACTGTTTTTATTTATTACAATAAATACTAAACTTAAAAGTCATTTTTATTGTCATAATTGTGATTTCATAATATTTAGATATGAATCCAACTGAAAAATACTTGTGAAAAGATGTCTTTCAGTCAGTCAAATAGCAAATAGTGGAGCTCTGCTGCCATCTACTGGATAAAGTGATCATTTTTTACTTTTAAAACTACACAAATGTTGAGTAAAAACATTAATAAATAGAGTAAAATTGCATTTTGTTGCCTGGGGTCTGTGGAGATCCCAAAGACCCTGAGTGTACTTCCCAAACGAAGACCGCACAAGGGTTAAAAAGCATTAGACGAATATCCAACTAGAATTATTCCAAAATAAAACATTCAATGAACGATGCTAACATTTTGAGAATGTTATTAACTCTTTCCCTGCCAGCGTTTTTGATCATTTTCACAAAAAATGAATGGCCCCCAGAATATTTTGCTGTATGAATATCTGAACATGCAATAAATCAAAGTAAGGAACAACAACAAAAAAAAAAAACTGTTTGCTTCATGCATTCTTCTTTATCAACACTTGAATGTGAGTATGTATTTTTTTTTTTTTTTTTTTTTTTTTTTTTTAAAAGCAACATTTTGAACAAAAAGCTGAGAAAAAAAGCAATGCTTTTATCACTTGTTTCTGCTGCTTCTTCGCATATGTTTTGATCCGGAGATTCTGTACTCTTTCAGAAGATGTGTAATAGCGCCCCCTACTGTATAACAGTGAAAACTCTGTCAATGGCAGGGAAAGAGTTAAAATTTTAGTTCACTTCAGAATTCAAATTTCCTGATAATTTACTCACCCCCATGTCATCCAAGATGTTTATGTCTTTCTTTCTTCAGTGGAAAAGAAATGAAGGTTTTTGAGGAAAACATTCCAGGATTTTTCTCCATATAGTGGACTTCACTGGGGTTCAACGGGTTGAAGGTCCAAATGTCAGTTTCAGTGCAGCTTCAAAGAGCTCTACATGATCCCAGACGAGGAATAAGAGTCTTATCTAGAGAAACCATCAGACTAAAATTGTAATCATTACGTAATCATGTTGGAAAGGTCATGCATGACCTAGGCGGAAGTAAGGATCTCATTTTCTCCTCCAACTTCAAAATCGTTTGACATCGTTGTTTTACCTTTTCTTGTAAAGGTTGTTTGACTTCGTCTTTGCACGTTCTCTTTGTAAACACTGGATCGGTACTTCCTCCTACGTCACGTGTTACCTTTCCAACATGATTACGTCATGCGTGGAGCATCACAGAGCAGTGCAAGACGAGCATTTGTGGTTAAAAAGTATATAATTTTAATTTTTTTTTAGAAAATGAGCGATGGTTTCTCTAGATAAGACTCTTATTCCTCGTCTGGGATCTTGTAGAGCTCTTTGAAGCTGCACTGAAACTGACATTTGGACCTTCAACCCGTTGAACCCCAGTGAAGTCCACTATATGGAGAAAAATCCTGGAATGTGTTTTCCTTCATTTCTTTTCCACTGAAGAAAGAAAGACATGAACATCTTGGATGACATGGAGGAGAGTAAATTATCAGGAAATTTGAATTCTGAAGTGAACTAATCCTTTAATGACTAAATAACTATGAACAAATGTTTTAATGTATTAATGTTACTGAAAGAATGTTTGTTTATAACTCAGAGAGAACCTCTGCACTGCAAAAAAATGAGGTTCTTCCTCAGTGTTTCTGTCTTGTTTTCCAGCACAAATATCTAAACATTCTTAAATCAAGATACATTTACTGGAGAAGCAAATTGACTGAAAATATTAAGTCTTGTGTGCTGAAAAATTGTGCTTAAAACAAGAAAAAATATCTGCCATTGAGGTCAGAAAAATAATCTTGTTTATCCTTTGAATTAAGTTTTTTTTTCTGACCCCATTGGCAGATATTTTTTGGGAAGCTAACATGTATTGTTTAAAGCACTTTAGAAATAAAGCTGACTTGACCTGCGCGTCCTTGGTGTCGTAGGTGATGAAGGCGTCGTAGATGCAGCTGTCGGAGCTCAGGTGCTGATACCCAGTGAATCTGGCTTTCAAATAGTAGAATAAGTAGGAGGCATCCCAGTAGAAAAGGTGCATTGCGACAGCCACGAAAGTGGTGCATATAATGCACACAAGTGAGTGGAAGTACACCAGAAAGGCCAATTGGTCATTGTTGCATTCTTCAATGTGAAATTTTATAACAGGCTGACCTTTCCTCTCTTCCGGCATGGCGCACAGCACAGAGGTCACCAATTTAGGGATTTTCACATTGGTTTTAGAAATCCACAGAATGAATTCAAGTAGGTCGCACGTGCAGTGGAACGGGTTGCCGTTGAGCCACAGCTTCTTCAGGTAACTCTCGGTTTCAGGTGGAAACGTGGACTGGTTGATGGTTATGAGATAGTTGTGACTGAGATCAAGTGCCTCAAGGTTTACCGCTCCCTTTAAAAATCCACCGGAGAGCTTGGATATTCGGTTGTACTGGAGATCGAGGAACTGTAAAGAGGGAGCATCACTTGCCAAATTACTTGATATCTGATAGATCTTGTTGTTACTTAAAATGAGCTCTTGGATGTGGGAAATTTCTTAACATCGTCCAGTTAAAAATCACCAGACCGTTGTGGCTTAATCGCAACTTCTGAATGCTTCTGGGAAGAAGCGTATAAACTCTAAAAGGGATTTTCTCGATGTCGTTGCAGGATATGTCAAGATAAGTCAGATTGGTCAAGTTTGCGAAAAGCCTATCGTAGGTTCTGTCTCTATCCCTCCACATGCTGCCGAGACTATTGTGATGGAATTGCAGCTCTTGAAGAGATGCGCTTGAGATGGTTTTGGTGGTCAACGTGAAGATGTATTGTAGCTCATGTTCAGTACCTTCAAAGAGGGCAAATATTGGAGGAAGTTCAAATTGTCACACCTTGCACGGTGAAATAATGGGGGTTGTAACTCAGGTCCAGCACCTCAAGACTCTGTAACTCTTGGAAGGCGTGATCGTATGCCAAATCAATTTTGTTGTAGGACAAATCTAGGTATTTGAGACCTGGAAGCGATGTGAATTCGGATCCATTCGGAGCCGTGGAAAAGCCATTCATGGAGAGATTGAGGCAAGATATGTTCCCGTATGACTCAAACTGTGTGCAGGAGAAATTAGGAACAGGTTATTTCGACTGAGATCCAACACTCGACCGGTGGCGTAGCACTCTGGCTTCACAAGATTTTTTGGAACTCATAGGAATGATCTTTAGGGTAAGGGTCTGACACTGACGGCATCATGAATGAGGATTTTAAACCACACCTGTCTTTTCTCAAGTTCCTATTGATCACCGGGTAAGTCTGTTTTCTGAAGATAGAGTAGTTTCACGTGTTGGAATTTTTCAAATATGTTTGAATTTGCACGCACAATGAAGTTTATTCCACACAGAGAGATTTCGTAAGCCGTACAGAGAGCGGAAGGTATCATCATGGATTTCTTGAAACACCAATCCTCGAAGGTTCAGTATCCTCAGCGAGGTCAAATTCGCGAAGCTGGGCGATAGTGTAACAGTGGGCGGGTAAGTCTTAAGGGCAAAGTTAAACGAAAGATCAAGTTTGGTAAGCAGTGGCAGATTACCCAAGAAAAAATTCTCTTGGACGGCTGTGAACAAGAAATTGAACGAAAGGTAGAGCTTCTTAAGTTCCAAAATATTGGCGAGCCAGCCAGGATCTACGGACGTGAGTGAATTCCCCGCGAGGTGCAGAATCTGCAGCTTTTTAAGGTTGGAAAAAGCTCGCGGATGGATTTCAATGGAAACATTTTTACAAGGAACACATGGATATGGAGCATTGTTACACCTTGGGCAGTTTCCTTGGATCTTTAGAGTTGTCAGATTGTCGAGTCCTTGGAAATCATGCTCTCCGACGTACGCGATTCTGTTTGAAGCGAGCTCGAGAGTCCTTAAAGACACCGGTAATCCCCTGGGCACTCGAGTTATGTTGTTGTACGATAAAGTAAGATGTTTCAATCTTGTCAGGACTGAAAGACTCCCATCTTCTATGTGATAATCTCTCGAGCAAGGATTCCAGTAGAAGCAGTTTTTCGAAAGAAAAAGAAGTGTCAGATTTGGCACATGCGCAAAAGTCGTTGAGTTTAACCAGATGATGTTGTTCACTACAAGCATTAGTTCCTGCAGGTTTTTTGGAAGTTTTTTTGGTACGTTCTTTAGTCTGAACCCGTCGAGCTCCAGCGTACGCAACTTGGTCAAATTCACAAACTCCTCGTCGCCAACAACAACCTTCTGATTCTTATTCAGCCAGTTCAGATTTAAAGCGGTCAGATTCTCCAGGTATCGGAAAACTCCTGATGTTAAGTTCTTGATCCTGTTCTCAGAAAGGTCAAGGGAGGTGGTGTTTCTCTGGAGCGTCGGCATAATTTTGAGTCCACGTCCACCACAGTTGACCACAATCGTCATCTCAGTTTTGTTCTCATGTATATCGCAGGGTTGATTCTTTATGGTCAACTCGTCCTTTTGGCACAGAGTTAGTGTGATCTTCAATGTCATAATAAGCCAGACTTCCAATTTTATCACCTGTGGGAATACGAAACAAAGAGCTGTTAAATGACACCGTGCAATATGACAAAAACATTGTCAACACTTTACAATAAGATTCCAACTATATTATTATACTTGTTTTCCAGTAAAAAGTATCTAAACATTCATAAATCAAGATACATTTACTGGAGAAGCAAAATGACTGAAGATATTAAGTCGTGTTTTCTGAAAAACTGAATGAGTTTGAAAAAGACTAAATATCTGCCAATGTAGTCAGAAAAATAACTTAATTTAAAGAGAAAACAAGATTATTTCTGACCCAACTGGCAGATTTTAGCCTAATTTTAAGCATAAACTCACTTCATTGTTACATTTTTCAGTAAACAAGACTTAATATCTTCAGTCATTTTGCTTCTTATTTAAGAATGTTTAGATATTTGTAATGAAAAACAAGACAAAAATACTGAGAAAGAACATGGTTTTTTTGCAGTTTAACAATGAAAAACCCTTCTAAAGCATTTCTGTTAATTTCAATTTGGTCCCACTTTATATTAAGTGGCCTTAACTACTCTGTACTTACATCAAAAAATAAGTACAATGTACTTATTGGGTTCATATTGAATTGCAAAACACTTTTGATTAATTGCAAAACACAAATGATTAATTTAAATGTAAGTACATAGTAGTTAAGGCCACTTAATGTAAAGTGGGACCTTCAAAATTTATATATTATTTAAACATTCATCAAAAGTTCTGTTAATATTACGTAATGGACCTGAGCTGACTAACAAACAATGAACATTATTTTTTTATATAACTCATAACGACTTGCTCTTTGTTAGTTAATGCATTAATTGACATTATTTAATATGACCTTATTATAAAGTGTTACCTTATTAAAGCAATGCATTTTATATGTGCATGAAATGCATTTGTCTTTGTAACTATAAACAACAGCATATGCAATAGACTGAAAAACAAAAATCACCCTAACATCAAACATACAATACTACGACTAATAATAATAACAACTAATAATATTTATTAATTGTATAAATAGACTTTCTTACCATTGTAGCAATGTCTTTGTAATGCCCCTGTGCATGCAATGCAATGCTTTGAACCAAAATAAGTGGAATCTGGTGATGCGCACAGTTGCATTTAGGAAACAGGAAGTTTTGGTTTAACTGCTAAAGACTATTTTAACACTAATAGATCTCTAAACGTGGCCTGTCATCGCCACCTGCCAGTCCACTGACTAATATAAACCGTTCTGTTTTTATTTAATGACCACAATCAAAATTGTTTGATGAAAGTAATGTGTTTCTTACTGCTGGATCAGTACAGCCACAAAGACGAAAGTGGTTTTGTAAGTTACAATTATAGGAGAGGAAGTTCTGCCTACATTGTTCCTTCTTCTCAGGGACATGATAGCACAAATCACATGCACATTTGCATACGTTAGAGGCTGTACTTCAGAAATTGAAACTGGAACAGACCTTCTATGTATCATATTTAAATTTATGGTTTTCAACATGCTCAGTTATATATCTATAGTTCAACATATATATGGTAACAATGTGGTATTTTAAAGGTGAAGTGAGCTTTTCAGTGGTATGAATAGTTTCCCGTATCTAGAGTCTCTGTAAATAAATATGCAGAATCACTGTAAGTCACCTTCAGGTTTATATCCTTATAAAAGTGAAACACTGATTCTGTCGTGTCAGAGCAACAAAAAAGAAGTTTGAGTGTTATTTTTAGCAATTCCATTTGGTGACACTACTGCCACAGAAATGACACAGTTTCGTTTAAATGGAGATTTTAATAAATATTATATTTATTCTAATGTTTTGGCAGAATAAAATCAGCTATCCTCTATTGCAAAACTGCAATGATATCTCTATTATATAAAAGGCACTAGTATAATGGGGGTTTCCACTATGATTATTATGAAAAATCTAAAAATATATTCTATAACTGAATTAGGGGCTTTTTGATCTCATTAACACATGTATTGGACACATAAATGCAAAAAAATCCCTCTGTATGTTTTGAGACGTGATGGAGATTGCACTGCAAAAAAAAAAAACTTTTCCAGCACAAATATCTAAAGATTTTTGAATTAAGATGGAGAAACAAAATGATTGAAGATGTTTTGACTTGTTTTCTGAAAAATGTTTATGCTTTAAAAAGTACGGTAAGAAAAATAAGCTTGTTTTTCCTTTAAATTAAATGTATTTTTTCTAACCCCACTGACAGATTTTTATATATCTTCTAATATCTTCAGTCATTTTGCTTCTCCAGTAAATGTATCTCGATTTAAGAATGTTTAGATATTTGTGCTGAAAAAACAGGACAGAAATCAGTTTTTGCAGTGTTATTTTAACTATGGATGAAAAATCTCCAACCTTATTGTGAGTGAGAGCTTCCTGAAGGGTTAAAATAGATGGCTACTTATACAGTAAATAATAAATATATCTCTAAGAATATGCATTTTTGGTTTCGTTACCTCATATTTCATGCACTGACACGCTGCTGCGGTTTTCACTTTTAATCACTTTCATTCAGGACCCTCGGGACCCCAGTTTAACACTTCTCTGGAGACCCGGGGAAACACAGATAACTCAGTGTTCAGTTTTTCAGAACTGAAATATACTGAAAAGTGTACACTGATCTGTAAGCATGACATTTGAAAATCCATTCCTCTTAGAAAAACAGAAATATTCCAAAATATGGTACTGGAATTTTAGTTTGGAGAGCAAAAAACTATCATTTCACACTAAAGTGATTTTTTATTTTTTATTTTTTTAACAACAATAACAACAACAACAACAACAAAATGATTAGCATCCTGCTTGGTGAAAACACTAGACGTGTGCATAAAATTACTTAGATCAGCATAAAAATACTACTATCTAAAAACTAAGAATATGTTATTATTATTATTATTATTACATTTTTGCTTGGCCAAGGAGAATATAAAAATAATAATAATAACTTATTATTATTGTTATTAATCAAACTGCAGGCTGTATCCCTTGAGTTTGACCAAATAGAATAATAATAAGTTGTTATTATTATTATTAATAATAGTAATAAAACAATATAAAATAATAATTATATTTAAATATGAATTATTCATGAAATGGTCATGAAATCTACACACAGAGAATTAAAAAATGTGTTAAATGATAATATAATAATAATAATAATAATAATAATAATTACTTGGCCAAACTCAATAGATACTGCTGGCTGTATCCCTCGAGTTTGACCAACAATAATAATAATAATTATTATATTATTATTATTATTATTATTATTAATTGTGCAAGCAGCCTTTGGAGTATCATCATTGGCAGCTGCCAAGCCACTCCCTAGCAACCAAACAGAGTACCCTAGCAACCGTTTAGCAAGACCTATATCTCTGCATCAGAACATCGTAGAGACATGGGGCTTGGCTTTTTTGACTCATGCTAGCAAACTGGACATCCAACATGCTACACATGGTAGCAGTGAATAGCTACATGCTAATAGCAATTAGCTTAGGGTTTAACATGACACAAACTAGAAAAATGTGTTAGCATCATGCTAGTAGCATGCTAATCGTGTTAGCTTCATGCTAGTAGCATGCTAATCATTTAGCATCATGCTAGCAAACATGCTAATCATGTTAGCATGTTGCTAACATTATGATAACATGATTAGCATCTTGTTAAAAACATGTTAGCAACATGGTAATCATGTTAGCATCATGCTAGCATTATGCTAATCATGTTAGCATGTTGCTAGCAGTATGCTAACATGATTAGCAACTTGCTAAAAACATGCTAGCAGCATGCTAAGGGTTATTTAAATAATAATTATTATTATATTTAAATATTGTATTTATTATTATTATGTGGTCATAAAATCTGCACATTCACTACCCTCCTCCTCGTTCATTTTTTAAAGTTAGACATCAACCTTCTTGTATTCCTCAATCAAATCATTATAAAGAATATAACAAGAAAAAAAAATTTTATGATCATGATTATTTTTATATTCATTTTTCAATCATTCAAAATTTGTATAGGGTCGCAAACGACCCGAGGTGTGTATGAGTGTACGTATATTTTTTCTGCACAACAATAATTGAATCTTAGATGATGGAATAAGTGCAATTCACCACAAGGTGGCAGCGATCGAAATATGATTTTGAAAATGTTGAAAATTATATAGTTTTGAGAATATGTTGAGAGAATGCGGGCTCATATTCGTGACCTCAAACATAAAATAGCCTATTATTTGCTGAATGTACTGGGAAAATGAGCTCTGACGAGGACAGTGATGATAGCATAAAACTCAAAGCTCCAAAAGGTAACAAAATATGCTTTATTTTATTCTTCTGTAATTGTTACTCTAATATCAGAGGAGTTTTATATTATCGCGACAGGTAGAGATCCATCCGTGATAGATATAGATCCAGGTCGATAAAGACCCGAATATGTAAGAATGATTGGCATGCATTTAAGAGTTAAAAATAATAATGAGTAGAAGAAGAATTATTATTTTGATGTGGTCATCAAATCTGTACACATAATAAATAAAAGAATCAGCAAAATGCAGTTTTAGTCCGACACCATGTTACAACTTTCCAAAAGCATGCCAAACACCCAGGAAAAAATGTGTATTTGTCAATGAACTCCAACAAAAAAGTGGTTGTGTTTATTTACAGTTATATGGACAACAAAACGGAATCAAATCAACATCATATTAAAGGTTATATGCTTCACTGTGGTCTTTAGACGGAAGCATTGGAGTGTGTCCCAATCAATCACAGCGTTTCCTGGAAGAGTTTGTTGTACTGCCGACTGTCTGTTGACATGAGGCCTCTGAGACTGAACCAGAAGTACCTCTGTGCTTGAGGGTTCCTCGGCCACTCCAGGATTGATTTTTTATACAACCTCTTCCTCAGCTTGAGGTACTTGGAGTGACAAGGCATTTTCTCCAAGAATATCAGGACGATAACATCATTCCTCTCATCCATAAGTCGCTGGTGGGCCAAATAAAACGCTGTCCTGAAGCTGCCGCTCTCTGATGTACTGCCCCGTCAGGATGAAAACGGTGCGTTTACTCAACTGTATGCTCTGGGAAAGGTTTTCAATGAGGGGACAGCCAGGCACCCAATCCCGCTCCTCCAGACAGAGTTGCATCCGCGGATCGCCCCGGTCCTCCAGGTGAACGCGGAGCTCCTGCATGACCCACTCGTGAACGGCTGGATCCGTCGTGTCGTAGACCACGAAGGCGTCGTAGACGGTGCTGTTGGAGGACAGCCGGCGGTATCCCTTGAGTTTGGCCAAGCAGAAGTGGTAGATGTACCACACATCCCAAAGGAAGAGATGGCTGGAGATGGTGAGTGTGAGGATGCTCAGAATCACAGAGGTCAGGAAAATACACAGGATGATGGACAGGGAGTTGTGTTGGCAGGCCTGGACGTTTAGGAAAATGATGCTTTGACCTGTTTGGGCACTCGGCGAAGAGCAGGTGACGTCCGTCGCGAGGCGTGGGATATTCACGGAGGTGCGGTTGATCCATCGGACGAACCACGTGGCATTGCAAGAGCACACAAACCTGTTGTTGTTCAAGTACAAGGTCTCCAGATGGTCAACAACATTTTCCGGGAAGCTCGATTCGTCGATGAACTGGATGAGGTTGTAACTGAGATCCAAGACCTTGAGGCTGAATGCATCCTTTAGGAAATTCGGAGTCAGCTTTGCAATGTAGTTCTTGTGTAGGACAAGAGTTTGGATCGATTTTGTGTAGTTGGTCAAGCACGTAGGAACCTCCGTCAGGTAATTCTCACTGAGGTCCAACAGCTGTAGGTTTTTAAGGTTCACAAGACCTTCCCATTTAAATGACTTCAGCCTGTTGTTAGTGATGTAGAGTTCTGTGAGGGTGTCTGGAAGACCTTCGAAAACACCTTGTGGGATGAAGTTCAGGTTGTTTTGAGAAATGTCAAGAGTCTTCAAGGCCACAAGTTTCTTAAAGTAGCTGACGTACCTCGTGTCTCCATCCCTCCACAACATATCAAGACGGTTACCTCTAAACTCCAAATGTTCCAGAGTAAAACTCTCCATTTCGGTGTTCGTGGATGTGGATATCTGGTTGTCGTTCATGATTAATTTTCGCAGCTTATTCAGGCTTTTTGTAAAGTTCAACATGTGAGTTAAACCCTCAGCCACGAAGAAATGGCTGTTACGGCTGATATCCAGAACGATCAAGCTGCTCAGTTCCTGGAACGCTGAAGAGTACATCAAATCCAAACGATTGTCGGAAAAGTCTAGGTATTGTAAATTCTTCAACTGGACAAACTCAGAACCGTTCAAACTCTGGCTCATGGCGTTCCCGGAGAGATTTAAACACCTCAGCTCACCAAGATCCAGAAATCTGGAATGAAGGAAAAAGATGTTATTCCTGCTAATATCCAATGTTTTTCCGAAGGAACTACATTCGTTGTTGAAAGGACTTGTAATCCAGAGTTCCTTGTCCTTGTATTTGCAGCTGCGTGCAAATTCGTCATAGAGGAAATAGTGGACATCCTTCACTTCTCCATTGTGGTACTGGGCACCTTGCGACATCGGGGAACCATAATGTTTTTCTCTGTGGTTAGAATGCCAAGTCGCGTATCCTCCTCCTTCAGAGGGCATTGAGATTTTGTTGTCGGACAAGTTGATGATTCTGAAGCTTTTCAGTTCCTTCAGGAGACTGAGGTCTGCTATTTTGATGAAGTTTGTGCCAAGATCAATGAATTCCAGGTTGCTCAAATTAATCAGTGGTTTGAGGTCTTGCTCTGTGAGTTTTTGAAACACGTACCCTCTGATTCTCAGGACCCTCAGAGATTTAAGGCTGCTGAATGAACTCGAAAGGTTGAGAGATGTGGGATACACCTGGAGCTCGAAGTTGAAAGACAGATCCAACTCTTCCAGATTGGGCAACTTAAAAGGAAAATCAGTGCATGTTATCTCCTTAGCCAAAAAATTGCTTGAGAGGTCTAGAAGACTAAGTCCCGTCAGGTTTTGAAACCATTTTAAAGGTATATTCGTTAAAGAGTTGCTATGAAGTCGAAGAGTCTTGAGGTTCTTCAGGGTGTTGAAGGAGTCGGCGTGTATCTGAAGGGGAGCGTTATTTGGGCATGGATTGCATGGGAATGGTGCATTATAACAGCGTGGACAATTCCCACTCAAGTCCAGTATTTCCAACTCTGTCAGGTTGTGAAAGTCCTCCTCCGTGATTGTCTGAATATTGTTGTTGTACAGGTACAGCTCTTTGAGGCTAGATGGCAGTTGGCGTGGGACATAGGACAAGTTGTTAGACTTCAGAGAAAGCAAAGTCAATCTTGTTGAGCTGCAGAAACGCATCCTTTTCAATGTAGTATGACTTGTTGCATGGGTTCCGGAAGTAACAGTTCTGGCCGAGATACAGCCTCTGGATGTTAGTCAGCTCTGTCAGATTCTCCTTAAGAATTGAATAAATACTATTGACCTCGAGACTGAGAAGCACTATGTTGGGAGGAAGGCCCTTGGGTATGCTGGAGAGCTGGTTACCATCCAGGTAAAGCGACTTGAGGTTCTTTAGCTTCCAGAAGGTTCCGTTGTCAATCGTGACGCTCTGGGTGCAGACGCGGTCTTTGGGACCGACCTTGATCGGTACACAGTTGCAGCGGAGGTCGATCTCAGTGATGTTGTGCAGTTCGTGGAATGAATCGTTCATGATGTGGGGTATGTGGTTGATGGTTAGTGTCAGGTTGGTGGTGTTCATTGGGATTCCCAGAGGAACTTCGGTGAGGTCTCGTTCGGTGCAGTTGACGCTGACCTCGGTCCCGTTGCTAGCCAGAGAAACGTCACACTTCAGACTTTTGGGGTACCATTCTGCCGCATCCCGCAAAGAGGCGAGACCGGCAAAGATGATTAATATCTTCTCGGTCACCTGAAAGAGGAACATAGCATGCTGTAAAAAATGATTTTTCAAAGTTGTAAAAATAAGGCAAAGATTATTGATATGTTTTACAAGAAAATACTATTTCAGTCTTTCTACTTCAAAAATTGCATGTTTAATTCAATGTGTTACTTGGTTTTCCTTTGTAATTAATTCTAAGTGAAATTTGAAAAACTAGAACAATACATTGCCATTAAAAATTTTGGGGTCAGTAAGATTTTTTTTATGTTTTTGAAAGAAGTGCTCAACAAGGCTGCTTTTATTGGATCAAAAATACAGTAAAAATTGTGAAATATTATTCCAGTGTAAAACAGCTGTTTTCTATGTGAATATATAGTAAAGTGTAATTTATTTCTGTGATCAAAGCTGAATTTTCAGCATCATTACTCCAGTCTTCAGTGTCACATGATCCTTCAGATATCATTCTAATATGCGACTTGCAAGATACATTTCTGAATATCATGAATGATATTATCAGATTTTTGTGGAATTTTTACAATAACTCAATTACAATATTTCCTCCAAATCAGTGCAACACACACACACACACACACACACACACCACACACACACACACACACACAAATAAATAAATAAATAAAATAAAATAACTAAAATCTTGGTCTTGCTGACATATTTTATGCACGTTTCTATACATATGAATATAACAAAATATATAACATTATTTAATACAATTAAAAGCAAATGCAATTTTCATGCACTTACAAATTGCACAATAGCACAAAGATTGCACTTGCAAATATGTAATCCTGTATTAGACCAATTTTTACTGGTTTTATGGACTGCATTTAAAAAAAAAATTTAGTTTATCCATTGTTATTTTGTTTCCATGTATATTTCAATGTACCATATGTGTTTTTCCCTTTTTTGACCTCAAGTCAATAGTTAGTTTTAAAAATGCACTTGCAGCATCTTTGTTTTGACATATAATCATTATATGAGAGAACTGATAAATATTTAATTACTCACCATTTTCATCAGACCTGGAATTCTTTTTGTTCTTCGAAGCTCGTTGTGCTGTACTTTGTCTGTCTTGTCAAGTTGTACAGCCTGTATTTCTAGCAGAACAGGTGTTACTGACCAATGTTAGACCACAAAAAAAGTACAAACAAAAGTGAGAGTGAATATTTTAAACATAACTTCCCCTTTATCTTACAAACAAGATTCTTCTGAATCTTTTGTGTGTGATTCTGCAAGTGATTATATTACTCTAACTCTCAACACTGTTATTCTGAATTGTCTTGATATATAATGTATGAATTATATTTCATTACAACAATACTGTCACTGAAATACCACCATAAAGAGGAACAACATTACTTTCATCCTTTTTTCTCAAGGGATGAGTTTCTGTAATAGAGATTGAGCAAAACAATGTCAGGGGTTTGCACAAGTTCTTCTCTGATTTCTTCATAAATGAAAGCAAAACCACAAAAAGTGAAGCACTCCAATTATGAAATTATCAAAAACATACTCTGTCGACACAACAGTTGCTTATTCTGCACACAAGGAGAGGAAGAAAAATAGGAGAAGGAAGTATATTTCAAACTATGCAATTCATACACTATTTATAAATTAATTACTGGCATATTTCAGGAAATACAATGACTCGTTAGGAAAATAAAGACAGCACGAGATCACAGTGTCCAAGCTGAAATATTTAATGAAGATGAATCAAATAAAATACATTACATTTATCATTTAAAGTCAACATGAAATCAAAACGGACCTTTCCTGGTCATATTGTGAATGATTCATCCGTGCGCGTTATTTAATAATAATAATCTTTCATCAAAATGTACCAACTTCAGAAATGATTACTTTCACCATCCATTCCTGATGGACAAAATACAATTTTTTTTGTTGCACTGGAAACAATGTTGACTTTAAATTATTTCAGTAAATGTTTGCATTAGCCAAACAGCAAATGAAACGGTGCAAGTCGCGAACATAATACAGTTTACAGATCGTATAGTGGCTAAAATGTCTTTGAAAGTGAAGCTCTTCAGTTATGGCGACTGAAATAAACACATGGAACAAAAAGGATGCATCTATAAGGTGATGTGGTTTATATTATATATATATATTGTCTTTTAAAAATTCTATGTATTGTAGAATACTTCCCTTTCATTTTACATATTACACAAAATATACACAAGCACTGTTATCACAGTGGATCGCAATGGCCAGATTATCTTGATGACAAAGGTATGTGTGATATCATATGGCTTTACTATGGCTAAATAAATAAAAGCAGTGATTTTTGACACATGGCCATTGCTACAACAGCAAATGTAGTTTTGCTTTGGTCATCAAAATAACTTTCCAAAGCCTCCACGTAAGAGAAAATAAAGTGACTTCCTGAATCGCTTTAAGTCCAACTAGCACTTTGAAAATGTCCTTTTGCTGCGTAAAAAAACAAAATCATCAGAGCAGAAAAGCTCCGCACATGCAGTCTTGAGAATTTGCACACAAATGTGGCTAAAATAGACGTATTAAGTGACCAGTGCAAGAACCTCTCAGAGCAATGCACAGTTCTTATGTATGTCATCCGAAAGAATAAGGAGATGGACTTGCCTTGTTCCAATGCTTGACATAAATAGAAAGCCTGTTGTCTTGTGCTGACTTCGGTAACGTCCAACCGCCTGTCATTCACTTACACTTCAGCAGATTAAAGTCAACAAGAAATCAAAATTCACTCAATTTACTTTCTTAGTGTGCATTTGTTATAGAGTGCTGCAGGGATGAAATATTTTTGCAGGCCAAAACCCAGAAACGAGTTGCATTTTAGCACTTCTGACACATGCAAGTTTGGTGTCATTATGCCAAAGCATTGCAGAAATACAGCCTCAAGAGTCGTTTTGGCATCAAGCGTCAAATTCATTGCTGCGGTATACAAAAATGGGTTCGTCTATTGACATGAAATCCATAACTCCATAACCATAACCATTCAGTTATAAGCAAAAACAGCCATTTTCATATCTCCTGACCACTTGGTGGCACTGCTCCGAAACTGTGCAGGTAGTCTCGTATCATGGTTTTCATAACACACACCAAGTTTGGTTAGAATACACTTGAGCGTTGCGGAGATATAGCCTCATGTTCATTTTGGAGGGCACTTCATCAAATTCGATTGCGCTTTATTTGAGAACAGTTTGACGAATCGACTTGAAATTCATAGCTTTTGTCGGCATGGTCTGAAGATGATGCAATTCGGTTTTTTTTTGTGAAAATCAGACCAACGGTCTAGGAGGAGTTAGAAAAAATTGATTTTTAAAGAAAATCAAAATGGCGGACAGGACGTTTGGCTGACTGTGGCAGAATTGGTATCCATGTTCTCTGAATGGCTCTAGGAATCTATTGAGACCAGTTTCATTACAATAGGTTCATTTAGTCAAAAGTTATTAGCATTTTTAGAAATTTCATTATAACTTTTGACCACTAGGTGGCGCTGCCCCAAAACTTTTTGAGTACTGCCAAAGACCAATACAATTAATGCATTCTAAAATATAGCATTTTATGACAAAATTCAAAATGGCCAACACCCAAAATGGCCGATACGGGAAAATTGAGTATCGTTCAACTTGGCATGCTGCACTGAATCTTTGTGATTTTTGGCCAAACCATTCAGAAGTTAAGCAAAAACAGCCATTTTCATATCTCCTGACCACTTGGTGGCACTGCTCCGAAACTGTGCAGGTAGTCTCGTATCATGGTTTTCATAACACACACCAAGTTTGGTCAGAATATGCTAAAGTGTTGCGGAGATATAGCCTCATGTTCCTTTTGGAGGGCGTTTCATCAAATTTGTCCGCGCTTTATTCGAGAACGGTTTGACGAATCTACTTTTTCCGAAGATGATCTGGTTCAATTTGATGATCAGGAAGTTTGGTATCTATGTTCTCGGATTGACCCAAGGAATCTATTGAGACCAGTTTCATTACAATAGGTTAATTTAGTCAAAAGTTATTAGCATTTTTTAGAAATTTCATTATAACTTTTGACCACTAGGGGGCGCTGCCCCAAAACTTTTTGAGTACTGCCAAAGACCCAATACAATTAATGTATTCTAAAATATAGCATTTTATGACAAAATTCAAAATGGCCAACACCCAAGATGGCCGATACAGGAAAATTGAGTATCTTTTGACTTGGCATGCTGCACTGAATCTTTGTGATTTTTGGCCAAACCATTCAGAAGTTAAGCAAAAAAAGTTAAGCCATTTTTCATAATCCTGACCACTAGGTGGCACTGCGCCGAAACTGTGCAGGTATCCTTGTATCATGGTTTTTATAACACACACCAAGTTTGGTCAGAATATGCGGAGATATAGCCTCATGTTCCTTTTGGAGGGCGCTTCATCAAATTCGATTGCGCTTTATTTGAGAACAGTTTGACAAAATCGACTTTTTCCGAAGATGATCTGGTTCAATTTGATGATCAGGAAGTTTGGTATCTATGTTCTCTGAATGGTTCTAGGAATCTATTGAGACCAGTTTCATTACAATAGGTTAATTTAGTCAAAAGTTATTAGCATTTTTTAGAAATTTCATTATAACTTTTGACCACTAGGTGGCGCTGCCCCAAAACTTTTTGAGTACTGCCAAAGACCAATACAATTAATGCATTCTAAAATATAGCATTTTATGACAAAATTCAAAATGGCCGATACGGGAAAATTGAGTATCGTTCGACTTGGCATGCTGCACTGAATTGATTTTTGGCCAAACCATTCAGAAGTTAAGCAAAAATAGCCATTTTTCATATCTCCTGACCACTTGGTGGCACTGCCGAACTGTGCAGGTATCCCGTATCATGGTTTTTTATAAAACCACACCAAGTTTTGTCAGAATATGCTAAGAGATATAGCCTCATGTTCCTTTTGGAGGGCGCTTCATCAAACTAGTCTGCGCTTTATTCGAGAACGGTTTGACAAATCGACTTTTTCCGAAGATGATCTGGTTCAATTTGATCATCAGGAAGTTTGGTATCTATGTTCTCTGAATGGTTCTAGGAATCTATTGAGACCAGTTTCAACAATAGGTTAATTTAGTCAAAAGTTATTAGCATTTTTAGAAATTTCATTATAACTTTTGACCACTAGGTGGCGCTGCCCAAAACTTTTTGAGTACTGCCAAAGACCCAATACAATTAATGCATTCTAAAATATAGCATTTTATGACAAATTCAAAATGGCCGATACGGGAAAATTGAGTATCGTTCGACTTGGCATGCTGCACTGAATTGATTTTTGGCCAAACCATTCAGAAGTTAAGCAAAAATAGCCATTTTTCATATCTCCTGACCACTTGGTGGCACTGCACCGAAACTGTGCAGGTATCCTCGTATCATGGTTTTTATAACACACACCAAGTTTTGTCAGAATATGCTAAGAGAATAGCCTCATGTCCTTTTGGAGGGCGCTTCATCAAATTTGTCCGCGCTTTATTCGAGAACGTTTGACAAATCGACTTTTTCCGAAGATGATATGGTTCAATTTGATGATCAGGAAGTTTGGTATCTATGTTCTCTGAATGGTTCTAGGAATCTATTGAGACCAGTTTCATTACAATAGGTTAATTTAGTCAAAAGTAATTAGCATTTTTTTTTAAATTTCATTATAACTTTTGACCACTAGGTGGTGCTGCCCCAAAACTTTTTGAGTAATGGTGGGCACTTTGCCAAATTCGTTTGCGCTTTATTCGGGAACTTTGACTTGAATTCTATAACTTTTTGTCGGCATGGTCTGAAGATGATCTGGTTCAATTTGTGAATATTGGAGATACGGCCTAGGAGGAGTTCGAAAAGGTAGATTTTTTTGGAAAATTCAAAATGGGGGAAACATTTTCAGGACAGAAAATGACATCATAGGGTGCAATTGAATCATCTTGAGCCAAGGAATCAGAGGAAAAAGAGCCGTAACATCATGCAGACAATGTAGAAGGTGGTATAATCATACAAACACAATATGACTGATAATATTGGGTTATGTCGAGGGATGATACGGTTTTGCCTACAAAAATACGGCATCACTGCAGCGCTCTATTCCAAAGACTAACAATAAATCCCTTTTATTTTTCAGCTCATTCCCTCCAACCACCAGAATTCATCCTGGTACGGAATGTCTTCGCAATTCAATAAATAACACCAGCAGATACAACAAAATGTCATGTTACAGAAGTAAAATGAGCTTCATGTTGACTTTAAGAATGACAAGGTTGTAATCAGCTCCGTCCAGGGTTGACTGTGTGATTATGACCATCTACATACTTGTTGCAGTTTCCATAAAAACTGTCAATGCTCCCTGAGCCAATAGTTGTCTTATTAAGATTCCCTTTCTGCCTCCCTGAGGCAACCAGAGCGGGGGTCGTTTGAGGCCAAGTGCAAGAATAAACAGGGAAGCATTCAAGACCTCCGATCACCTCTGGTTTGGCACATAGGAAACTGTGCTATGGATGAATATGGACGTATCGTATAGTAGAAGACGATTCTTCGGTTTTATCTCCATAAGCAGCATGCTAGACTGGGGGAGGAAGAAGAGAGGGATAAATTAGTTGGCCAGTATTATGTCTCATAATTTCATGCTTCTGAATCTCCTGCTTATCCTGATTCAGCACGATAAGGTAATGACGTCAATGATAAGCCTGTCTGTGGTACTTGAGAAATGGTCTACGCAAGGCTTAATGTTCTAAATCAGGAAATTCTAATTACATCCTAAGACTTAAAACCTGCAAAACAGCAATTTAAAGGTGAAGCGTGCCATTTCTGCATTAGCAGTGAATTGCAGTCTGACTTTATTAGCATAATTACAGCTCAACATTTGACTCCAAAGAGTGAATATTTATCAATATTAAATATCAATTTAATGTATTTTTCATAAGTATTCACCCCCTTTAACATGAAACTCCAGGATCATCACTGTTGCAGCCTTTTGGTTGTAAGTGGCATAACTGCTTTTGTGTGGTCAAGGACTTTCAATTGATTGTAGCATAAGTGAGTCAGCACTGTGGAAGACCGTGATGAGAAAAACCTCCAAGCGGCGTCACGAAAAAGTAATTGAAAAGCACCAGGCAGGGGAGGATTTCCATGTCACTGAGCTTCCCTTGGAGTAGCAGTTAAATCAATAATTAAGAAATGGAAAAATATGACACAGCAGTAAATGCACCAAGAGCAGGACGTCCTCAAACGGTGTGTCATCGTGCGAGGAGGAGGACACCAAGAGAGTAATGACAAGTCTCAATGAGCTACAAGCTTCAGAGAACTGATGCTGAAGAGTATGCAATATTTCCGTTACAGTTTGACTAAACTATCAGACATGTTTAGCATAAGGCAAATACTGCACATCATCAGAAATACACCATCTCTACTGTGAATCATGCTGTGAGGATCTTCTCTGGAAGGCTTATGAGAGTAGAGGATCAAATGAATGCAGCAAAATAACAGGGAAATCATGAAGCAATACCCGATGGAGTCAGCAAGACACATTTGTTTTTGAGCAAGACAATGACCCCAAGCATAAAGCAAAAAGTACACAGGAATGACTTTTAAAACTACAAATTATGTTCCCGAATGTTCAAGAATCCAGAATTTATTTCAATAGAAAAATTATGGTCCGTGTACTTTTGCGTCCATTCGTTTTTCCTTTTTTTAACCAGATATGAAATATGGAAAATGTGATTTCTTTGTTTTTATTTTAACACTGATGAATAGAATTAGCAGATACAAGCTAATTTTTTTATGCAAGATTATTATTTTGTGCAAAATAATGATACACAACTTGTTTTTTAATATGTAAAAATGCTACATTTAATTTCCAGTGTTTTGCGTCATACACACAGACCTAAAGCGCCCTCTAGTGCTTTTCCTCTGGCGTCAAACTCACTTCAAGAGCCAGCCTTAATGACATTGATTAATTTCATTCGTTAAATTGCTATTATTATTATTTTTACATTTATTTTAACCTAAACATTACATTTCTATACATTGTAGCCTCTGTTCAGTGCTCTAACATTATCGAGTTCCCGCTTGTGGTCTCAATCCCGTCATTTTGCTTTTTACTCTGTTTTATATGAATAAAGGCCAAAACGACATCTAAATTACTGTGAAGGTTTTTATATTGAGAAAATTAGAGTCACTTAGCTATGCTATGCTGTTCATACCAACTTTGTTAGAATGACAAAATTATACTCATATGTAATTTTCATGAAGACAAATTCCATTTGCCTCAGTGGAGGTTTGACATGAAATATTTCTCAATTCCATTGAAAGAAATGCGTATGGCCATTAAACTTTACGTGGTCCAGGGAGAAACTATTTTCTCGCACTTTTTTTGTCATCACCTGCTTAAACAAAGTGGAAGGAAAATTTTTATGTTAAGCGTTATAACGGTTTCTATAAGTGGAAAACACGGTTGAAAGCGCATTGCCTTCATTCGGCCTACCTGCTTGTCTGCATATTTTATGGTCATTTAATCTTCAAACTTTTATTTTCTAGGAAAATGCTTAACGTGTTATTGTGTTCATTTGCCGCCAGTATAGTATTCTCTTGGACATGCGGCAGTATCGGACCCCTCGTGAGTGAGAATGGGGTGGAAATCAAGTGAAGTAGGGCCGATTATCATGTTTCAGAGACATGGCTCTCGAAAGTGTGGGAGAAACAACAATTTTACAAAAGAAAACTTGTAAATTGACATTTCTTCGACTTTAATTTGTCCTTTTTTAATTTTGGTTTATAAAGATGCAAAAATCATAAACAAAAATCTGAAAAGAAGTCAATATTTATTTTATGCACATGAATTTAAATTTTGGTATTCACCATAGCACTTAAAAATACAACAACCGTTCGTTTTTTTGTTTTTCTTGACGGGGTTAAAAAACGAGGAATGGACGCAAAAGTACACGGACCAATTATGTTGCATGGTCTTAATGCATCCTGACTGAACTACAGCATCACACAGAACTACTAAATACTCACATAAATGGGGGGGTGAATACTTATGCAAATGAATGTTTAATAACTATGAGACTTTTTTTTTTTTTACATAGAAATCAGGCTTCACTTTGACTTGGAAGAATATTCTTCAGTTGATCAAATAAATCCATGTGATTCCATGTTGAGAAAAAGAAATATCTAAAAGGGGGGTGAATACTTTTTATAGGCAATGTATGAGTAAGTTAAAGTTTTAAAGCTACAATTTTAAGGTAGTTTCCCTAACACTGGGCCTCATTTATTAAACGTTCCTAAACTGCTTCGTAAACATCAGATTTGATAGTTAAATGTGTACGTTAATGAATTCCAATCATTTGTAAATAGGGCACGTGCACGCTCATTCACAATTAGCATAATCCATAGCCTATGAATTACAACTTCGCAAACTGGGGTGTCCAGGAACGCTGTGGAATCTTCCGGACTTCCTTCTCAGGATTGGCTCCAGTATACTGCATAAATGCAAAAGAGACTAATAGGCCATATGCCTAACAATAAATATTAAATTAATATGTGTCCACCAAAGCTTTTTTAGCCAGCTGAAAAAATGCTAAGCTCCAGAAAACTGCCATGGGGGTGAATGCTTTTTTACAGGCACTGTATGAGTAGCTTACAGCTTGAGAAGCTACAGTTTTAAGGATGTTTCCCCAACACTACGTGTGACATTGTCAAGGTCATGGGTTTGATTCTCAGGCATAAGATGTGTATCTTGAATGCAATGCAAGTTGCTTCTGCCAAATGCATAAATGTAACTGTAAACGTAAAGGCAAGCCTGCAGTACCTGTAGTTTCTCTGATCTTGGGCAACCTTTGGCATCCCTCTCGGCCCGACTCTGTGCCAGCTTGTCCATGGTGTTTCCGCAAAAACGTTCCATCTACATTCTGATTTGGATAGCCAAGACCTTTCAGAGAGGACTCCGTGTGCAGGTGGACGCTATCGACCGTGCACAGCGGAGAGTCCATTGGCGTCACGCAGCTGCTGCTTCCCGTACTGCAGCCGGCATCGATGGACGAACACTGGGAGCTCTGCAGGGAATGAACACCCTCGCTCTGTAAAGATGACATCCTTTTGGACAAGTGGTACTCGTACAACCGCGTCACCTCTTGTTCGGAAGAAGCCGCCTTGCTCTGTTGATGCTCATTCCGGGCTCGCTCGATCAGAAAATGTTCTTTGGCGGGGGAACTTGCGTTCAAGTCCGTGGAGTCCTCCAGAGTGACTTTTTGCGTAACCCCGTCGGTGTGCAACGGACCGCTATCGCCAGCCACCTCGGAGTAAATGTGCTCTTCGGATTTATTATTCAGAATCATATGCAATCTTTGATTGCTTTCGTGAAATGCATAAGACATTCTCTCCATGTCAAAGGGACCTGAACGCTGGGAATCTCGTCCGTTGAAGTTGTTGTAAATCCCGACAAGATCCTCCACGTGTGATTCTGCATCAGCGCTCGATTTCACCCCACCATCGTGCTCCTCGATCTTCGGCATTCCCATCATCACATCCCTGTGCATTTTGTTGAAGTAGTCCCGTCAACGACTTGGTTTCCATTGTTTCCGGTTCCATCTCAAAGTGGTCCGAGCAAAGAGTGGCGACTGCGGAGGACTGGGGATCATCTCGAATGTTACACGCCGCCAATCGAAACTCGGTCTCCTCTTCGGCTAGAGTTTGGTACCCTTCTGCAGTGGCTACTAACATTTTCAGAGAGTTTTCGGAGAGTTTCTGAGCTGCAGCCAGCTCTGAGCTCTCCGTCATTTCGGAGGAATTTGTCTCATTCCCAGAATCAGAGGAGGACTCGGGGCTAAAGGACCGAGATATTTCTACACCTGTGTGTCACAAAGAGACAAACATTTTAGCCATCACACCATACGCAACACCACACGTACTGTATACTTTAAAATAGTTTATTTGTACAAAACGTTGAAGGCTATGAAATGCAACAAATACATGAACAAAAATGAACCACAAATTATAATGAGATCACATTTACATCGCTAACAAAACAAATGCACACACAATACATGGGGCTTGCATTGAACACAATGGAGTACGGAGAAACAAAACCAAAATAAAAGAATGGCTGGAAGGTCCTACAACGTCAATGAATAAACGTTACTATAGTGTAAGAACCTGAACTATTGTCCGATTGTGGGTGAGACTGTTCCTCAGAGGCCGCCAAGGCCTCCAGAGCTTGTAGTGTGGAGACAACGGCGTCATTGAACACTTCCTCGCTCCCACCGGCCACCTGTGTCGGCACTGAATCGATCAGCGACACAGGGATGTCATTTTTTAGCAAAGCTATGCTTTTACGGTCTTGGTGGTCATCTTCATCAGAGCTATCCCTGAACCCGGGCGGCGGAGCGGCTATTGCCAAGTTCAACGACTGCAACAGGTCATCGTTGTCCTCCTCATCGCCGCCTTCTGGAGGCGGCGGAAGGGAGGTGAGGTCAATGATGTCATCGCTCGATTCCGAGAGCGACAGGAGAGAGTGTGCTTTGTCCTTCATCTCCCCCATCATCATCATCATCATGTCCTCCTCGCAACTAATGTCGTCGTCATCTGTCATCTTCGGCATCGTCCGTAGTCTCGGCGTAGCAGATATCGTGCAGCAAAGGCTCCTCGATGCCTTCCGTTGTACCGAAGATCTTGGCATCTCCGTAGACCATGTGGGAACCGTACTGGAAGCCGTCGACCTCCATCGATGCTTCCAGAGGCTTGTAGTCTTTCTGCTGCGCATACATGTACCGGTGTTCCTCCAGCACCTCTGGGATGTCCTCCATCAGTCTTTGGTACCCCAAGTTCTGAGGGTTCACAGATTCCAGCGGAGGATCACCAAATATGAAGGACACCTTGGCGCTTCTGGGCGACTCTTGAGGTTTGCCTTTCGGGACATTGAAGTAGGGCTGTGGATGCATGTGGCTTCCTCTGCTTGCCCCTCTCTGCCTTCTCGTCCATGTGCATACGATGCGACTGGTGGATTTCAGAGACGTTGGGGGCAATATCACACTCTCTTCGCCCACAGATGGCGTATTCAGGGTGGGACTCGTCGCATCCGCCACAGGACGCGTAATTCCAGTCGATTGCCTGGTAGTTGTGCTTGACCCTTGAGTCATGTCCTTAGACAAAACAAAAAGAAGACACCAGTGTCAACATTTTATTGAAGTATCAGATATAAGCACCTTAAATCAGTGGTTCTCAACCTTTTTTAATTAAAAAGGACACACATTGTCCAATATAGTATGCCAAAGTACCCATTCTCACTGCAAAAAATGCTCTTTCTCAGTAGTTTTGTTTTCTAGTACAAATAGCTAAACATTCTGTAACACTTAATTTTGATGGTCCATTCAACTAACTATATGTAACTGTGCAACTACATGTCAACTAGCAGTCATTAGAGTATTAGTGATAAATATCTACTTACAATTTATTTAAATGGTCCACTTTAAAAATCCTACTAACTACAAGTTTGCAACTACATGTCAACTAGCAATCATTCAGTGCTTAATATCTACTTACACTTTATTTAAATGGTCCACTTTAAAAATCCTACTAACTACAAGTAACTACATGTCAACTAGCAGTCATTCAAGTATTAGTGCTTAATATCTACTTACACTTTATTTAAATGGTCCACTTTAAAAATCCAACTAACTACAAGTAAGTTTGCAACTACATGTCAACTAGCAGTCATTCAAGTATTAGTGCTTAATATCTACTTACACTTTATTTAAATGGTCCACTTTAAAAATCCTACTAACTACAAGTAACTACATGTCAACTAGCATCAAGTTTAGTGCTTAATATCTACTTACACTTTATTTAAATGGTCCACTTTAAAAATCCTACTAACTACAAGTAACTACATGTCAACTAGCATTTATTCAAGTATTAGTACTTAATATCTACTTACACTTTATTTAAATGGTCCACTTTAAAAATCCTACTAACTACAAGTAAGTTTGCAACTACATGTCAACTAGCATTTATTCAAGTATTAGTGCTTAATATCTACTTACACTTTATTTAAATGGTCCACTTTAAAAATCCTACTAACTACAAGTAACTACATGTCAACTAGCATTTATTCAAGTATTAGTGCTTAATATCTACTTACACTTTATTTAAATGGTCACTTTAAAATCCTTAACTACAAGTAACTACATGTCAACTGCATTTATTCAAGTATTAGTACTTAATATCTACTTACACTTATTAAATGGTCCACTTTAAAAATCCTACTAACTACAAGTAACTACATGTCAACTAGCATTTATTCAAGTATTAGTGCTTAATATCTACTTACACTTTATTTAAATGGTCCACTTTAAAAATCCTACTAACTACAAGTAACTACATGTCAACTAGCATTTATTAGTACTTAATATCTACTTACACTTTATTAAATGGTCCACTTTAAAAATCCTAACTAAAGTAAGTTGCAACTACATGTCAACTAGCATTTATTCAAGTTAGTGCTTAATATCTACTTACACTTTATTTAAATGGTCCACTTTAAAAATCCTACTAACTACAAGTAACTACATGTCAACTAGCAGTCATTCAAGTATTAGTACTTAATATCTACTTACACTTTATTTAAATGGTCCACTTTAAAAATCCAACTAACTACAAGTAAGTTTGCAACTACATGTCAACTAGCAGTCATTCAAGTATTAGTGCTTAATATCTACTAACACTTTATTTATTTTTATATACAGTGTACCAATAATCTAATGAGAGTTAGTTGACAAGTTACTTATAGTTAGTAGACTGTTTAAAGTGGACCACTGAAATAAAGTGTAGCCAAATATTCTTAAATCAAGATACATTTGCTGGAGAAGTGACTTATGATGTTAATTTTGTTTTTTTGAAATATGTTTTGAAATGAAGCAAATTCATGCTTAAAACAAGAACAAATATCTGTTGGGGTCAGAAAAATAATTCAAAGGGAAAATTAGTTTTTATTTTTCTAACCCCACTTACAGATATTTCTTGTTTCAAGCATAATTTTGATAATAATTTTGATAATAAGACTTAATATCTTCAGTCATTTTGCTTCTCCAGTAAATGTATCTTGATTTAAGAATGTTTAGATATTTGTGCTGGAAAACAAGACAGAAACACTGAGGAAGAACATCATTTTTTGCAGAGTTATCGGAAATTTAGTCGAGTATTTCTGCTGTAATTATGACAAAGCTGCTTGTTTTGAAAGTATTTTATTAAAAGAAACTGGAAGTTCTGATAAAGTATATCAAATTAATTAATCATGATTGATTTTGTAAATCCCAAGTTTCAAATGTTCTTTAAAAAACATCAATTATGAGGTGGATTTTACTGAGTTTTTAGCATTTTAATCAAGTTAGATTTCTTTATATAAAATTAAATAATTTATGTACGCATTATTTTTTTCACAAACATTTTGCTCTATTCTTATATTCTTATATTCACTATTTTTATTTTTTTGGATTCACACATTTCTTGATAGTTTATTCTATTCTATTTTTCATTATGTATGTGTATAACCATAATTCTTTGCTGGTTCTGTTTGTTTGAACTAAGAAAAAATATTTTAAATACAACAAATAAATAAATGACCTTGAACCTTTAAGTCATACTTGGACGTTTGTAGCTGAAGTTGAGAACCACTGCCTTAAATCATCTATTTCAAGCTGACAAATGAATTGTTCATATTATGTGGAGCGTGTTGATTTTGTGCTCTCACCTGCAGTGTTGCTGTTGTTGGCCATGTTGAAGATGGACCTCCGTGAATCGACCAGCAGTCTGTAGTATCCGGCCGTCAAACACGCCAGGTTCATAGCATCACTGGACTCCATTATAAGTGTGATGGGCTTCAGAAACAAAGGATATTTTGCATAAACAATCAGTAAATAAAGCAGTAACTAGATAAAGGAGATGCTGAAAAAAGGGATATTGTTCGTAATATTTTTAACTAAGAATTATTTGGTTATACTTAAATATATCTGAATGTCACTGTATTATATGGCCAAATATTAAATCAAGTGTTTTCTGTAAACAAACAATGCTCTTCTTTGCTTCATCCGACGCACCTTAACATCCAAGACATGGAGCTCCACTCGTACGTTCCTCTCGTCCTCCGTGTACATTTCGATCCGGTTGACGTGGCTGAAATCGGCCAGCAGGGCCACCAGGTTGGTCTTGGTGTTGATCACATGACTGATGCCGTACCGCGGCCCCACGAGCAGCGTCACCTCCGTGTGTTTCTCTCCTTGCTGTCGGATCACAAACCAGAGACAAGAACAGCTGCTTAAACAGCGTCAGGTCGCAGTTCCTAATATATAATGTAATAATTAATAACTATAATAATGTTAGAATTATTGAACAGACGGCAAAACATTTCTGTGAATGAATGTGTCTTTGCACTTACGACCAGCGTTGACTTGAACACTCGTCCTCCGTAAAGCCTGAGATCGCTCAGATATTTCAGGTAGTGGACCTTCGCCTGTAACGCCGTCAGCTTCAACACAGAGAACACATCTCGTCAGAATGAGAGAACTGAAAGTGTAACTGGGTATATATATATATATATATATATATATATATATATATATATACACACAGTACAGTCCAAAAGTTTGGAACCACTAAGATTTTTATGTTTTTAAAAGAAGTTTCGTCTGCTCACCAAGGCTACATTTATTTAATTAAAAATACAGTAAAAAAACAGTAATATTGTGAAATATTATTACAATTTAAAATAACTGTGTACTATTTAAATATATTTGACAAAGTAATTTATTCCTGTGATCAAAGCTGAATTTTCAGCATCATTACTCCAGTCTTCAGTGTCACATGATCCTTCAGAAATCATTCTAATATGCTGATTTGCTGCTCAATAAACATTTATGATTATTTCAATGTTGAAAACAGTTGTGTACTTTTTTTTTCAGGATTCCTTGATGAATAGAAGTTCAAAAGAACAGCATTTATCTGAAAATACAAAGCTTCTGTAGCATTATACACTACCGTTCAAAGTTTGGGGTCAGTAAGAATTTTTATTTTTATTTTTTGAAAAGAAATTAAAGAAATGAATACTTTTATTCAGCAAGGATGCATTAAATCAATCAAAAGTGGCAGTAAAGACATTTATAATGTTACAAAAGATTAGATTTCAGATAAACACTGTTCTTTTGAACTTTCTATTCATCAAATAATCCTGAAAAAAAATATTGTACACAAATATTTTGTACAATTGTACACATTAAATGTTTCTTGAGCAGCAGATCAGCATATTAGAATGATTTCTGAAGGATCATGTGACACTGAAGACTGGACTAATGATGCTGAAAATTCAGCTTTGATCACAGGAATAAATTACTTTGTGAAATATATTCAAATAGAAAACAGTTATTTTAAATTGTAATAATATTTCACAATATTACTGTTTTTACTGTATTTTTAATTAAATAAATGTAGCCTTGGTGAGCAGACGAAACTTCTTTTAAAAACATTAAAAATCTTAGTGGTTCCAAACTTTTGGACTGTACTGTATATATATTATATATATATATATACACACACACACACACACTTGGCAGATTAGAAAAAAGAAGTTATAGTTAGAAAAAAGTTATAGATGTTTAAGTTTATGAAAATGTAAAAATATAATTGTTTATATTTTATAATAATATGTTACAAAACATGTTTTACTTAAACTGCAAGAAAACCAAAGCCAAAAATATCAACATTCCAAATTTGAGGTTGATATCTCAAAAAATGAGCTTTCAGTAAGATTTTGTTTGCAGTACCAAACTTCACTTCACTAGATGACACCCAAGCTCCATTACTGACCATTTAAGGGCACCTCCATTTATGGTTTGAGTGATATGAACCATATATTTCCATATTTTCATACATTTTTATGAAGAAGACATCCTATTCAGAAGTAATATGGGCAGTTTGACAGTATTTGATTTGAATTCGACCTCTCATAAACACATAATTAGAACATGTAAGTTCATTATAGCTCGCCGCCACATCACAAATGGCCAATCTATCATTTTTTCTTTTATCATTTTAAAACATTTTTAGACCTTTTTTGCTAAAAAAATAAAAAATTATTGGGATATTATATTTTGAACTCTTGGCATGAAAACAAATTGGTTTTCATATCTGGTGACTGATTTTCAAAATAAAGTACAGAGGAGCAGTAATTTATTTATTTGTAACAAGAATATTTTCAATGCAAAAAAATGTTTTTCTTACTTTGTATTTTTTGTCTTATTTCCAGTCCAAATATCAAAAAATTCTTAAATGAAGAAGCATTTACTAGATAAGTAAAATGACATAAGATATTATATCTTGTTTTCAATTGAGTTTTTTTCTTAAAGCAAGCAAAATGATCTGCCACTGGGGTAAGAAAAATAATCTTATTCAAATGGAAAACCAGAGTGGCGGATAATTTTGCTTGTATTTGTTATCATGACAATATTAATCCATGTTATATTATGCATCGAGGAATCTGAATTCTCAAAGACAGATTTTCAATTCCACTTTTCTCATGCACATCAAGCTGTGAAAGTTTCTTCACCTTTTTCCCAGGAGGCACCAGGTTCTGGTTGGTTTTCAGAATGTGCGTGAGAGCTTTCTTGATGTTCTTCTCTTTCATGCTGGACAGCACCGCTGGAGGCAGAAACTGCGCCAGACCCCACTCCTTTCTTTAGAGACACGGCGAGAAGGAAGAGCTTTCACGCTCAATTTCAACATTCTTCGCAACACTCAAACACCTTTCATCTTTTCTTCATTATTTAAAGCAACTGTCACCAAAAAATGAAAATTCTGTTATCATTTACTCGCCCTCATGCTGATATATTCTCTTCCCTCAGTGAAACACAAAAGAGGGAAGAACATTTGAGCTTCTGCTCTTCATGCGGTCAAAATAGATTTATACGGCTGAGCTCCAACAAAAAAACATCATAAAAGACTGTAGAAGTCATCCACATGACCAAAGTAGTGATTTTTGTTTTAAATGACCCTACAAGTTCAATTAACCCTCTGAGGTCTGAGGATTTTTGGGGCCCTGGAGAAGTTTTGACATGCCCTGACATTTGTGCTTTTTTCAGTTGTTCATAAACATATTAATAGAAAAAGTGTCATTACACTGTATTCAGCACAAACTAGGCTACAATAATATGTGAGCAACATGTATGTACATGTTTGTATTTTTGAAGGAATAACGTTTATGCGTGGTTATTGAAAAAACAAAAAACTTAAGTCACTGAAATAAGGCCAAAAAATATTTAAATCTGTGTTCACAAGACTTCTTTATATATAACAATATATTTATTTAGTTTTTGTAAAACACTTTTTGTCAAGAAACACATTATGCATGGAGGCATGAATCATCATGAATAATGCTGTGATTCACACCTGAGAAGACAAAAGAATCGCATAATGAGCTCTAATGACCTGCATATTAATGAGCTCTTTCAGTCAGGTAGGCTGTGAAAAACCCCTCTGGCTGATAACAGGATTAATGTCCACTCTTGACAAAAAAAACATGATTTTGTGATTTCATGCATGCACGTATTATTGCACATGATGTGAAGAAAATTTTGTATAGGCCTATGTTAAATTACAGTACCAGTCAAAAGATTGGACACATTTTTTTAAACCATCAAATCTGAAATTCTTTTTTTGTGTTCCACAGATCAACATTAATGCAGGAAGGCGAGTAAAACATATTTTGGAAACACTTGACAATAAAGTCTCATGAGTTAATGTTAGTTAATGCATTGTGATTAAATGATTTAGATCATGTTAACTAACATTAGAACATTATTGTAAAGTGTTACAAACATTTCTCCTTTAATAACTGTTCTCAGACATGACTGTTGAACTCACTCGATGTATTTCAGAGAGACTTTCTGCGTCTGTTTGGTGCTGAGCGTCAGGATGTACATCTGAAGAGCGGCCAGACGAAGAGCCGTGTCGTATTTGAGCTCCGAGCCGAAGCGCTCCTGCACCACGTCCTTACAGCTCTGAGACAGAAGAAACACAGACATAAACCTTCATCAGAGATTCTGAACATCATAATCCCAAATACACCATATGCACCAAACCATAGAGATGATGTTCTTCCTCAGTGTTTCTGTCTTGTTTTCCAGCACAAACATCTAAACATTCTTAAATCAAGATCATTTACTGGAGAAGCAAAATGACTGAAGATATGAAGTAATTGAAAATTAGTAGAAACAAAATGAGAAGCATGCAAAAGTTTTCTTTATCATATTTAAACGTCTGAATGAACGAGCCGAGCCGAGCGTCACAGATGAGTTACCTGAACGTAGAGGTAATCGAAGGCAACAGCGTCTCTCCTGAGAAGATCCACTGGATCTTTCGGAAGGAAACTGATGCGGAAAAAGCATTTCATCTTGTGTGAGCCGGGCCTCTGAGTCACCTGAACACAAGAACCATTCAGACCTCTCTGGATTTATGATTATGAAACACTTCTTCACATCCATCCCATCCATCCCATCCATCCGTCTGTCTGCCATTCCAATCCATCCATCTATCCATCCAAATTTGTCCATCACCCATCCATACATCGCCATCATCCCCATCCATCCCGTCCATCCCATCCATCCCATCCATCCATCCATCTGCCATCCATCATCATCCATCCATCCATCCATCATCCATCTATCCATCATCCATCCATCATCTGCCATTCCAATCCATCCATCCATCCATCCATCCATCCATCCATCCATCTCCATTCCATCCATCCGTCCGTCCGTCCGTCCGTCCATCCATCCATCCATCCATCCATCATCCATCCATCCATCCCCATCCATCCATCATTCCATCCATCCATCCAATCCATCCATCCCATCCACCATCCATCCATCCATCCCATCCATCCGCCATCCATCCATCCATCCATCCATCCATCCATCCATCATCCATCCATCCGTCCATCCATCCATCCATCCATCCATCCACATCCATCCATCCATCATCTGCCATTCCAATCCATCCATCCATCCATCCATCCAGCTATCATCCATCATCCATCATCATTCCATTCCAAACCACCATCCATCCATCCATCCCTCCATCCATCCATCCAATCGTACGTCCGTCCGTCCGTCCATCCATCCACCCACCATTCCAATCCATCCATCCATCCATTACCATCCATCCGCCACCCATCCATCCATCATCCATCCATCCCTCCATCATCATCCATCCATCCCACCATCCTCCATCCACCCCATCCATCCTCCATCCACCATCATCATCCATCCATCCCATTCCAATCCATCCATCATCAAACCATTCCATCATCCATCCATCCATCCATCCATCCGCCATTCCAATCCATCTGCTACTCCCATCCATCCATCCATCCATCCATCCACCATTCCATCCATCCATCCATCCGCCATTCCCATCCATCCATCCATCCATCCATCCATCCGTCCGTCCAGCCATCTATCCATCATCCGCCATTCCCATCCATCCATCCATCCTCCATCGCCATTCCAGTCCATCCATCCATCACAAAACTTCAAAATCAATATTGTTTTGCGTGTGTGTGTGTGTGTGTGTGTGTGTGTAGGGTCAGGGTTTTGTGTCTTTCATTATTTTAACTCAACTCTCTTTCAGTATCATTTCTCCTGCTGTGTGACTCTATATTCAGCACAGGACATCATTCACCAGCACACACCTGTGTTAACATCTCCTGCTCGTGCAGAAGCATCAGCTTCGTCGCAGATCCTTCCATCTTGTGTTCCAGCATCAGAGAGAAGTGCTCGATGCTTTTAATAGACAGCTTCTCTTGCAGGGTCAGAATAACATCCTTTCAAACAGAAGAACATCTCTGTCATTCATGTTCAGCGGTCAGTGAGATCCCTGATCAGATCACGTCCACATTCACTTACACTACCGGTCAAAAATACAGTAAAAATAGTGAAATATTACTCCAATGTAAATCAGCTGTTTTCTATGTGAATATATAGTAAAGTGTAATTTATTCCTGTGATTTTCAGCATCATTACTCCAGTCTTCAGCTTGTGGCAGCAGTGATTTGTAGATAATACACTTCTGTGATGTTGAAATACCTTAATGGAGGTGTTGGAGTCAAACTTGAAGGATTTTGTTTGTCCGTTTTCCAGATACACCTTCAACACGTTTGGCATAAAGAGCAGAGAATTATCCTTCACCGACTCCTGCAGATGAAAACAGTCCGTCATGTTTTTAATAAAGAGCTGGCTTTTATCTGTGATGATAGCAGTACAAAAACATGCATCTGCATCATTATAATAAATAACCTCTAGTTGTGCCACTAATTAAGATATATGAATGAATGAACACACTGATTTATGTAACGTGTGTCGTCTTAATCTTACTCCAGCGCTGAAATCACTTTCACCAATCCTCTTATTTAATCACCTGACTCACAATCCAATCAATCTCAGATGAATATAATCAAAACCCAACATTTTTTTCCTCACTGAATATCAGAAATGTCACATTATGGAAGTAAAACTCAAAATAAAAAACAGATTATAACATATGACATGCTTTCCAAGCCAAACGTGTCATTTTTCCCTTACCGGTACTTGTCCGTTAATAATGACTTCTTCAGCAAAACGCACTTTGACCGGATTGGATTTCAGCTTGGCCTTTTTAGCCGCACTGATGAAGGCAGATTTAGGCGACTGAAGGGGAATAATAGGAACAAAAGCAGAAAAATTACTGAAATATTAATGTAAATCAAGTCATTATCATTTGAGACAGAAACTAATAAGCCGGTCTAGACGGAATCTGCAGCAGGGTCATTATCGTTAACTAAAACTGAAGCGAAAAAACTTCTTTTTTTCTTTTGTTACTTAAAATAAACATTAACTGGAAAAAAAAAAAAATATATATTTATATATATATATTACACACACACACACACACACACTAAAAATTTAAAAAGTTTTAACCACTAAAAAGTTAAAAACATGAAATCAATTTTGTTACTTGAAATAAAATTAACTGACATAAAAACATCTGAAATAAAATATTTAAAAAATATATTTTTTTATTTTTATTTTTAAAAGTTTTTGAAAGAAATAAGCAGATCTAGATGGAATATACAGCATTTTATTGTTAACTAAAATGTAAACCATAAAAAATGCATTTCGTTACTTGAAATAAACTGAGGCAAAATAAGATATGCAGCAGGGTCATTATGTTAACTAAAATTGAAGCGAAAAAACTTTTTTCTTTTGTTACTTAAAATAAACATTAACTGAGAAAAAAAAAAAAAAAAAAAAAAAAAAAAATTATATATATATATATATATATATATCTATATATATATATACACACACACACACACTAAAATTTAAAAAGTTTTAACACTCTAAAAAGTTAAAACATGAAATCAATTTTGTTACTTGAAATAAAATTAACTGACATAAAAACATCGGAAATAAAATATTTAAAAAATATATTTTTTATTTTTATTTTTTTAAGTTTTTGAAAGAAATAAGCAGATCTAGATGGAATATACAGCATATCAATAACTAAAATTAAAGATAAAACAAAATCGATTTCGTTACTTGAAATATAACTGAAATAAAATGATATAATTTTTTTAAAAACAAACATTTATTTATTTTTAATTTTTTAAAAATAAATAAGCAGGTCTAGATGGAATATGCAGCATTTTATTATTTTTTTTAAATTAATTATTAAAATTAAAACCATAAAAATCCATTTTCGTTACTTGAAATAAAATATGAAACAATGTAAGATAAACAAATTGCAGCAGGATTATTACCGTTAACTAAAATTAAAGCTAAAAACAAAAATATATTTTTATTACTTGAAATAAATAAACATTAACTGAAATAAACTAAAATATTAAAAAATATATTTATTATAAACGAGTAAAAATAGACTAAATCTGCAGTTGGATAATTATTGTTAACTAAAATTAAAACTAAAAACCTATTTTCATTTCTTTAAATGAAATAAACATTAACTGACAAAATAAGATTTTTAAAAATCTGCAGCAGGATTATTAAACAAATCATTTTGTTATTTGAAATAAAATAAACATTAACAGAAAAAAAAATCAAAACTTATTTTATTTCAGCTAGTTACCAAGGTAACATTTCTATTTTCCATTTAGTTTAAAGTCAAGTAGTAAAATAACTAATAAACTAAATAAATTAAAATTAACAGATAAAAATATATATTTTTTATTTTTTAAAAAGGCAAATACACAAAACAAAATTACTAAAACTTTAACTAAAATTAAAGTAAAAACAAACAGAAATTGGCTATAAAAATAAAATCAAATTTAAAATATTAACAAAAACTATAATATTAAATCAATGACAGTGAAATAACACTGATCTGCAGACTTAATGCTTTTTGAGTTTGGAGCAAAATCTGCAGAATGGATTTAAACGTGTGCTAAAATTAGCCGGAATACTGACAAACTATGTTGTTCTTCACAATAATGATTGATTATTGATTGAGAGAGACTTACAGGGTACGGCTGCACCACCGTCAGGATGATGGACTCCTTACAACTTCTGCAAAAAACAAGAGCAGATTCTCCATCAGGGCTGTGATGATGATGTGCTTGAAAACACACATTCTCTACAGACGCCTCACAATCACAGTCAGACAATCCTCATGGCAGAAAAGAAAACACTTTCTGTACTGTAACACGTGATGAGTATATGATACTGAAGTCCACAGTGACTGGATGAAGAACGACACACTCGCAGGTTGATGGAGTTCAGTACCTGACCAGGTCGATGACCCGTTCCCGCGGGGCCGAGCTGACGGCTTCATCGTTTATCATCACGATCTCGTCTCCTGGGATCAGCTTCCCCTCCGAAGGACCTCCTGCATGTCACACACACACACACACACACACGTACGTGTTGGGTCAATAAATCAGTTTCTGATTGAGATACTTTAATTTCTAAGATAGAGTGACACTCAAGATGCATCAAATGCTGTAGAAGTCTGGGATACCTGGAGTAACTGAACGAACCACCACAGGTTTCTCGCTCCCCGCCACGAAGCCGAAGCCGAGCACCGGATCCCGCCTCATTTCCACCTTTCGCGGTGCAGGAGGGACAAACTTATCCACATCAAAACGCACTTCCTCCAAAGAGCTGGACTGTGAGAGGTGACTGAGAGAACGAGAGGAAGAGAGATATGAAATATGAAATCATAGTTTTGATCATTTAAAGTCTTCCACATTCATGAATCAAACATGAAACAGCAGGAGTTATACGGTTCAAGCATGTTCATGGCTTATTTCTGATCAATTCATTCAGTAGACGTTATTGTGAAAAGGTTTTGATGTCATGATGGTGTTATTCAAACATGTTTCAATCATTTTTGTGATTGAAACATGTTTTTACTTTAATTTTAGTTAAAGTTTTAGTAATTTTGTTTTTGTGTTTTTGTAGTTTTTATCTATTAGTTTTAAAATTTAGTTTGTTAGTTATTTTATTACCTGACTTTAAACTAAATGGAAAATAGAAATGTTACCATGGCAACTAGATGAATAAAAAATAAGTTTTGATTTTTTTTTTATTTCTGTTAATGTTTTTTTTGTTTCAAGTAACAAAAATTATTTGTTTTTAACTTTAATTTTAGTTAAAGATAATAATCCTGCTGCAGATTTTTACAATATTTTGCTTTAGTTAATATTTATTTTATTTAAAGAAATGAATAGGTTTTTAGTTTTAATTTTAGTTAATAATTATCCAGCTGCAGATTTAGTCTATTTTTACTCATTTCTTTAAAAAAAACAAAAACAAACTATAACGATATAAATATTTTTTAATATTTTAGTTTATTTCAGTTCATGTTTATTTTATTTTCAAGTAACAAAAAATATTTTATGTTTTTAGCTTTAATTTTAGTTACCGGTAATAATCCTGCTGCAATTTGTTTATCTTACATTGTTTCAATATTTTATTTCAAGTAACGAAAATTGATTTGTATGCTTTTAATTTTAATAAAATTAATTAAAAAAATTAATAAAATGCTGCATATTCCATCTAGACCTGCTTATTTATTTTTTAAAAATTTTAAAAATAAATAAAATGGTTTTTTTTTTTTCAGTCATTTTATTTCAGTTCATGTTTATTTTATTTCAAGTAACGAAATCGATTTTTGTTTATCCTTAATTTTAGTTATTGATGAATCCTGCTGCAGTTTTTTGTATTTTTGTATTTCAGTTCATGTTTATTTTAACAAAAATGATTTTTATGGTTTAACAATAAATATTCCATCTTATTTCTTTCAAAAACTTTAAAAATTAAAATTAAAAAATATATATTTTAAATATTTTATTTCAGTTAAAGTTTTTATGTCAGTTCATTTTATTTCATGTCATGATGGTGTTATTCAAACATGATTCAATCATTTTTGTGCTCTACTAGAACAGGTTGATTATTTTCCTCATATTCTCCATTGTTGCAGCTCCTCTCTTCCCAGTCTGTCAGTAACGCTCTGTTTAGTTCCTGTCTCTATGAAGCCCCTCCTTCTGTGCTCTGATTGGTCGGCTGGAGCAGTGTGTTGTGATTGGTGTTTGGGAAATGTCCCGCCCCTTACCATAACCGCCAGTTTCAACACACTACTAACTAACTCAACCAGGCCCCGCCCCTTTATTCTGCGCATGAATTATTTAAATGAGGAAAACTCAAGATGGAGTTCAGAAACACTGATATAGAGAAGAACTGGAACTGTGCAGAGCTTTTCATGCTCAAACTGCAACATTTTCAAACTCTTTAAAGAAGTAGGAATATAGGAAAGCTTGCGGATGCAGTTTTTCCCTCAGGTGTCCGGATTACACAACTCTGATTGACCTCTTTCATAACAGCAACACCTGAGACGGGAGGTTTGATTGATTCAGCCACAACATAGTAAAAACCCCGTGGAAATGATGATTGGCCTCGGCGGGAACATCAATGCTGCGGCTGTCACGGCTCTCAAGGTTCCCGGGAACCGTAATTTAGGGGGAGGTGAACAATGACTTTGTAGTACAAAAGGTTCATGAGAAGAAGTGCTACAAGTGAAAGAAATTGCTGCAAATGTTGATGACCCGGTTACACACTGTAATCATTCAAAGCCATCGTCTGGCAGAGTCGAGTCACCGCACAGGAACACGCTACACGAAACACGCCATCGAGAGAATAACTGGATGAAAAGGAACAGATTTTATTCAGACTCTCTGTCTGAACCTTCACGAGAAGGGATGCATCATATATCGAAATAAAATTGATTTCATAATATGGCCTTATGCAACAGTCATGACATGTGATTTCGTTAAAGGGATAGTTCACCCAAAAATGAAAATGTGATGTTTATCTGCTTACCCCAGGCATCCAAGATGTAGGTGACTTTGTTTCTTCAGTAGAACACAAATGATGATTTTTAACTCCAACCGTTGCCGTCTGTCAGTCGTATAATGCAAGTCAATGGGAACACAATCTATAAGAGTTAAAAAAACACGACAGACAAATCCAAATTAACCCCTGTGGCTCGTGACGACACACTGATGTCCACTGATGAGCATCCGGTTAGTGAGGTCTGATCGCGCTCTGATGACGGAAGTGATCTCATGCGCTTTGATTCTATGAGTCCGAGAGATCACTTCCATCATCAGAGCGCGATCAGACCTCACTAAACGAGTGCTGAACGCAGTTGGACATAGTGGTGTTTTAGAGGTAAAAAATGATATAAATATTGTTCAGTTTCTTGCACAACCGATCGTTTCATGTCTTAGGACATCAGTGTGTCGTCACGAGCCACAGGGTTAATTTGGATTTGTCTGTGCATGTTTTTTAACTCTTATAGATTGTTCCCATTGACACACATTTACGACTGACAGACAGCAACGGTTGGAGTTAAAAACCATCATTTGTGTTCTACTGAAGAAACAAAGTCACCTACATCTTGGATGCTCTGGGGGTAAGCAGATAAACACCACATTTTCATTTTTGGGTGAACTATCTCTTTAAATAAACATTTAGTTCAGTCATGAAACTCTAGAGGGCGTAGGCTGATCATTACCAATCACATCATTACTGCATAGCTAGGGATGCAAAGGGGCGGAAAATTGCCAGTAATTTAGAATTTCCGGAAACTTTTGGAAATTTGTAAAGAAATTTACTGGAAATTTTCCACCCCTTTGTATCCCTACACATAGTACAAGCTGACTGGCCTCTGCTGATCCTGCAAAAGTACCGACTTTGTACCAACCAGTACTGTAATATTAAAAATGTGACATTTTGAGCGCCGCTGAGTGGATTCGTAAACACCTCTGATTGGCCATTGTGTTCACATGCTCATCAGATATGTCTTTGATTGGCTTGCTTTGATTTTGAATTTGAAAGCGGGAGCATTTGAAAGCAGGTGTCTAACAGCGGACCGACGCCTACTTTCAAACTCTCCCGTGTGTATCTGTGTAATCGCTCAGTAAAGAGCGTCATTGAAGACTATTTACAACATTTTTGAAGCATTGAAGCCAATCACAGACATATCCGATGAGCACGTCAACACAATGGCCAATCAGAGGTGTTTATGAATTTGCTCAAAGCGTCACATTTTTAAAATTTCAGTACCAAAAGTCGGTACTTTTGACAACTCTAGATCCTGCAGCCAATGAGATCACTTGCTCAACATTTAAACAGTCTGGTTCAGTGTTCGCTGTAAGCTGTCCTGCAGCGGTTCCTCTGAACCCCTCCACCTCCCCAGCTCCACCTGCCTAGATCTGCTACACGATTTATGTCTATTTATGCAGCAGCAGCATATCTTTCACGCTCACAGCAGCGTATCTGTCAGCAGTAGAAAGTTTGACAGTTTAACATTTGCAAATTAAGAAATATAATATAATATATAAATATAAGACATGTTATTAGTATTGTAATTTTACAATTGTACTATTTATGTTTATACTGTTTATTTTGCAGTACAGTAGTATTATTGCAATATATTGTCTATATATTTTTTAAATGATGAGCACTACAAAAATCACATTTTATAGTCGTATTGAATGGGTCAAAAATAGTGGGAATAAGGCTGATGAAAACTTTTTAAAAACGGATATTTTATGCTTACTGAAAGAGGTTTGAGTTGGTTATTGTAAAAATACAAATTGTAAAAATAGTTTTTCCCAAATTGTTCAGCTCTGAAGTGATACTTCACAATTTGCTTCACAAATCCAAAAATATTTTCAGTTTTATAGAATTATTTTTATTTTTTTACACAGATGCAGCCGGGAGCAGCAGCTCATTTGCATTTAAAGGGACACGCACAAAAACGGTGACTTATATTACATCTTGTAAAATGGGGCATAATAGGTCCCCTTTAAATCATTCTAGAATTAATAATTCTTTATAAATGTATCTTTCAAGTCAGTATTATTTCATATCTCAATGTATTTCACAGAAAAACTAAATATTGCATTATCAGTTTTTTTCCAATACATTGTTACGGCTCTATTCATGAGGAGGAAACATGAAACTAGGACAAACAAACTTAATGGACAATTAAAAACATTAAAATCATGACAAAACTGCCCACAAAATCATAGCAAACATATTCAACAAGTGTCACAAAATAGACTTCAGTTGGTAATGTTGCCTTCAATTCAAGTTGGGATGATTTAATTTACGAGATGAGTGCATGTAAACACCACGACAAAATCACTCTGAGTGAGTGTGAATGGAAGAATTACAGCAGAAACAATCACAGTTAATTGATCATTTATAAAGAATAGCATTAAAGCTTGGTTTTTGAGAAGCAGACTTGTGCAAAACTACACTGTAAAGAGTAATACGCTATATCTACATAACATTTTGGCAACAGATTACAAGCAATATTATTAATTAAATTCAACAAATAGAATTGAGTTAGAATTAATCAAAATTAATTCCTTAAATTTAAAATGAGTAAAATTTAAGTAAAATATTATTTAAACAAAAATAACGTCAAAAACGTCAAAGATGAATTAAGAACTCTTTATTTTTTATTACCAAAACTGAAGACACCTGATGATAAGCAGAATCACCGAAGGAAAGAGAAACACAAGAATGAACAGAGGTTTAGATGTTGGTTTTATTGAAAATGTTTGGTCACCATTATGGTGATCAGTGTTTCATTTAGTTGGGCAGTTTGACTCTTTGCTTTTTATGTCAGTTTGTGGTTTTTGTAATGGTGTCTGCTCATTTTACACATTTTAAATGGTTGACTTTTAAGGAATTCATTTGATTAATTCCAACTCAATTCTTATATGTTGAATTTAATTTAAAAGAATATAATATTGCTTGTAATCTGTTGCTACAATTTTATTGAGTAGATGGAGCATATTACTTTTTACAGTGTACATTTCCGAACATCTTCTGTAGGTGCACACATCTAATGTACATCGTTTGCTCTTCTTGAATTAGTGCTAAAAAAGCTTCCCGTCATGGTCTGCCTCTGAATAAAACACAGCCTTTGGTCTCCATGTGCAGCCATTATCTGTATTTCATCACTCAACGTAAGATTTTATTGAGAATTTAACAACATTATGTTTCTGCTTTACGCTCAGGTAACCAGCAAATGGCCTTTACATCACGTCTTCTCGCGTTTCACTAATGTAATCTGCGCTAGTTGCTCAGCGATTGCTCACTCTTTATATCATCTTGCATTTGTTCGTCTCTGAAGCGTGAGTTCTGTGCACGTTGTTAGCTAATTAAAGCCGTGGGCTGAAGGAGGCGGCGAGGAAGCGCCATCATTCTCGACACATGTTCCAGTGGAGCGCGAAGGGCTACAATTAATCTTTCAAGCCACGGCGAGAGCGCAAGAGGTCGTGCATGAGACGCTGCGGAACGCAGTTACACGCAGGTTAAGCAACGGATCTGTAAAGCGCCATTAGTTCATTAACGGGTCTTTGTTTCATACATTTGGGATGCTGCGACACAAGGTTGTGGGTTCAAGGCGGTTTGGGCAAAATCTCATGTTTTTACTCAAAAAAGTCATTGTAAAATAGCCAGTATACACACCTATGATGCTCATCAGTAGCAACGTTGCTTCGCTACATCAAGGCAAGATGATACAGGTGAAATAGAGTAAAAAAAAGATAACTAATACAGATGCAAATAGATAAAGTGCAATAAATGAAACACTTAAAAGTGCCTTTTGCTTGTTTAGTATGGAACCAAAATCTCAAAATGAGCAATGCTTTTCCCCGTAGAGTCTTGCCTTAAAACACATCTCGACTCATTTGACGCTCATTATTCATGTTATTCCATGTTCATTCATCTGGCTCACATGCAAATTAATTGACACACTTTTACCAATGCAAAGTAAATACTGTCACACCATCCAGTCCTAATAAAATGCACACCTTGAACGCACTGCAAATCTCTGTAGATAAATGCATTTGTCAAATGCATGAATATTAAGTGCATTCATGCAGTGACGACCAAATGATCCAGGTTAATGCTGGATGATCGCAGCGAGGCGAGCGCTGGAGATAAAAATATGAATGGGATTTGTGCCATCACTCTAACACCACAAGCCCTGCGAAAAACATATGGGATGCAGGAAATGCGTCGCCTCGTCTTCAACCATGACCACCTGCTATAGATGGCTGGCTTCCCAAAGTCTTGAGAGCCATGGACGCTGATGACCAGCGTAATGTCTTCATACTGTTATACTCATCAACAGGTGACTGAATAGATGGGTTATTATTTTAAACTCAAACTATGATGGAAACTATTGACTTTAAGCTTTAGAAAATAATGCACAGTTGATGAAAAACTAAAAGCAAGTTCAAATAGAGCTGCAAGCAGCTATTAAGAGGCCAAGCACAAAGAAAGTAAAATCATCAGTAAAATATAGCATTTTATTTCATGTACTTTATTGTAGTTAGTGGCAATTTAATATTTTGTTCAGTTACAGCACCACCAACAGGCGTAATCCCACCACTTTTTTTATTTGTCCTCAGAGTGAGCCCATAAATAAGTGTGCCAAATTTGGTGAAAATATCTCATTTCTTTTAGGAGTTATAGACATGTATATGTATGAGTACATCAAAAATGACCCATGCACAACTATGATTGCATTTTTTTGCCACTTACTATCAAAATTTTGGCTTGAACGTACAGTCTTGTTTCCAAATTTCCTACAGTGGTTTTGTCTCGATCAGACTAATGGTTTCGGAGATAACCGTGAACATTGTTTTAACACTACATCGCAACGCTGCAAAAACCATAAGGCGAAACTTAGCATGTTTGGTATCGTTGGACTCGGCAAGGAATCTAAGAAGATGACTGCCATGAAAATAAGTCAATCACATCAAAAGTTAGCATGTGAATATTTGATTTCACCACTAGGTGGCGTGGTCTCGAAATTTCTCAGGCTACTTCAAGGTGCTGATGACCCATATGGAGTTTCATAATAGCAAAAATAACGCAGCATGTAGCCTCAGGTCATGCTTGCGATGACAGAATATGCTAAAGTGTGCAATTGGCATGCTTTCTTCAAATTTGTTTGCACGTTATTCAAGAATGGTTGGGTTGGGATATCTTTTTGCCAGGATAGTCTGAAGATGATCTGATTTTCATGAAAATTGGAGGAGTTAGAAAAAGTCGTTTTTTGGCAGGAAACGTTTCATGACAGAAAATTTGGTTTCTAACCCTTAAGTCATTAGCATAAACATGAGCGAAAATTTGGATAAGTGGTGGCGCTACACAGTTTGATCTAGAGACACCAAATTTGCTGTAGTTAATGTCGGGACTGTCCTCTATCAGTGTGCCAAATTTCATACTTTCCCGCAAGTGGTTCCATGGGCTGCCATAGACTACCTGGGCAGAAGAAAGAAGAATGCCAACGAATACAATAGATGCAATCGAACCTTCGGTGCTTGACCCCTAATTAAATGAATCAATGTGGGATAAGACATCTCACACAGCAAACTCTAAATCAACGTTGAATCAATGCATTTTGTGGCATTGAATAATAAATAATGCTTATCTTTTTATCATTTCAAAGCAACAATATAACACAATATAACACAATGTTCACACATGCTGGTAGTTTCAGTTTCACTTGAAATAAATGCGTTTAGGCTTGGTGTTTGTAATAAATGTCATTTATTATGAATGCCACTTTAATTTATGTTTGTTTTCTACTTATATTTTTCATTTTCTGTTCTAAATACTGATAAATTTAAAGGTTCGACTTGTGCTCAGGTGCAACTTATTTTATTAAAATATGAAATATGCAAAAGACGGCGAATATTTTGATGGCCTGAAAATGTAAATGGTGTCATGCACAAGTCATTTTAGATATTTATCCTTGTAATGCATTAAAACTGTATTCACTTTTTGCATGGAACATAACATTATAATAACAAACATAACTTAATATTTTTCAACTAAAACCATATTGTATCTGATCAGTAACTTCTCATTAATGAGTGAATGCACACATTTTTTTAGGTTTTGAATGTTACTATGTGTTTTTTTACGATGTTATTATGTCATTTACCCTCTTTTTATTAATTAAAAAAATGGATAAATACCTTGAAATTTAAAACATTACAAGAACATATATTTAAAAACATATTTTTATCAATATTTATGATACATTTTATTTAAATATATATTAATATATATAATTTATAAGAACATATAATATGAGAATTTTTTTCGGTTCGACTTATAATCAGGTGCAACTTATTTTAATAAATATGAAATGCACAAAACCCTATCATTATAATAAATTTATAAGAACATATAATATGAGAATTATTGAATTCCTCTGAACTTACAACTCATGACTGCACAAAACAGTCTAAATGTATAAAAACTACACATTCTTTTTCAAACAAAGCAACATGTTATTATCTAAAAGAAAAAATCATAAACTTGAAACATAGATGATAAACAGCCTGATTCTCCTGCAGTGGTTCATCAGTAGAGTGATCTCCATTTTCAAACCCTCTTTACTTTTTCAAATTTAGACTATTTGGTCTATGAAATTGTATCTATGAAAAACAATACACAAGCAGACAAAGTACTAAAATGAACAATCCAAACTGTAATGAACTTGTGGATGATAAGTTCACATCACCTGTTTGACGGACGTGTGAATAAAGCACAAATGACCTGGAATGATGATTATTCATGATTTCACTGGCTGTCGTCTGATTTGATGTGGCGATGAGTCACGGCGTTATTCAAATGACTCATCTGAAACATTCACATCACAAGACAAAAGACACAATCACAAATGCCCTCGCAGGAAGTGAACGACAGTCGGACAAAAGAGCACATCGGCGTTGGGACTAAATGTCAAACCAAACACGCAAAACTCACTGCAACTTCCTCCTCAAAACAAGCTGCTGCTGAGAAACTGTTGTATGAACCGGCATTTTTCCAGACAGCCAGCAGGGAGCAAATCTGATCCGGCGTGAGAGGTTGATAATTGCGCTTTTATTTGGTTATGTGAATTATTCCGGTCAAAAGCTCCAGCTAAATGCTTCTGGTTAATGGACTCTCATCAGCCTCTCATCTTACCTGACCAATCAAATTAACCAGGTGAGGCGACTGGGAGAAGCTCTCATCGCTCTTTGAGAGGTCTATCACCTACATAACCAGCACCTTAACTCAAATAAAACCTCATTTAAAACACTCTCCACAGACAGCAGCCCTGTGCATTACACCAACAGACACGGGAAACTTGATGCATAATTGATTTGAATGCAGTTAGTGTTAGTTAGAGCCAAGATAACAACACAAAACTGATCAAATGCATCTATTCATGCCATTTCATTTTCTAGAAAATATGATATATGCAATCGACACTGATTGTGCAGCAAAAAGTAAATAGTGTCTTGCAAAAACTATTTTAGACATTCATAACTCTCAACTGATTGATTAACTATAAGTACAAATTAAAACCTAAGCAAAACATATGTAAAAGGTACATAGAAATGCTCATCTATGAAATAAAAATCCGTGGTGTAGTTTGTGTAGCGAGCGTGAGCATGCGTAGGCCGTCTAGTAGGTTTTGGAACACAGCCCGTGTGTCTCTTATGTAAACTGTGGTCTGTTTATTTGATTGGAAGTGTGTGAAATGATAGCAGAAACCCAATGTGCAGACATTTCATTTTCATTTTCTAGACTCGAACAGGGTTTGAAAAATGTCCTACTTAAAGACGACGCAAGCGCTCTAATTTCTCTCTATACTCTAATTATAAATGCTCCGCTGCACTAATAGAGAAGGATTGCAGGATTTAAAGGAGGCGCTGATCCAGCTGGCCAAGATCAGATCTCTCCTTAGCTACAAAACACTCGAAACAAGGTCCAGGATCAGCAACTAGATTTTGATGAGCAGAACAGCGTATTTGGCATATCTGTGAAATAAGCAGGGCTTATTCTGTGCAATTAACAATTTCACAAAACCACAAACCCACACAGCAGGCAAAAACAAAAACTCATACACCGAGAAAAATAAAAGGTGGAATTTGGAAAATTTGGAAACATTTTCACTTAGAAATTGATGGTAAATTTTGAAATAAACGGCAAGTAAAACACTGAATTAAACAGTTTTGAAGTAGAAAGACTGAAAGTAAAACGTAGCTTACTTTTCCACTTCGAAAAATAATTTTAACCAAGTCAGTCAGTCTCTTCTGATTTTTAACGATAACTTATAAACCTGTAAAGTCAGCCCTTCTGTGAGCTACGAGTTTGTTAATCGATGGTGTTTGCTTCTGTTGAAGCTGTCAGCTTGCATTATTTCAGCTTATTTCAGCAGAATTCATGGTGAAAAACTACATCACCCATGATGCTTTACAGAAAATCCCACCAATCAGAGAGTCGAAACAAGCAAAATGCACTAAAAGATCTCATTAGCTTCACACACTCCCATGAATCACCATGAATGATAATGTAATAAATTCTGTCTCCCTACACCAGGGGTGTCCAATCCTGCTCCTGGAGGGCCAGTGTCCTGCAGAGTTGAGCTCCAACCTCAATTAAACACACCTGAACCAGCTAATCAAGGCATACTAGACACTTCCAGACAGGTGTGTTGAGGCAAGTTGAAGCTAAACTCTGCAAGGCAGTGACCCTCCAGGAGCGAGTTTGGACACCCCTGCCATACACTCTCAAAATACTTATTTAATATATTTTTCAATATACTTAAAATATATTGTCTTTACATATATAATCAACATTTTTAAATGAGCAGTTTTATATTTAATTTGATTATGCCTTTTCGCAATGCTTCATGGGACTGTAGTTCTTTCCCCTCACTAAAGCCGTTAAGTTCACAGATTTTCAAATAGTTTTTTTTTTTGCTTCAAATCAGTTTGTACACTAAAAAGAATGCTGGGTTAAAAATAGCCCAAGTTGGGTTAAATATGGACAAACCCAGCAATTGGGTTGTTTTAACCCAGCAGTTGGGTTAAATGTTTGCCGAACCTGCTAGGCAGTTTTATTTAACTCAACTATTGTTTAAAAATCACTATATGTCTGGATTAAAATGAACCCAAAATATGTTGGAAATTAAAAATCAGACACATAATTATTACAGGCAACAAAAATAATCAAAAGGTGAACATTGCTTATTAATAAATTTAATACATGTTTATTGTTTAATTATTATTCATTAAACATATTAATTAATGTTCATTTCCAATATATTTTGGGTTCATTTAAGCAAGAAATACAGTAATTTTTAAACAATAGTTGAGTTAAATAAAACTACCCAGCAGGTTGGGTCAAACATTTGACCCGATCTCTGTGTTAATCTCTGTGTTATCTCATCTCTGTGTTAAAACGAATTTGTTTGAAAAACGACCCGATCTCTGTGTTAAAACGACCCGAATCTCTGTTAAAACGACCCGATCTCTGTGTTAAAACGACCCGATCTCTGTGTTAAAACGACCCGATCTCTGTGTTTCTCTGTGTTTAAAACGACCCGATCTCTGTGTTAAAACGACCCGATCGCTGTGTTAAAACGACCCGATCTCTGTGTGTTAAAAAACCCGACTCTGTGTTAAAAACGACCGATCTCTGTGTTAAAACGACCCGATCTCTGTGTTAAAACGACCCGTGTTAAAACGACCCGATCTCTGTGTGTTAAAAAAACCGATCTCTGTTTTAAAATCTCTGTGTTGTGTTTAAAACGACCGATCTCTGTGTTAAAAAACGACCCGATCTCTGTGTTAAAAAGACCCGATCTCTGTGTTAAAACGACCCGATCTCTGTGTTAAAACGACCGATCTCTGTGTTAAACGAACTGTGTTAAAAACGACCCGATCGCTGTGTATGTTAAAACCCGATCTCTGTGTTAAAACGACCGATCTCTGTGTTAAAACACCCAATCGGTGTTAAAACGCCGATCTCTGTGTTAAACGACCCGATCTCTGTTAAACGACCCAATCTCTGTGTTAAAACGACCCGATCTCTGTGTTAAAACGACCGATCTCTGTTAAAACGACCCAATCGCTGTGTTTCGTGTTAAAACGCGACCCGAAAAACGACCCGATCTCTGTTAAAACGCTCACCCGATCTCTGTGTTTTAAAACGACCCAATCTGTGTTAAAACGACCCAACGCTGTGTTAAAAAACGACCCGATCTCTGTGTTAAAACGACCCGATCTCTGTGTTAAAACAACCCAATGTGTTAAAACGACCCGATCTCTGTGTTAAAACGACCATCTCTGTGTTAAAACGACCCAATCTGTGTTAAACGACCCGATCTGTGAAAAACGACCCGATCTCTGTGTTGATCTCTGTGTTAAAACGAAACCCCGATCTCTGTGTTTAAAACGACCCAAAAACGACCCAATCTCTGTGTTAAAACGACCCGATCTCCGACCCGATCTCTGTGTTAAAACGACCCATCTCCGGTGTTAAAACGACCCAATCGCTGTGTTAAAACGACCCGATCTCTGTGTTAAAACGACCCGATCTCTGTGTTAAAACGACCCAATCTCTGTGTTAAAACGGTGTTCGTGTGTTAAAACGCGATCTCTGTGTTAAAACGACCGATTAAAACGACCCTCTCTGTGTTAAAACGACCCGATCTCTGTGTTAAAACGACCCAATCTCTGTGTTAAAACGACCCGATCTCTGTGTTAAAACGACCCAATCTCTGTGTTCCCCGATCTCTGTGTTAAAAACCCCAACGACCAATCGCTGTGTTAAAACGTGTTCTCAAACAACGATCTGTTGATCTCTGTTAAAACAACCCAAACTGCTGGGTTTGTCCATGGGTTGTTTTTAACCCAGCATTTTTAGAGTATAGTGTTGTGATTCTCCTCATATCTGGCTGCTTTGGTTCATGGCTTAAAACGCTTTAACCAAGACCTTTTTTGGAAATCCCTATGGGAGAAATGAATGGAAAAAATACTCCCGGAACCAGCGCCACTCAAAAAGTGGGCGGCACTAATACACTCAATGAGGTCCAGATTTAATGCTAAATATCCAGCTATAAAGAGACTAATAAATCACACGCTTAACACTCAATCGCATGTTACAAAAACCCTGCATGTTGCGTCTGCTGTGATCTGAATCCACGTGACACAAAAGCCGGTCATAAAATCCTCAGCTCACCCACACGCTGTCTGTCAGGACAGACTCGCACCGACTGACTGCAGATTATTCACCGCTCAGTGTCGCATGCTGGATTCACGGCTCAGACCAACAAACACAGAGTTCAGCTTCATCTTCATAATTCACTCGTGTTGCACAACGAAGCCTCCCGGCGTCACGTCCACTGCGACCCGGCTACAGAACGAGAGGTTCAGATATCACATCCCTAAAAGCCCCGAGCGGTTAACAGATGTGCTGAGCAGCGGAGTTCTTTCATTTTCTTTATTTTGAAGATGTTGCTTCTATTTTAAGACTAGGAGACAGCACCAATCACAGCACGAGTGTGAGAAAGGAAAGCAAAACATCATCCTTAAAACTGGGTTACTTAAAGACTTATAAATAATGCATTATGAAGCATTCTGAATTATGCACCTTATAATGCATTGTATGATCTCATGAAAAATGATAACCACAGTTATAATACTCATCTATTCACTGAACACACTTTTAGAAAGCTTAATGCATTAAAACACACGACAAAATCAGATGTAACAAGGAAACTGGAGATGTTATGTTCTTTAACTTTATTTAAGAATGATTGACTGACATGAACAGACCTCAGAAATGAACCAGTGTGTATCATCAGATTCAGCTAGTGCCCTTTACAGTGTGCCACCCTAAGATCCTCACCGCACCCGTCCAGCAGCCCGTGAATCTCCTGGAAGCATCACATGCCGCAGCAAACGAACACAAATCTGGCATATCCGAGGAGAATATTTCATAAACTGTGATTTCTTATATGGTTTGATTCAAGAAAACACTTTCATAATGACGCAAAAGCATAAATTATTACACACCCGAGGATGAAGCTGCATCTCGGCCAAGGAAGAAGACAGACCCAACGGGAAGCTTCCTGCTCGCGGTGTCCTGCATCTGATGTGCAGAAGGTTGTGTTTCATTCTTACATAAGTGGCCCTGGACGAAACCCCGCAACCCAAGTGTGACAAACCCCTCCCTCTGCTGGATAATTAGAAATAAACAACAACAAGACGCTTTCACAGTCACCATGAACAGAAACACGAGGAGTCGAGAAGCGGGGGGGGAGACCAGAACACAAAGATAATGATCTAAAATGATTATATAGATCATATAATAACAGGATCACACTAACCTGTCAAACCTTAACAGCAAAGACGTCCACAGAGCAGCAATTTACAAAAACAAATGCAACCCCTAATATAGTACACTGTGAAAATTTTTTTTTCGAAGATTTACTAGAAAATATTTTAGCCTATTTCATTGCATTGCTTGCTGTTTTTCTTAACTGTTTTTGAAATGTACGTGCTGTTTTCCCTGAAGCTCATGTTTCCATCAGTTAGGCATGTGAAGGTTTCAAATTTTCATATCGCAATAATTGCTGAAGCTTTAATCATGGTAATTAAGATAAAACTTAAAGGATTAGATCAGTTCAGAATTTAAATTTCCTGATGATTTACTCACCTCCATGTCATCCAAGATGTTCATGTCTTTCTTTCTTCAGTTGAAGAGAAATGAAGGAAAACATTCCAGGATTTTTCTCCATATAGTGGACTTCACTGGGGTTCAAGGGTTGAAGGTCCAAATGTCAGTTTCAGTGCAGCTTCAAAGAGCTCTACATGATCCCAGACGAGGAATAAGAGTCTTATCTAGAGAAACCATCGGCCATTTTCTAAAAAAATTTAAAATTATATACTTTTAACCACAAATGCTCGTCTTGCACTGCTCTGTGATGCTCCCGCATGACGTAATCATGTTGGAAGAACACGTGACGTAGGCGGAAGTATTTCAAAGTCAACTTCAAAATCGTCTGTCATCGTTGTTTTACCCTTTTTGTAAAGGTTGTTTGACTTCGTCTTTGACGTTCGCTTTGTAAACACTGGATCAGTACTTCCTCCTACGTCATGCGTGACCTTTCCAACATGATTACGTCATGCATGGAGCATCACAGAGCAGTGCAAGATGAGCATTGTGGTTAAAAAGTATATAATTTTTATTTCTTTTAGAAAATGAGCGATGGTTTCTCTAGATAAGACTCTTATTCCTCGTCTGGGATCATGTAGAGCTCTTTGAAGCTGCACTGAAACTGACATTTGGACCTTCAACCCGTTGAACCCCAGTGAAGTCCACTATATGGAGAAAAATACTGGAATGATTTCCTCAAAAACCTTCATTTCTTTTCCACTGAAGAAAGAAAGTCATAAATATTATCAGGAGTAAATTATCAGGAAATAATTCCGAAGTGAATTAATAGTTTAAGTCTTTATGCATTTGGTGCTGTAATGAACAACTAGAATTGGTTGTTTGACACACAGCGGCTTCGTTTATGGCAGCATTTCTGCTGTTCTGTAAGTGCAATCTTTGACACTGCATTCATGCAATAAAAATGTATTCTAAAAATCTAAATCATTTCAGCGAACAGAAACAGAAAAAACCCAAAGCGTGTGGCCGCGCATGTTGCTCTCAAGTTCTTCTTCATCCTCAGATCTGATCTCACATCAGTAGTGTAAAGGAAAAGCAGTATTAGTGTCTGTTTGTCACTTCAGAAGGCCGGCGCACGTTTCGGCATGCAAATGTGCTGCGTTCACCCTGTCAGCAGCGAGAGAAGCTTCACTCCAGCTTTGAGCAGACCAAAGCCGAGCAGACAAGTGTTCAGTCTCAGGCTGCTCTGAGTGCAGTGCGGCGAGGACAGAATCAGTATTCGGGAGGGAACGTCCCGGGTTCAGTCAAGCTGAAGCTTTGCGTACATCTGCAATGAGAGGAACGCTGAATGCACAACACACTTACTTGCCGTAGCAGTCGCGGGCCTCTCTAGAGGACGCCATCTCCCAGCCATTGGGGGGCCCCTGTGTGGGAGCCCAACTCCCGGGGGCCGACGGCGGACAGCTGGAGGGTTTGGTCCTGTGGCTACAAGGAAAACACACAAGAGAAACATTTAGAGATGGTGTCAATCCAGCGCCACTTTACATCAGGTCACTTCTATTTAAGCAGATTGTTTCAAAGCAGCCTCACAAAAATAGACATGAAAATCGAATGAAACTACAGTAGAGCTGCAATTGAACTTGTTTCATAACTGAACAGTGTTACTGAATTGAACTGAATCAACATTAAACTGAATTGAGCTAAATAATGTCTACTGTAGAGCTGCTTTACAGATGAAATTAAACTTGTTTCATAATTGATGAACTTTACACAGTTGAACTGTTCAACATTAAATTGCATTTAATTAACATTGAACTGAATTGAATAATGACACTATAGTCTACTGTAGAGCTGCTTTACAGCTGAAACTGAAGACACCAGTGTCATTATTCAGCTCAATTCAGTTCAATGTTGATTCAGTTTCATTCATTAACAATATCACAAAGTTCATCAATTATGAAAAATTCAATTCAGCTCAGTTCAGTTGTTCAGCTATCATTATACAGCTTAATTCAGTTTAATCTTGATTCAGTTCAGTTCAATAATGTCAATGTTGCAAAGTTATGAATTTTTGAAATTATGAAACCCCAAAGTGATTCATCATGTTACAGGGACTCACTTCCTACTAGAGCCGCATGATTAATCAAAATACTCGATTTTGCAAATCTGGAGCTTTGCATTTTAAATTGTAAATAAATAAATAAAGGGGGAAAAAAGCAATTAGATTTATATTTAGCCCTACTTCTAATATTGCTTTTTTCTCTTTTATTCTGAGTGTGAAATTGTGAACATATTATAACAGCACATATATGGAGTTATTAGCCGTAGAGCGTTACAGTAGGAGGTCTTTCTCCTCCTCACTAAATCTGCAGAATATTAACCGATAACAGCCTGGACTTCATTTGTGTCAGTGATTTAATTACATTTATTATGTAATGCAATCATGCAAGCCTCAAGATTGTCATGCTTCAGTCTTGTACGCTAAGTGCCGTGAAGTCTATATCTTATGCTGAACCGCCGGCAGATTCCTTAGAAAGCCTGATATCCAGTGGGCCGTTTGATCAAAGCCGCGTTCGTGCACCAACATCATACACCAGATTACTGAAAGTATACGTGACTCACAAGCTCAAGGGCTACATTTACAATATAGTGCAGCACAAATAGTTACAGAATCCAAACACCCACCTGAAAAGATAACTGGAAATATAGATGATGATCCATTGAAGCAAAACTGCTTCTTAGAATAAAAACACTGGCCTCATGTTTTAAGCTGTTTTTAAAAATGGAAAGTTCAGAACAGGGCTGGGCAGTATATTAAATATTCACATAGGCCTAGTAGAAAAAAAGCTGAAAGCAATTTTTAAAATCGATTTTATATAATGATATCAGACAAAAACAGCAGGATGCAGACAGGAATATGATCTTAAATGAGCTTCAGTCTGTCAGAGATGAAACCAAGTAACTAAATTACAGTAATAAAATTCCAAGGCTTAAAATGCCATAGAGACGTCTTCATAAACTGATGCACACGGAAAAACTTTTGCTAGACAAAATCTAGTTATTGGATGAATGACAAAATGCACTTTTAGAAGCTTTTCTGACTTGTAACAAGGTTCTTTGCATTTATTATTTAAACGCACCTCCTGTAAGGAGGAACTGTACTGTGTTTGTGTGTTTTACGTATGCAAGAAAGCTCTGAAACTCCCAAACTGATCCATAATAAATGAACAGTCATATTTTGCTGTCATATTTTGGGTTCCTTTCCGCTGTCGCCTTTGGCTTGCTTAGTTAGGGACATTTGACATTCGTCAATGTTTTTGATCTGCCTGCATTAACACCATTGTATGCAAACTAAATTAATAACTATTGATTTTTTACAACGGAATGAATCAATACTGAATTTACTTAAGCTGGACAATGACACTATTTTCTTTAAGAGCTGCTGTGCAGCCAAAATTATTTACCTGTTATCACTGTAAAGCTGCTTTGACACAATGTGCATTGTAAAAAGCTCTTTATGAATAAAGGTGACTTGACTTGACTTCTCAGTCTAGTTAGAAGTCTCTTCTGATCACCACGGCTGGATATATTTGATCAAAAATACAGTAAAAAAAAATGTGAAATATTATTTCAGTGTAAAACAGCTGTTTTCTATGTGAATATATAGTAAAGTGTAATTTATTCCTGTGATCAAAGCTGAATTTTCAGCATCATTACTCCAGCAAAAAAGCAGAGGCAGCAGATAGTGGAATGGATTTAAACATAGTAAAATGTTTCAGATCTGAGAACACGACAGACTTACTGGACCTGAAAGCATCATCAATTAAACCAAAAACAATACACAACTATAACGAGATAAAACTAACTTAATGAGTGTGCAGGTGTTGGGTGTGTGTAGAATATTGTAGATGTTTTAGTGTAAGTTCTACAGGTGCAGAATCACACAGGCCGACTAAAGAACACCGGCAGTCCCTGTGAAGCCTATTTTTAGGACCATTAAAATCATTCCACTGTGACTTTATTCTCATGACAACTAAGCACATTTTCCCTCCAAATTCTCATTACAAACCTGGTGTATGACCATTTTTTTTTTTTTTGTAAGCTATTGTATGACTTCAGAAGACTTGGAACATCATTCACAGGTCATATGGTCTACTGTTATAATAATTAAAATAATTATTACTTTGCAAAGAAAAGACATTATGCTTTACATTTCTGTGGTCCACAAAATCAGGATTTGAACAACATGAGGTTTCTAAAGATTATAGATCAAAATACAAGATGTAAACGTCAAAATTTTGAGATGTCAACTCAGAATTTGAACAAAAAATGTAAAAATTGAAATGTAAACTTAGAATTCCGAACAAAAAAACATCAAAATTTTGAGATGTAAATTAGAATCTAAACAAAAAAAGTCAACATTTTGAGATGTAAACTTAGAATTCCAAACAAAAAAATGTCAAGATTGAGAGATTTAAACTTAGAATTCCGAACAGAAAAATGTCAAAATTGAGAGATGTAAACTTAGAATTCTGAACAAAAAAAAGGTCAAGATTGAGAGATTTAAATTAGAATTCCGCAAATTTGAGATGAAACTAGTGAACAAAAAAAACATCAAAATTGAGAGATTTAAACTTAGAATCCGAACACAAAAAAAAAGATTGAGAGATTTAACTTAGAATTCCGAACAAAAAAAATGTCAAGATTGAGAGATTTAAACTTATAATTCTGAACAAAAAAATTTCAAAATTTTGAGATGTCAACTCAGAATTCTGAACAAAAAAATGTAAAAATTGAAATGTAAACTTAAATTCTAAACAAAAAAAGTCAACATTTTGAGATGTAAACTTAGAATTCAAACAAAAAAATGTCAAGATTGAGATGTAAACTTAGAATTCCGAACAAAAAAAAAGTCAAGATTAGAGATTTAAGCTTAGAATTCGAACAAAAAAAAACATAAAATTTTGAGAAAACTTAGATTCTGAACAAAAAAAAGGTCAAGATTGAGAGATTTAAGCTTAGAATTCCGAAAGAAAAATGTCAAATTTGAGATGTAACTTAGAATTCCGAACAAAAAAAATGTCAAGATTGAGAGATTTAAACTTAGAATTCCAACAGAAAATGTAAAAATTTAGAGATGTAAAATTAGAATTCCGAAAACAAAAAAAGTCAACATTTTGAGATGTAAACTTAGAATTCCAAACAAAAAATGTCAAGATGAGAGATGTAAACTTAGAATTCCGAACAAAAAAATGCAAGATTGAGAATGTAAACTTAGAATTCCGACAAAAAATGAAGAGATTTAAGCTTAGAATTCCGAACAAAAAAAAAACATAAAAATTTTGAGATGTAAACTTAGAATTCTGAACAAAAAAAGGTCAAGATTGAGAGATTTAAGCTTAGAATTCCGAACAGAAAAATGTCAAAATTTTGAGATGTAAACTTAGAATTCCGAACAAAAAAATGTCAAGATTGAGAGATTAAACTTAGAATTCCGAACAAAAAAGTCAAAATTTGAGATGTAAACTTAGAATTCCGAACAAAAAAAGTCAACATTTTGAGATGTAAACTTAGAATTCCAAACAAAAAAATGTCAAGATTGAGAGATGTAAACTTAGAATTCCGAACAAAAAAATGTCAAGATTGAGATGTAAACTTAGAATTCCGAACAAAAAAAATGTCAAGATTAAGAGATTTAAGCTTAGAATTCCGAACAAAAAAAAAACATAAAAATTTTGAGATGTAAACTTAGAATTCTGAACAAAAAAAGGTCAAGATTGAGAGATTTAAGCTTAGAATTCCGAACAAAAAAAGTCACATTTGAGATGTAAACTTAGAATTCCAAACAAAAAAATGTCAAGATTGAGAGATGTAAACTTAGAATTCCGAACAAAAAAAAAGTCAAGATTGAGAGATTTAAACTTAGAATTCCGAACAGAAAAATGTAAAAATTTAGAGATGTAAACTTAGAAAGAACAAAAAAAACTTTTGAATGTAAAATTAGAATCAAAAAAATGTCAAGATTAAGAGATTAAGCGTAGAATTCCGAACAAAAAAAAAAAAAAATCAAATTTTGTAAACTTAGAATTCCGAACAAAAAGAAGGTCAAGATTGAGAGATTTAAGCTTAGAATTCCAAACAGAAAAATGTCAAAATTGAGAGATGTAAACTTAGAATTCAGAACAAAAAAAGGTCAAAATTTTGAGATGTAAACTTAGAATTCCGAACAAAAAAAATGTCAAGATTGAGAGATTTAAACTTAGAATTCCGAACAGAAAAATGTAAAAATTTAGAGATGTAAACTTAGAATTCCGAACTAAAATGTCAAAATTGCGAGTTGTAAACTTAGAATTCCCAAACAAAAATTCAAATTTACGAGATGTAAACTTAGAATTCCGAACAAAAAAAAGCTCAAAATTATGAGATGTAAACTTAGAATTCCGAACAAAAAAAAAACATCAGAATTGCAAGATTTTTTTTTTGTCTTTTTTTGTTTGGAAATCCAAGTTTACATCATCTTCATCTCGCAATTTTGTATTATTTTTTTTGTTCGGAATTCCAAGAAAAAAAAAGTCAGAATTGCAAGATATAAACTTAGAATTCCAAGTTCAAGCATTCTATAATAGTTCTATCATTCTATAATCATTTACACAATCTCATGTTGTTTAAACCCTGATTTTTGTGGACCAATTAAATTTTTATTTTTTTATTCTGTGGCGGAAACAATCTTCCAAACAAGTCCCATATTTAGAAAACACTTTTAAACATATTACTGGACTCGCAGACAAGGTTTTCAATACTGTGCTTCCCTGCAAATACTCTGTTTAAGCAGAAGGAAGTATGTAATGCTTACAGCACAAATATTAAAACAAGTACAGACAGTCCTGATGAAGCCCCGTGGTTGAGACCAAACACAAGAGATACGCAGGCAAAGTAATCAGTTTCCTCTTTAGAGACGTAAACAGAACAATTCACTCACAGTGTCAAACGCCGGGTCTTCAGAACAGTAAGACGGACTAACAAAACACTCTTCCATTTTCCCCGACAGCGCCTTCATTAACTTGGTTTTCTCATTGATGTCCCTTCTTTAACTCGGCTCCTTTGGATCACGATGGGGATTTTTAGGGAGTAACCGTACCGGACAGAGAAACACAAGCCACTCAGAGAGCCATCAATAAATGATGGCCGTGCCACCGCGCAGCCAACACTAGTGAGGGAGCGCAGGCTGCAGAATTCATGAAGTGCACTAAGCAGAGCAAGTGTTCAAATACCGTGGATTATTCATGCTTTAAAGTTGGCGTCTTTTTCTGTATATACTGCTTAAAAGATTGGGGTCAATAAGACTTTTATTTTGGAAAGAAATGAATGCTGTTATTTAAAAAAAAAAAAAAAAAAGTACCAAGTGACAGTAAAGACATTTAAAATGTTTCAAAAGATTCTATTTCAAATAAATGCTGAACTTTCTATTCATCAAAGAATCATGAAAAATAAAATGTATGATGGTTTCCACAAAAATATGAACTGTTTTCAACATTGATAATAATCATAAATGTTTCTTGAGCAGCAAATCATCATTAGAATGATTTCTGAAGGATCATGTGACAATGAAGATTGGCAAGGCTATCTGAATTATTTTTTAATTTTTATCCAGATGCAGTCATATGTTAACAGTAATCTGATCTTTTGGTTTGTGTCCATCATGTGGCAATAAAAAAAAGGAAATAATTAAATAAGTAATTTAATTCATTTGATTATCCAAAACATAGTTCATAGGTCATTCAATATATGAAAGTGTTGTTATTGTTATCTAAAACTATGAAAAATTGATTTTTGGTAATGGAAATAAAGCTGAAATAAAATTATAAATTAGATGACATTTTTTTTTTTTTTTTTTTTACTTGAACATTTGTGAAATTGCTGTAGAAATCATTTTATTTATAAGTTTAAGTTTAAAATGACTAAAAATAAAATTAAAAATTAAAACTAAAATATTAAAAAGCACCTGACAAAGTTAGTATATAACTAAATACAATAAACTTGAATATATTTGTGACAATGCTGTAGAAATATTGTCTAGGCAATTTAATTTTATTATTTTATTTATAAATTTAAGTACTAAAATTACTAAAAAAATAAATAAAACTGAAATAAAAATTAAAGCTAAAATATTAAAAAGCACCTAACAAAATTACTAAAATATATTAATAAATACTATAATAAACTTAAATTAATATGTTTGTGACGATGCTGTAGAAATATTTTTATTTTATTATTTTATTTATAAATTTAAGTAGTAAAATGACTAAAACTAAAACTGAAATGAAAGGTAAAATTGAAGCTAAATTACTAAAATGTACAAGTAAATATTATTGAATGTAAAATCTATAAATAAATACTATAATAGTAAATACTAAAATAAAGTTGAAGTATATACGATGATCTTAATAGTCACTGATATTTAATTTCTGGCCAGCCTTATTTCCAAGCTGAAGAGCCCATTTCAGATCAATTTCGCAATCCAACGTCTTGTTCAAGCTTAATGATAACGACAGAGGAAAGTTATTAATTTGCGATTTGTCAGTAGAATTGAACGCACTGAAATGACGTGCCGCGCCGTAACATGCAAATGAAGCTGTTAAACTGGGATCTGTTGCCATGGCAGCTGTGTGGAGACGGTGAGAGGGCGAATGACAATCAAACTAATATCTTCAACTAATCAGTAGCCTGACATCTATACTGGAATGTCAGTTAGTGCGACTCCCACAGGGAAACTGTCCAGAGAGAAACACGGATCTGCTCCTGCAAACTTAAGCTTAACAAGCTGCTCAGCACTAAAACTACTGACAAAATACGAATATCTTCAGAAATATATCATTGTAAGGGTAACACTAACAGTAAGGTCTCGTTGTTAACATGGGTATTCCACATTACTCAAAATCCCTCACTACTTTAAATGACAAATCTCCCCCTTCACTGAAGCCATTATTACACACAAGATACAACAACCGCTTTCCCCCGACAATACTGCCATAATACAGACGATAAATGTTTAACATCTTTGACTGCGTCTCGCTGTAATTACTCAATCTTTTTTGTTTGGCCAGTGAAGGACACACAGCAGTAACATTCCAGCACATGAACCCGATCGCTCATGTATGCGCCGCATCAATAATTCAGTCTGGAGAGCAGAGCTCATCATGTTCCCTCACAGCGTTTCCATTCCTAACATCCCGCCCTTCTTCATCTCAACGGACATTATTTCACTGGAAATGTGAGGAAAAAACTTTGTTGCATCAATTTCCTTGTGGCACAGAAAGTTAGAAATAAATACACTTATTGGTTGTACTTTAAAACCTACACTTGAGCAACCTACATAGGCAGCTACCTTATAAGGGAGCATCTTACTTGAAATTGAGCCTATGGATACGTGAATGTTTGGAACACTGTACAGAAATTCTCAAAATCAGCAGATACACACACAAACCCACGGCTCTTCACCGCAACCCGCCAAAATAAAAGTTCAGAAAACACACAAACTCACGGCTCTTGCCAAACTTACTCACTGGCCAAAATAAAAGTTCAGAAACTATCTGCAGATAGGCTCTTTCACAGCATTAAAAGTTTCAGCTCTTCAAAATAAAAGTTCAGACAAACTCACGGCTCTTGATAAAAGTTAAACACACAAAAGCTCTTCAAAATAAAAGTTCAGCTGCTCTCCGCAACCCGCCAAAATAAAAGTTCAGAAAACACACAAACTCACTGCTCTTCACCGCAACCCGCCAAAATAAAAGTTCAGAAAACACAACACAAACTCAGGCTCTTCACCACAAACCGCCAAAATAAAAGTTCAGAAACACACAAACAACCGCAACCCGCCTACAAACTCAGCTCTCACCGCAAAACCCGCCAAAATAAAAGTTCAGTCACACACACAAACTCATGGCTCTTACCGCCAAATAAAAGTTCAGCTCACTGCTCTTCACCGCAACCCGCCAAAATAAAAGTTCAGAAAACTACAAACACACAAACTCAGCTCTTCACCGCAACCCGCCAAAATAAAAGTTCAGAAAACACACAAACTCACTGCTCTTCACCGCAACCCGCCAAAATAAAAGTTCAGAAAAACAACACAAATCAGCTCTTCACCGCAACCCGCCAAATAAAAGTTCAGAAAACACAAACTCACGCTCTTCACGCAACCCGCCAAAATAAAAGTCAGAAAACAAAACTCATGCTCTTCACCGCAACAAATAAAAGTTCAGAAAAAACACAAACTCACTGCTCTTCACCGCAACCCGCCAAAATAAAAGTTCAGAAAACACACAAACTCACTTCGCCAAAGTTCAGAAAACTATCTGCAGATAACACACAAACTCAGCTCTTCACCGCAAACCGCCAAAATAAAAGTTCAGAAAACTAAGATAACACACAAACTCACTGCTCTTCACCGCAACCCGCCAAAATAAAAGTTCAGAAAACACACAAACAACCGCAACCCGCCAAAATAAAAGTTCAGAAAACACACAAACTCACTGCTCTTCACCGCAACCCGCCAAAATAAAAGTTCAGAAAACTCAGATACACACACAAACTCACTGCTCTTCACCGCAACCCGCCAAAATAAAAGTTCAGAAAACACAAATCACTTCACCAACCCCAAATAAAAGTCAGAACTCACTGCTCTTCACCGCAACCCCAAATAAAAGTTCAGACACACACAAACTCACTGCTCTCACCGCAACCCGCCAAAATAAAAGTTCAAAAACACCACAAACTGCTCTTCACCACAACCCGCCAAAATAAAAGTTCAGAAAACCACCACAAACTCACTGCTCTTCACCGCAACCCGCCAAAATAAAAGTTCAGAAAACACAAACTCACTGCTCTGCACCGCAACCCGGCAAAATAAAAGTTCAGAAACACCCAAAACTCACTGCTCTCACGCAACCGCCAAAATAAAAGTTCAGAAAACACACAAACTCACTGCTCTTCACCACAACCCGCCAAAATAAAAGTTCAGAAAACTACCGGCAGATACACACACAAACTCACTGCTCTTCACCGCAACCCGCCAAAATAAAAGTTAGAAACACACAAACTCACGGCTCTTCAAATAAAGTTCAGACCGCAACCGCCAAAATAAAAGTTCAGAAAAAACACAAACTTACGGCTCTTCACCGCAACCCACCAAAATAAAAGTTCAGAAAAAACACAAACTACGGCTTCACCGCAACCCGCCAAAATAAAAGTCAGAAAAACACAAACTCACTGCTCTTCACCGCAACCCGCCAAAATAAAAGTTCAGAAAACACAAACTCACAGCTCTTCACCGCAAACCGCCAAAATAAAAGTTCAGTTTCACCTGACAAACTGGGACAGAAATATTTTACTAGTACAATAGAAGGTACCTCTCAAAGTAATATATATTATTATTATTAAAATATTTAAGGATTTACACCTTTTTTTTAACTGAAATAATTTTTTAACTGAAATAATAAACAGTAAACCACTATGTGCAGCACTTCATTTGACAAACAATAAAAAGAATTGTTACATTTTCATTTGATTACATTTTAAAAGATTAAACTGTTTTTGCATTCATTTGATTATTTGTATTCAGTCATAAAACACAAAATAATATAAAACAGAATTTTTTTAAAAGATATTACATTTTAGATGGCATTTTTATGAATTCAACAGACATGGTTTTTGATTATTTATATTTAATTAAACCATTAAAACAGAATCCAGAAAAATTGACTGTACTGACAGTACATTAGTGCAATGGTAGAAATCGCTGTCAGCCAGTAAATAATATTTATACTGCATTTTTAAATTTAAAGAAAAGAGATTTAAAAGAGGCACTTTCAGTACAGACAGCTTTGTTTTATATAATGACAGCAATTTAGTTGTCGAATCTTGTGACCCAATAATAGAAAAATCCTGCACTTTCATTCCTTCTAAATTGAAGATGATGGCTTATAGTAACTCTTTCAGCAAACCAATGCAAAGCAGTGGCAGATTACAACAAAGCCCTTGAATATGCCAGCATGCAGGCGAGATGATGTAACTGGTGGACAGATGGAAAAAAAATCTCAGCTCCATCTCAGAGGAAGACAGAGACACAGGAGAGACATGCTGAAGAGTCCAGGTCAGAATGTATGAGAATGGATGATTGGCTGGGGAAATGATTTTGTCTTGCTACTGCAAATGGGCTGTTGTCAGGTAATATGCAGCTCTGCTTCAAGAGCACTCCAGATGCTTCACAGTCATGTCTGGAGACTTGTGTGCTTTACTGTAGTGCTAATGATACTGAACCATCAGGGACGACGTTGCTGGAACGTGAACTTCAGCTTGGCTCATGGATGCTATAACTGCCAGCAAACAGCGTCTCTTTGCCCCGCCCTCAATCACTGCAGTTGTGTCTGAGACTGGAAGAGTTTGGTTCGTGTTGTTCATGTCGAGAAGACGCTGTTTTCTGCTGCCAAAGCAAATCCACTTTCATGAGATTGATACGCTAAAACTGTTACTGTTCGTATCACTGTGAATCAAGAGCTGAGATTCAGATATGATAATGAGCTTTTGGTTTCTGACCAATCAGAGCAGAGCAGCTCTCAGAAAGGCGGGGTTTAGAGAGACTGAATCTTTGATCGAAGCGTTTCAGACACTGAGAGAAAAGAGCTGATGCTGCAGTGGATATTATGAGAGAATTAAAGTGTTTTTTGAACTTAGATGAATGTGAACCTGTTTTAAAAGACTCTAAAGCAAAATTAACAACCTTTAAAATAGCATAATAGGGCACTTTAAAATAAACACTGCAATACTGCACTGCTGAACACAGTAAAAAAATGCTTCTCCAGTAAATGGATCTTGATTTAAGAACGTTCAGATATTTGTACTGGAAAACTAGACATAAGTACTAAGTAAGTGTGGGCATCTTCCTTTAGATACGTGTAATCGACGCAGCGGAAGCAATGCTTTTCACACGGATATTGACAGTGATGTGATGCAGGCTGTCATTACAGCGCTACAGAAACACACTGCTGTAAAACGCTCAGCTGCGAGCCGCGAGTGATTCCGCCCTGTTATTTGAGAGCTTCATCAGACCCAGATCGTCCAGCTGGGGAAACACCACCGCTCCGGTGCTTCCAGCTAATGACAGGCCACTGTAATAACACACAGCAGCTCATCAACGCCGCTAATGAGCATTTCACACGCAAATATTCCAGCAGAACTGATGCCCTGTGGCACATTGTGTCAAGAGCTGTTCACAACAATGCAAACAGGAAATACAAATGCCTTCCCATTATGTCTGAAATGCCATAATTACAATTTTCTGCCATTTACTCATCCTCATGTCGTTTAAAACCTGTATGATTTTTGTTCTTTCTTCTGCGGAAGACAAACACACACACACACACACACACACACACACACACAAAGATATTTTGAAACTGCCTACTTTGGTTTTCCATTAAACGATTCTTTAGACTTATATTCGCTTCTGACTTTATAATAATTCTGAAAAAACAATTAAATTGATACAATTCTGACTTTATAACTCACCAATCTGACTCACCAACACTCGCAATTCTGATTATATCTCAATTCTGACTTTATAACTCGCAATTCTGACTTTATAACTCGCAATTCTGACTTTATATATCGCAATTCTGACTTTATATCTCCAATCTGACTATATCTCGCAATTCTGACTTTATATCTCGCAATTCTGACTTTATATCTTTCGACAATCTTCTGACTTTATAACTAAATCTGACTTATATCTCGCATTCTGACTTTATCTTCTGACTTTTATATCTCGCAATTTTTGACTTTATAACTCCCAATTCTGACTTTATATCTCGCAATTTGATTTATATCTCACATTCTGACTTATAACTGCAATTCTGACTTTATATCTCGCATTTGATATCTCGCAATTCTGACTTTATAATCAATCTGACTTTATACAATTCTGACTTTAATCTCGCAATTTGACTTTATACTCGACAATTCTGACTTTATCTCAATTATGACTTTATCTCGCAATTCTGACTTATATCTCAATTCTGAATATCTCGACTTTATAATCTCGCAATTCTGACTTTATATCTCATTCGACTTTATATCTCAATTCTGACTTATATCTCAATTCTGCTTTATATCTCGCAATTCTGATGTTTATAACTCGCAATTTGACTTTATAATCACAATTCTGACTTTATATCTCGCAATTTTGACTTTATATCTCCATCTGACTTTATAACTCACAATTCTGACTTTATAATATTTCACAATTTGACTGTATTTTGATCAAATAAATGCAGCTTTTCTGACGCTCTTTCTTTCTTACTGACTCCAAACATTTGAACATTTGTAGTGTATGTCAAAGAGTCATAATGCAACACAACTTGCAATGCTTTGGCCAAGAATCTGCATCTGTTTTGTGTACTTCCAATGTTTCTGGCGTTGTATTAAGGAATATTTAATATCTGAATGCTGAAAGTTCGTGGCAGTTTGAGCTCATAAATATTCTGCACATGCATCAATCTCTGCCCGGCACATCCTGTACCTTCTGTGTGAATAATGAACGTGTATAAAGAGCAGGTCACATGGAAAAAACAACACGCAGCAGCAAACCATGCATGCTATAATAACTTAACGGCAGGCAAGAGTTTATTAAATATATGCTATATACTGACCAACAGACACTGTTTCAAATCCTGCATGACTAGCTCACATGTTAACTAATGTTTCCTAGATTTCAGCAGATGTTGCACAGCATTTGCATGGAAGAATCTCTTGAAACTTGTCAAGAATATGTTTAGGTCACCAAAATCAACAGAAAAAATACATAGTTATAATTTACATAAATGTATGCATTGCATAAATTATTTTCATGACACATTTTCTCATTATTGTCATGCATATGGGCATTTTCCCATCAGTTTTGTGTAATTATCATTAATCTCTGTGTTGATTCTCTATATTGTACTCTTTGGTCCTAGAAATAGGCTTCAGTTTTGAGCAAAAAGGCCAATTCTTATTTTATATTTTTAGTTTAATTTCAGGGTAAAATGTGGTTCTGTGAGATTTTCATGCAGAATATTTGTACAGCGCTGTTTTATTACAGCAGTTGATGCACAAAAGCAAACAAAAGGATGATGCAATTGCTAATTCATTTGCACAAATCTCATGGAAGGAAGGAAAAAAAGCATTTTGCACTGATGAAACTGATAAATGTGATTAAATTGTAGTCATGATTGTAATTGTTAGAGGGCAGAGGAAAATTAAAGCCCTTCGGATGGCATCTGCTGGGCATTAAATATCTGCTGACTGAGGTCATCGCTGCCACCGTCAGCCCTTCACTGTAACTGCAGCAGCGTTTCTCTACAGCTCTCTAATCATCCAGTCTTTAACAAAAGCTTCAACAACAAAAGACATTTCAATGGGAAGCCAATAGTTCAGCCAAAAAATTAAAGTTCTGTCTTTCTTCACTCATTCTCAGCTCAGTCGACATACTGTTATTTGTACAGAACACAAGAAATCAGTTGATTACAGGGTCATTATAGTTACTAAAACTATAATCTATATATATATATATATATATATATATATATATATATATAAAATGATGTGAACTGAATAAATACTAAAAAATTATTTTATTTTGACTAGTTGAAAGCAAACATTTTAACTTTATGTACTAAAATAACTAAAACTAAAATAAAATTAATGAAAACTATATAGACATACACTACCATGTTAGGAAGATTAATATTTATATCAAGGATTCATTAAACTGATAAAATTGACAGTAAAGATTTATAATGTTAAAATGATTCTATTTCAAATAAATATTGAACTTTCTATTCATCAAAGAATCGTGAAAAATAAAATATATGAGTTTCCACAAAAATATGAAGTGTTTCCAACAATGATAATAATCATAAATTTTCTGAGCAGCAAATCATCATATCACAATGATTTCTGAAGGATCATGTGACACTGAAGACTGGAGTAGTAATGATGCTGAAATTCAGCTTTGATCACAGGAATAAATTACACTTTACTATATATTCACATAGAAAACAGCGATTTACATTGAATAATATTTCACAATTTTACTGTATTTTGTAAAATACACCTGGTTCAGAGTGACGATCCTCTAAAAATTTGTCCGGATAATCTAAATCCAAATTTTTATATAATTTTGAGACGGCCTGATTACAAAAAACAAAAGTCTCACCATTAAAAGCCATGTCCCAAACACACAATTATAATGTTTTCATTATAATTTTATGATCTATATGACAGACTTGCGCTGTACTTTGCAATTAACTGTATTTTCCTTTCTGAAGAGAGTTCATCATTTTCAAGCAATTTTAAAAACCACCATGATGAACAGTGCACTCTGAAGTGTCTCAGCTGAAGGGAAATAATCCATTATTATCGGCTTTAATATTTCCGGCCAATGATAATTTTCTTATTGAGCTGATAACGATAAATTAAAATATTAATACTTAAATCGGCCGATACGATTATGGTGGACGATATATATCATGCATCCCTAATGTCATATATCATTGAAAAGGTCTCAACTAGCAGAATACAACAAGCATATTTGTTTAAGTTAGAGACCAAACTATACCAAGTATTTGTATGAAAAAAACGCTGCTGGCGAACAGGTAAACCGCACACATGATGCTTCTGCACCACATTTTTCTTTGTAACTTCGCGAAACATCAGTAAAACATAGTAGATCACATATATTTCAAGAGCCAGTGGTCTTGACGAGCCCAAACACAACATAAGACAATGTGTAGATCACAGAGTGACATTGACATGCGCTTCGCTTAAGCAATAGGACTTCCGGGAATCCGATCGAGTCGTGATCATTTACTATCATCACTTGAAAGTGATATGTTTCATAATTATCAAAATGGGAACATGCAACACAAGATTCAACGTCAACACTGTTTTCAATGTGAAAGAGCATTTCTGACATCCATCTTCAGTTCTTGGTCAGGCTGTTTCTCCTCATGGAAACGGGCTTCACGTGTACTTTAATTATTTTAGGCACTATCTCATCTCTACTTTACAGAGAGTTCTCTCCAGCAGCGAAGACACAGAGAGACGCATGAATTAAAGATGATGCTTTCATAACTCTCCAAAGTGCTTCTTTTCATACACTGTCTTATAAATAAGATGGAGCGCTCTTTAACCTTCAGCCTGTCTTGCTAAAGTCCAAATATTCACAGTACACACGACCGTATCTGCTGGATGAAGCTCTTACACTGTATTTTCCAATCAAGCATCTGCCCTTTAGTGATATTTGGTCAACTTAATTAATTTAGTTCATTATTTTAATTTAATCCCCCCCGAGTCTAATATTTTCCTTTTGCAAGAGCCATTGTTTGCAGGAGATTAAGAATGTAGCAGATTACAGTTTATAAAGAACACGCTAGAACGGCATGATTGCTTCAAAGAGATCACATGACAACTGACATACTGTTTAAATGGAAGCAGAAATTCTGTCATGATTCACTCTTACATGACATGATTCAGATTCAGAACACATGCACTAGACAGAAATTTCTCATTTTATGTTCCAAGGGAAAGAATAACATCATGTGTGTTTGGAATGGGTTTTCATTTGTTGCAGAATTTGAACATTCTATGAAACGTTTCAACATGTAAATGTTTCTCATTCCAAGCATCACAAAACACCACTCCATTCCAACCTTCAGACTCATCCACAAGCTCACATCAGTCAACAACTACTGATAACCCGTCCTCATTCAGAGCGTCCGAAGGCCCCGTTCGTCCCGTCGATTCTTTCATGCACAAAGCAAACGCAAAGCTGCTAGATGAAATAAAGAGCTTTCTATACGTTTATAATCCTGATGATTATTTTGGAGAATAAACACTGGACGGAGGCGACGATGCCAGTGGGATCCAGGGGCCAATCCTTTAGGAGGATTAGCTGGGATAAAATCAAGAAAAATCAAACAAGCCAAATAGGTTATGGAGTTTAACAGTCACAGGATGAAATGAGCTTAACCGCCCCCGGCTTATATGTTACGCCACAGTATGGATGGACACGAATTAATTCACAGGCGCCATTCTCCAGAGATCAACCTATATGGGTTTGATAATAAATACAGAATAGGGTGGATATTATGATCATATAGAGTACAACAACAGGCCAAAAGATGTAGATGCTTAATTCATACAATTACATACATATCAGACACCTTGAACATTTCATTCATTAATTCAGTTTATCACTATAGTTTAAAAAAATGGTAATAAAATATGACAAGATCTCAGAGTTAAAAAATAATCTTAATTATGTCAGATAACACTTAAGCAAAACATGGTCAGGTCAAAGTGTCTTGGTTCCAAATTTTTTATCAATTTTACTTGTAGTTCCTGTATGAAGAATTTTTGGGTATAATATGTCACAGTTTACTTTATTTTGCTATCCTCACTTACAGAAATGAACCTAGTGTCCTGAACCACTAGTAAAAGAATAGCAAAAATATCAAAAACGTATGAATTATTTTGGTTTGACTGTATGTATATTATATATATATTATATATATATATATATATATAAAGTGATTTCTTATTGTAGCAGTACATCAGTATATCAGCTCCTCTTATGTCCACTTGCAGTTGACATATTTTTGTGATATAGGAGCTATTATTTTATCACTTTATTATTAGGTCTTCTTGTGCTTCATTAATATAGTTGCCTGCTGTTGCTACAGCAACCTCCAAATCTAATGCTTAGACCACGGATAATGCACAAATTTCTGTTTAAAACACTGATTATATTACAAAGTAGTCGAATTACTCTAAATTCAGTATTTTAAATCTACTATATATACATACATACATACATATATATATATATATATATATATATACACACACACACACACACACACACACATAGTTATGGCCATGGGTTATTGACAAGCCCATATCGCTCGACCACTGTGAAGTGATTCACTGTTTCTGTTCAGCTCCATCATTCAGTCTTACTCTCGAGTATTATTTTTAAGGAAAGCATAAGGGACGGATGAAGCCTTTCCAGTGGCCATCAGGTCTGAATGAATGAGGAGAGATGCGACAGCTGCGTTATCAATTCCCGTGACATCACTGCTGCATGTTCTCTCACACACCGCGGAACGCGCACAGACACGCGACTGACGCGGCGATCAAAACGCATTCAAGTCATTAACATGTTCTAAACATGAAGAAAGTGAATTCGCGTAATGACTGCGGCGGACACTCACCCTGCTAGTTTGGGCATCCTGACAAAGCTGAACACGTCCATGACATGGATCGCTTCCGAACTCACTTCGATTTCATCCTGCAGACGCCTCGGTGTGAATCGTTGAGAAATGAAGGCAGAGAGTCAGTGCAGATGATAACAGGTCTCGAGGATCTCCTGCATGGCTGCGCGTTTGCATGGAAACACGATCCGCTTTTCACTCAGATTACATCCTTCACAGCTCCAGCTGCCCTCGGCCAACTTTATTTAATTTCCCATCGCGGTGGAAACAGGACGCCGGGATTGGAGAGCAACGCGAGAGCGCGAGATAAAGCGAGAGATCGCCATGGAGGGGAGGGAGAAACCGAGCAGTTCTCAACTGATGGACGCTCCATCTAATCTCAGATGTCCACATATAATGAATATTCTTGCGCGCGTGCAAAGGTCAGCGTCATCGTCAGCCACTAGCGCGAGACTGGAGAGGAATCGGGGAGCGCGTGGGTGTTCCGAGGAGGAGGAGGAGGAGGAGGAGGAGGAGAGAGATAAACGGAGATGAAGGGAGTGGGAGGAGTGAAGCGAGGAGGAGAAAGTTGTTACAGGAGATGGTTTGGAGATGATAAACACACACCTGTGAGCGCGCGTTCTGTATTAGCGCGTCAAGGTGCGAGCGTAAAGAGATGCAGTGCGCCTTAACCAAAAGCAAGGGTTTGGGGCGGGGCTATTTGTGACCATTAGCAGGCGGGGAAACCTTTTTGAAAACAATCATGTGCGTTCAGCTTTGTCGGAATTATATACTTGAAGCAGCAGATTCAGTTTGGGAATAGTGTTGACCCGTGATGACGCTTTTCTACAGTTAATAATATATTGTAAATCTAGCAACGTTTATATATGTATGTTTGTATGCAATTGTTTAATATCCAGGTACACATTTCTAGTAAGTGTGCAGTTAATTCTCATATTGTTTTTCAGAAAGTTTGGGATATTTTTCCTCTCAAATTTGTCCGGAAACACAATAATAAATAATTTAATAAGAAGGGTCACATTGACCTATTGAGATTTTGTTCACATATACTTGTAAAATAGTTTTGCTATTAAAAAAAAAAAAAAAAAAAAGTTTCACAGGTAAATCATAACAATTACAATTTTAACAATTTTCAAGTGTAAATTTGATATTTGTTTGTATTTTGAATCCAATTTCTTTGTAAAAGTCTAAAGTTTATCAAACTGATTTCAAAGTGAAGGATTCATTAGTTTGAAATCAAACACTATAATACATTTTAGTCGATCATTCAATTAGCTTTATTTTTGACAAAACATCCATGTTCGGTCGTGACAGTAATGTTTTGGTAGTGACCACATACATGACACGATTTAACTCGCATACTAAAACACTATACAATGATTTGCACTAAAATTGTGTTTATTCCCCCAAATAAACGATTATGTGTTTGCTTTTGTCACTCCAGAACAATGGGTCATGTTTCTGTAGTGACAGAACATGAGGGACACTTTTACATTTAAGATCATGATTTATTAAAAAAAAAAAATTTTTTAATACAAATATATTTTTATTTATATTTTAGTAATTTTTTTATTATTTTTTAATCAAAAATATATTTAAAATAAATATGGAAAAAATGCAAAATTCTGTCAAATCATTTTCACAAGTGTAAATTTAGGGGTCAGGGGTTCAGGACCAGGACTCCTCCCAATTGAAAGGACCCAATAAATGATGCTTAAAATGCTTTAAAATTATTGTGGGATTCAATAATAGAAGGATCTCAGTAACATCTAAATTTGAATATTTAAATGCTCTTAAATGTGTGTTTTTTTGTTTTGTTTTTTTTTTTGGTTGTGGGACAGCAGTTTGCACCAATTCTGTAGAATAGCCCAAATATATTCTTTTTTAAAAAACAATAATAATGTACATTTACAACACTATACTTTGACAGTGACAGTAAATCAGTTTCTCTGTGTTTTTAATAAATGAGTCTATTTTTGGGAAAATGCTTGATTATCTGTATTCACTAACCAACAGAAAGAGTTTTGTTGCATTTAAAATGTGAATCTATACTAATCTTAATTTTTTCTGCATCATATTCAACAAACCATTAAACAAATTGGAAAGAGACTGTACTGAAGACCATTAAAAAGGTCGTCTTTCTCTCTGTGGAAACGCATGTCACTATGAGTCGCCCTGTGGAATATCAAACAGCTTCGTTAATAATCTAAATGTGAATCAAAGTATTAGATGGAATAAGAAATTGGGTCAGAAGTCACTGAGGAAACATTATATAATCCACCGTCACAAAGCAACAGGTGAATATTAAAATTACAATGTGGGTTTGGCAATTATTCAAAGGGAAAGCTTTGTTTTCACTTGCAGAACTGATGAGGAAATAAGGTGTTTGTCTGACAAAATTATTGGAGCTATGCATGTGTTCATATTTCCTTTGTATGACAGTCTGGACAAAAATGATGTCGCACAATTTGTCATGTTGTTTCATTGCCTCATCACAAATAAAGACTCCAAGCACAACTACATAATATGACTACAAAATCTATAAAAGGGACCTATAACGCCCCTTTCACAAGATGTAATATCAGTTCTGGGTCTCCAGAATGTGTGGTGAAGTTTAAGCTCAAAATCCCCCACAGATCATTTTATATAGCTTGTCAAATTGGGTTTGAGCAAAAACACGCTGTTTTTTGTGTGTCCCTTTAAATGCAAATGAGCTCCGCTTCCAGAAGAGGGCGGAGCTTTTAACAGCTCACAACAAAACAAAGCGGAGAATCTCACGCAGCCAAAATGACGAAAGTGTTCAGCCTTACATTGTTCAAACGGAGTCGACACTGATGGAGAGACTCAGGAGAAGTTACAACTTTAGACGTTTCTGAATGGTTAGTGGATAAATGATGTAGTTGCTGTGGAGTTGATTCAAACTCATCACTAGCATGTGCCGCATGTTCATCTTTTGTGTTGAATTGACCCTCGTTTGTGAAGCAGTCCGGCGTAAAATGTCGGCATGTCAACAACACTCTACTACAACAACTCTTCCTCTTCTCTAAAGCAGCCCAACATGGCCCCGCCCCTTTGTTGTGTGTTCTCGGGGGCGGGGTTTATGTACATTTTAGGGTTTGTGATGTCACTAACACAGGAAGAAGCTCGTTGTAGTCCCTACCAGCCTAAGTCCTGTTTTATTTTTAGACGTGAAGACAACACCTCCCATGATTCCGCAAAATCTTGGCGTCATCAAGCTACGCCTTTGTTTTGAATAAGCGACCTCTAGTGGCGAAAGTTACATAGTGTGCCTTTAATTAAAATATCTAACTGCATAAGTAAATACATTCAGTTATAATATTGAAATAAAATTGTCAGTCTTTGAAGTAAATGCGGGAATAAATATACTAACTAAATAAGTAAACAATAATAAGTCATGTGTCACTCCAGTCAGGATACTGTAAAATCCTGCAATTTCAATTTTAGCAACATAAGATATATTCAGGCTCTACCTCAAGCTTAAATGAATCTGACAGCAATGAGAAAAACACACAAACATCCCATATCTGACCATATGCAGTTAAAAATGTCATGCATTTATGTGTATGAAATAATGCATGACATGCATAACATTAAAAGCATCTGTTCATGACGGAAATAACTCATAAAACCTGTCAAGAACATGTCTATTTCACTCCAAAATTAAACTTGCCTATTTTTAGGACCATTAAGCAGCAAACTGGCCCTAAATCCTCAATATCATAATGGCAAATAGTGATGATAATGATCATAAAAAAACTACATGTCAATGTCAAAATGCCATATTTTTATCCATACAAAGAATCTATGAGCAAAAACAAGAGAGAACCGACCAAATATTAATAACTGATTATGTTGTAATCGATGTTTGCTTTTCTGTGCATTTTTTTGCATAGTAAAATAACACCAGTAGCTGTAGTTTTTGCCAAATAATTTCATCACCTTAACCAAGTTTAGTGTTATGTTTAAAATATTTAAAAATCCTGGTATTTTAATGGTTTAATCATTAAAAACACATCTGTATTGTAATGCATGTGCAGCGCTGTACTGATTACGGTGATGCTGAAGCTTCTCACAACACGGGATTAATAAAGCATCTGTCCGTCTGCTTTCGCTGTGAACTTCAGCACATCATTACATTAACTGGGGGTCAAATGGGGCATGCTGTAGTTTAACGCTGAATCATGCGTGTTTATTTACACACAACCAAAAAACGTAGTGAAAAACTAAGAAAACGTGCCACAATATGTAGGTCACAATAAGCCAACATAGACACACAGCCACATAGAGCCGAAATGTGATGTTAAATGGGAACGTTTGGGAATAATAAGGTCACGCGTTCCGCTTCTGGACTCTCCTCTAAAGCCAAAAGCTGCTGATTTCATTCATTTCCCAACTTGGAGTCCTAAATCCGTCCCAGCTTAATTCAGCAAACACTTGATGGAATTTGTTTGATGTGCTAAAGAGACGTCGGTAGAAGACACGGATGGAGGGAAAATCTCTCCAGGGATTCAGGTTAGTTTTGAACTTGATTGACGGCTCAGTGTTTAGAGTTCAAAAGCATCAGAAAACACACTGAATCATCTGATGTTCACATTGAAGCTTGTGTTTTTATATCTTCAGTCATTTCGCTTCTCCAGTAAATGTATCTTGTTTTCAGAATGTTTAGATATTTGTGCTGGAAAACAACAAAAACACTGAGCAAGAGCATGTTTTTTTGCAGGTGCATTATGGGATGCTTTTAAACACCATGAGCGCTTCATCATGCTGCAGCTCATACATTTCTCATGCTCAGGTACAGAAACACACTTATCAGTCAGTGAAGTGATTTATGCGAACCTGAGGAGAGGTTCAGTTCACTCAAACTGAAAACTAACTGTCCATTAAATCACTGGTTTTCCAGTCAAAGAACGTCCGGCGTTCATCTGCACCAAATATAACGACACAGATCAGTACTGAACTATAGCAGAGACAAAAGATGTCTGTCAGGTTAAATATTCAGTGTTTTGGGCAGATCTCTGCTTCACTCTGTGACTGTTTGGAATAAAAGAGAAGTTAACTAAACATGCTCTCTGTGAAACAAAGCTTCTGTAGAACACCTTAAAACTTCCAAATGTTTGCATAATACTGTCATGTTGAATCAATCTTTTTCTATTGATAAAGTATGTTTACGAGCTGTTTAAATGTAATGAAAAATGAATTAGAACAAAATGCATTAAACAATCCATAAAACGATCAATTATATGAAGCTCCTGACGGAACCCATTAAGCTTCTAGTTGAAGAGTGGAGAAGAAAGTGCACTACAGAACCTTCAGCTGCTTAATACTGTATATAGTATATGGTTAAATGAATTTTTATTAAATTTTATGAATTAAACAGCTTGTAACATACTTTATCACTGGACAAATAAATGTTTGCGTAATACTACGTTATGCAAACATTTAAGAGTTCTTGACTCATTACATAGAATTTCTTAAAACAGAGTCAAGAACCCTAGAGGTCTATATAGACCCACATTGAACCTGTTTTTGTTTTTTTTTAAAAGAGTGACCTTAATCCAAAACTTGTCTAAATTGAGATTTGATGAAAAAAATGGAGAAAAACACCACTTGTTTCCTCACTATTATAAGTGACTTACATTAGAAAAAGCACAAGCTTGTCTAATAACACGGCGGGTAGCAACATTTTTAGGCAGAACTTCACAGTGAGTAAGTTACTACGGAGCCCCTAAAGGGACATGGTGAATGAAAAAAGAAAGAAATGGGTGGAAAAATAATTTGTCAATGCTTTTGCATTCGCTCGCAAATGTTTGCGTTCTCCCGAGAAACTTTGCGTCCACAAAGTTTCTCTGGGAACACAAAAGCATTGAAATATATTCCCATCTCATATTTTTTCCACCAGCGTGTCCGTAAGTTACAGAGAAAATGCTTCTCAGTAAAGTGAACTTATAGTTAACTCTGTAATATTAAACTGTGATAAGATGAGAAAGAATTTTGACAGACAAAATTACACATATTAACATTAATATGAGAAAAAACAAACAAAAAAAAAGGTGTAAAATTTTCAATCTGGTGACTATCAAAACACTGGCTGGACCTCAGGTCTGTTCTGAGGGAAAACAATGCAAATGCAAATAAACAAAACAAAACAGCTAACCATATAATCATGCAACCATTTTTGGTTCCCCAAAGAACCTTTCAGAGGTCAGTTCTTAAAAGAGCCATTTTTTTCTTTTTTATTAGTGTGAAGAACATTTAAAAACCCAACCTTTTGTGGTTCCATGGATGTTAAAGGTTCTTCATGGAACCATCAATGTCTAATAAAGAAACTTTATTTTGGCAGCAAAACAAATAGACTTCACATGTCCTTTGTTGTCAGTGCCATAAACTGTGCATCAAATCAAACTCTACGGCATTTTGGCACAAAATCTTTAAATCTATTCAAATCAGACAGATGCCAGTGGTTGTGTTGGTTATGCCCTCTTTTTCAAAAAAAAAACAAAACAAAAAAAACATTATAAACAGATGATGATCAAATATGCCTTCGATTAATGAGAATAAACATGGTTTATAGTGAACTCAATGGGTTTTGGCTGCAAGTTTATTATCGGCTGAAATCATCGAAATTTACTCAATAATTTTTGCAGTCCATGGTAATATTGGTAACACTTTACAATAAAGTCTCATTTGGTTACACTTTGCTTTTACAGGGTCATTGTTACACGTTACATGTAGTTACTGTAGTAATAACTATAAATTATGCATAATTACATGCATTAACCTAAACCAAATCATAATCCTAACCCTAAAGTAAGTACATGTATTTAATTATTATTATTCAGTACTTAAATGTATAATTACACTGTAACGGACACCTTAAATAAAGTGTAACACTTTATTTAACAGCGTCATTGTTACACGTTACATGTCGTTACTGTAGTAATAACTATAAATTATGCATAATTACACGCAATTAACCTAAACCAAATCATAATCCTAACCCTAAAGTAAGTACATGTATTTAATTATTATTACTCAGTACTTAAATGTATAATTACACTGTAACACGGACACCTTAAATAAAGTGTAACACTTTATTTAACAGCGTCATTGTTACACGTTACATGTAGTTACTGTAATAATAACTATAAATTATGCATAATTACATGCAATTAACCCCAAAACAAACCCTCATCTAAACCCTAAAGTAAGTAATTATTATTACTCAGTACTTAAATGTAACACCTTAAAATAAAGGGTTACACTTTATTTTAAGGTGTCTGTGTCACAGTGTAATTATACATTTAAGTACTGGGTAATAATAATTAACGACATGTATTAGGATTAGGGTTTGGTTACTGTAATTATGCATAATTTATAGTTATTACTTCAGTAACTACATGTAACATGAGTAACAATGACGCTGTAAAATAAAGTGTTACCTAAACTAACAATGAGCTTTACAGCATTTAATAACTTTTTGTTGGTTAATAAAAACGTTCAAGTGCATTAACTTTTGATCTAAACAATGTAAAAGTAAATGTCAAAATTAACATTAACTAAGATTAATAAATGCAGTTGAAGTATTTAAGTAATGTTAACAAATGAAACCTTATTGTAAAGTGTTACCATGATATTAATGTTCTTTTTTAATGTACGTACTTCATTGAGTCGCCCCTTGATTGAATGTAAAATGTGGATTTTTATTGATTTCAGAAGCCACACATAGAAAAAGCAAGAAATATTGTAAAATTCACAATGCAATAAAGCAGAAGAACGTCACTGAACTTACTGAATGACTGTGAAAACATCGAGTTCTTCGCCGGGCTCTGCGTCTTCAGCGGACGGTGGCTTGTTTTGCTGTCCCTTTGGCATACTTTATGCTTTTAGCAAATCCTTCCGGTGACCAGCTCCTCGTGTCCCTGTTTCTTACGGAAAAATGCAGTCGGGTAAAATCTCAACATCTGAGCTGGCCTGGATAAACCAACCAACTAACTACTTGCACAGAGTCTGCCCCGGTCTGGGCGTGTGTGGGTCGAGCCCTGAGGCGGAGAGAGAGAGAGAGAGAGAGACTCAATAATGAAACACCATCACATTACGGGCCAATGCATCAGCGAGCCACAGGAATCGATGCTCAGCTGCTGTGTCTGTGACTGGAGAGAGAGGACAGAGAGTGCATCAGAACAGCAGCGGTTCAATATCAGAGCGACACGCCGACAAAAATACTTCTGCAGACCGTTAAAGGATGAGCTGTGTTACAGCAATAAGTCACTCCAGGACACGTTACAGTGACTTTAGCTCTTGTGGACACAGCTTTCAGTGGCTTATTGCTTTTAGGAAATGGCAACAACAGCAATGTGATAAAAACAACAACATTCAATAAAGTGATTTTACCATGGGACAGGGGTAAAATCCCTCTGATCACTGTGGTAAAACCACTTTACTGGCCTCATTACTTCATCATGTCATTGTTTTGAGGTGCAGTGGTTGTCTGTACACAGAGATATACGAGGGGTTGTACAGTATGTGTTGATTATGTAAGCAAAATGTGCTCATTTAAATGTTTTAATCCACCACACCATCCATATGTATTCGGTAATGAAGCATGAAATATGCATAATGTGACCTTTCAGTCAGTTCTGCCACTGCCACGAGAGCTGAAAGGATCTTCTACGATAAAACAAAATGCATACTGTAATATATGAACTGAAGAGAAAATAAATGCACATGTATTAAAGAAATAAGAAACGTGTGCTGTGGATGTGAGAAGACGCAGGCCGCTGCACTGATTTCATCCGCAGGGCTTCAGATTACGATTATGCTGCGGCTCCTCATGCGTGAAGCAAATGAAGTCTTCCATTAGTTATGAAGTTAAACGCGTGCAGTACATCGGCATTCTGGGAGTGATATTACATAAGGCAAGAATATGAACAGCTCTCAAGCAGCTGAGCAAATAAAGATCCTCATGCAACATTCACCAGTTTACATAACAAAATGCTCAAGGTTTATTTTCACTAAATAGAAAATATTTAGACGTGTTCTGGCATATTTTTTTGTAATAAAAAGTTGAAATGATTACATAAATGTAATTTATGACAGTCATAACTATGACATAAATCAAAATTATGACATACTAAGAATTATGACAAAAATTTGAAATTGTGACAAAAAAAGTTTCAATTATGACATTAAATTTATGACATAAGTCAATTGTATGGCATGAAATATCATATGTATTATATATTCAAATTATGACATAAAAATGTGAAATTATGACAAGTTAAATTTATGACATAAAAAGTCAATATTATGACATGGAAAATCATAAATATGACAAATAAAAATTATGGCACAAAAATTATGACAAAAAGTTTAAATTATCACATAAAAAGTAATATTTCTGAGATGAATAGTCAAGACAAATGTGTTAAGGCTGATTTTATACTTCTGCGTCGACTGTACGCCGTAGCAACGGCGTAGGCTGTGCGTAGCACGCGTAGCCTACGACGTAGCCTGACGTGCACCTCTTCAAAAATGTAACAACGAGTCAATTCTATGCGGACCGCAAGCGCTGTGATTGGTCTGCTAGAACCCCTCCCTCGGGTCAAAAAACTGGTGCGGAGCACTCGGAGAAGAGCGAGCACTTTCAACTTCACTATGAATGAAAAAACACTCTGTTTCAGATAACACATTAAGTCGACATGCAACAAAAGTCATTACCTATTTGCCACTTCTCTGCCGTTTCTGTTTGTAAGCTTCTCTGACAACATACATGACGAGCTGCTTCTTCTTCGGCTTTTGCTTTGATACTCAACATGACCGTGTACACCGCCTCCTAGTGGTCTGCATGCACGTCGACGCAGAAGTATAAATGAAAACAGACGCATAGCCTACGGCGCAGAGGCTCCGGCGTAGGTCCGACGCTGAAGTATAAATCAGCCTTTACATGTTAGTGAAGCGTTCGCAATGAGTGCGTGTTACGTGTTAGTGAAGCGGTCGCAATGAGTGTGTTATGTGTTAGTGAAACCCAGGACCCACTCATTGTCGTAATCATACTTTAGATCTAATATTGTCACATGGAATCGATATTGATGCCGTTGAAATTCTGCAGCAGAGTGACGACATCTCAGATCATTATCTAGTCTCATGTATACTACATTTAGTCAAAGAGGCTAAACTGCCTCCCTGCCATAAATATGGTAGAACCATCACTTCTACCACTAAAGATCGCTTTATAAATAATCTTCCTGATCAGTTTCATCTCCTTAGCATACCAGACAGCTTAGAAGACCTTGATGTTGCAACAGAAACTATTGCCTCTGTCTTTTCCAGCACATTAGACTCAGTTGCTCCTTTGCGTTTAAAAAAGATTAAGGAAATTAATCCAATGCCATGGTACAATGAGCACACTCGGGCCCTAAAAACAGCAGCCAGAAAAATGGAGCGCAGCTGGAAGAAAACAAAACTAGAAGTATTTCGCATTTCGTGGAGAGAGAGAATGATTGAGTACAGAAAGGCCTTAAAAAACTGCTAGATTGGCCTATTTTTCAAAACTTTAGAAGAAAATAAACACAATCCTAGGTATTTATTTGATACAGTGGCTAAATTAACAAGAAATAAAGCTTCAACTTCTGATGTTTCCAAAGAGCACAGCAGTAATGACTTTATGAGCTTCTTTACTTGCAAGATTGATAATATTAGAGAAAAAATTATAACATGCAACGTCTACTACAGTCTTGTGTCAGACAGTGCTTGTAGTGTCCTGAGGAAAAATTCAATTCATTTCTGCTTAGGAGAGGAAGAATTCTCTAAACTTGTTAAATCATCAAATCAACAACATGTATGTTAGACCCTATACCGACTAGCTATTGAAAGAGATGCTTCCAGAGGTCATAGATCCTCTTCTTAATATTGTAATCATTTATCACTAGGATACGTACCAAAAACTTTTAAGCTGGCTATTATTAAACCTCTTATTAAAAAACCACAACTTGATCCTAGAGTTAGTCAATTACAGGCCGATTTCAATCTCACTTTTCTGTCAAAAATACTAGAAAAGGCAGTTTTATCACAAACTATGTTCCTTTTTAGAAAGAAATAGTATCTGTGTGTTACTGGATCTTAGTGCTGCATTTGACACTATTGATCACAATATTTCTAAATAGACTCGAAAACTGTTGGCATTAGTGGAATTGCATTGGCATGGTTCAAATCATACTTATCTGACGTTATCAGTTTAGTAGTAAACGAAGAGATGTCATATCAATCACAAGTTCAAAATGGAGTACCGCAAGGCTCAGTACTAGGACCGTTGCTTTTCATCTGTACATGCTACCCTTGGGAGATATCATTAGGAAGCATGGCGTTAGTTTTCATTGTTACGCTGATGATACTCAGCTCTATATTTCTTCACGCCCTGACGAAACTTACCAATTCGCTAAATTAACAGATGTATAGCTGATATAAAAAACTGGGGACCAGTAATGTCCTACTACTAAAATTCAGAAAAAAACAGAGATTCTAATTTTTGGAGCGAAAACTTCTTCACGCAATTGCTAATTACTTACAATTACTTCAAGCTTACAAAACTAAAGGTTTAGCCCCCAGTACCTGAGTGAGCTCTTAATGCATTATAGTCCTCCGTCTATTGCGATCTCAGAATTCAGGCCAGAATAATATCTAGAATATCAAAATCACCGCAGGCGGTAGATCCTTCTCCTATTTGGTACCTAAATCTTGGAACAATCTTCCTAGCATTGTTCGCGATGCAGACACACTCTGTCAGTTAAATCTAGACTAAAAATGCATCTCTTTAAACCTGGCATACACATAACACATTATCAGTTTTATTTTCAAATCTGTTAAAGGATTATTAGGCTGCATAAATAGGTCACCGGAACCGGGAACACTTGCTATAAACACCAGATGTACTCGTTACATCAGAAAAAAAATGGCATCTACGCTAATATTAGTCTTTCTGTTTATATCCCGAGGTTTACCGTAGTCAACCGGATCCGGGCCATATCCAGCTGAGACCAAGGACCGGCGGCATGACATGACCACAACGCAGCCCTGAAGTATCAGCAGAGATCGAGTCGACTAGATCATCCATTGTGAAGACATCATCAACACGACAGCCAGTGCCACAGTTCCTCAACAGGACCGTCCATACCGGCGTGATGAATATGATCCTCAACTGGACACGACCACAACACAGCCCTGAAGTATCAGCAGAGATTGAGTCAACTAGATCATCCATTGTGAAGGCCTCATCGACACGACAGCCAGTAGCACAGTTCCTCAACAGACCGTCCATACGGCGTGATGAATACGATCCTCAACTGGATGGAACTGAAATAAATACTTTGATTGTTGCGATCCTATCAGACTTATAATAGCAACCTGATTCGTAACAAAGCAATGTTTGCCAGAGGAAAACTGGCCCCCCGACTAAGCCTGGTTTCTCCCAAGGTTTTTTTCTTCATTTTAACACCTATTTGCCACTGATGTCACTGTTGGAGTTTGGGTTCCTTGCCGCTGTCGCCTTTGGCTTGCTTAGTTGGGGACTTGACATTTGACACATTTGATATTCAACAGTATTCTTGACATTTAGTCAACAATGCTTTGATCTGCTGCCTGTGCAGCCAAAATTATGTACAGTTATCACTGTTAAAGCTGCTTTGACACAATCTGCATTGTAAAAAGCGCTATATAAATAAAGGTGACTTGACTTGACTTGACTTGACATGTTAGTGAAGCAGTCGCAATGAGTGTGTGTTACATGTTAGTGAAGCGGTCGCAATGAGTGTGTGTTACGTGTTAGTGAAGCTGTCGCAATGAGTGTGTTAGTGTTAGTGAAGCGGTCGAATGAGTGTGTGTTACATGTTAGTGAAGCGGGTCGCAAGCGTGTGTGTTACGTGTAGTGTCGCAATGAGTGGTTACGTGTTAGTGAAGCGGTCACAATGAGTGTGTGTTACTAGTGAAGCGGTTGCAATGTTAGTGAAGCGTTCGTAATAAGTGTGTGTTACATGTTAGTGAAGCGGTCCAATGACGTTACGTGTTAGTGAAGCGTTCGTAATAAGTGTGTGTTACATGTTAGTGAAGCGGTCACAATGAGTGTGTTACGTGTTAGTGAAATGGTCACAATGAGTGTGTGTTACGTGTTAGTGAAGCGGTCACAATGAGTGTGTTACGTGTTAGTGAATGGTCACAATGAGTGTGTGTTACATGTTAGTGGTCACATGTGTAGTGTTACGTTACGTGTTAGTGAAGCGGTCACAATGAGTGTGTTACGTGTTAGTGAAGTGGTCACAATGAGTGTGTGTTACATGTTAGTGAAGCGGTCACAATGAGTGTGTTACGTGTTAGTGAAGCGGTCACAATGAGTGGTGTACATTTAGTGAAGTTGAGTGTTGTTACGTGTAGGAAGTGTCACAATGAGTGTGTGTTACATGTTAGTGAAGTGGTCACAATGAGTGTGTGTTACGTGTTAGTGAATGGTCACAATGAGTGTGTGTTACGTGTTAGTGAAGTGGTCACGTGTGTACGTTAGTGTCACAATGAGTGGTTACGTGTTAGTGAAGTGGTCACAATGAGTGTGTGTTACATGTTAGTGAAGTGGTCACAATGAGTGTGTGTATGGTAGTGAAGTGGTCACAATGTGTGTGGTTGTCACAATGAGTGTGTTACATGTTAGTGAAGCGGTCACAATGATGTGTGTTACGTGTTAGTGAAGCGGTCACAATGAGTGTGTGTTACGTGTTAGTGAAGCGGTCACAATGAGTGTGTGTTACGTGTTAGTGAAGCGGTCACAATGAGTGTGTGTGTTAGTGGAAGTGTGTAGTGAAGTGGTCACAATGAGTGTGTGTTATGTGTTAGTGAAGCGGTCACAATGAGTGTGTGTTACGTGTTAGTGAAGCGGTCACAATGAGTGTGTTACGTGTTAGTGAAGCGGTCACAATGAGTGTGTTACGTGTTAGTGAAGCGGTCACAATGAGTGTGTGTACGTGTTTGTAGTGAAGCGGTCACAACGTGTTAGTGAAGCGGTCACAATGAGTGTGTGTTAGTGTTAGTGAAGTTGAGTGTGAGTGTTAGTGGTGCGTGTGTAGTGAAGCGGTCACAATGAGTGTGTGTTACGTGTAGTGAGCGGTCACAAGTGTTAGTGATTGAGTGTGTGTTACGTGTTAGTGAAGCGGTCACAATGAGTGTGTGTTACGTGTTAGTGAAGCGGTCACAATGAGTGTGTTGTTAGTGAAGCGGTCACAATGAGTGTGTTACGTGTTAGTGAAGCGGTCACAATGAGTGTGTGTTAGTGTAGTGAAGCGGTCACAATGAGTGTGTTACGTGTTAGTGAAGCGGTCAAAATGAGTGTGTGTTACGTGTTAGTGAAGCGGTCACAATGATTGTGTGTTATGTTAGTGAACGTGGTCACAATGAGTGTGTGTGTTAGTTTGAAGCAGTCCAATGAGTGTGTAAGTGAGGAAGCGGTCACAATGAGTGTGTGTACAGTGGAGTGAGCGGGCACATGATGTTGTGTAGTGTTAGTGAGCGGTCACAATGTAGTGAAGCGGTCACAATGACGTGTTAGTGAAGCGGTCACAATGAGTGCGTGTTAGGAAGCGGTCACAATGAGTGTTTGTTACGGTAGTGTTAGTGAATGGTTGATGTGTGTTACGTGTTAGTGAAGCGGTCACAATGGTGTGTGTTAGTGTTAGTGAAGCGGTACAATGTTACGCGGTCACAATGAATGTGTGTTACGTGTTAGTGAAGCGGTCACAATGAGTGTGTTACGTGTTAGTGAAGCGGTCACAATGAGTGTGTGTTACGTTAGTGAAGCGGTCAATGAGTGTGTTACGTGTTAGTTGTTAGTGTGGTCAGCGGTCACAATGAGTGTGTTGTGTTAGTGAAGCGGTCAAATGAGTGTGTGTTACGTGTTAGTGAAGCGGTCACAATGAGTGTGTTACGTGTTAGTGGTCACAATGAATGTGTGTTGTTAGTGAAGCGGTCACAATGAGTGTGTAAGTAGTGAAGCGGTCACAATGAGTGTGTTACGTGTTAGTGAAGCGGTCACAATGAGTGTGTGTTACGTGTTAGTGAAGCGGTCACAATGAGTGTGTGTTACGTGTTAGTGAAGCGGTCACAATGAGTGTGTGTAGTGTTAGTGAAGCGGTCACAATGAGTGTGTTACTGTTAGTGAGCGTCACAATGAATGTGTGTTACGTGTTAGTGAAGCGGTCACAATGAGTGTGTTACATGTTAGTGAAGCGGTCGCAATAAGTGTGTTACGTGTTAGTGAAGCGGTCACAATGATTGTGTGTTACGTGTTAGTGAAGCGGTCACAATGAGTGTGTTATGTGTTAGTGAAGCACTCGCAATGATGTGTGTTACATGTTAGTGAAGCGGTCACAATGAGTGTGTGTTACGTGTTAGTGAAGCGGTCGCAATAAGTGTGTTACGTGTTAGTGAAGCGGTCACAATGAGTGTGTGTTACATGTTAGTGAAGCGGTCACAATGAGTGTGTGTTACGTGTTAGTGAAGCGGTCACAAGGGTGTGTTACGTGTTAGTGAAGCGGTCATAATGAGTGTGTGTTACATGTTAGTGAAGCGGTCACAATGAGTGTGTTAACAGTGAGTGTCTGTTAGCTTTTGTGTGACGTCATCGCCCCCTTTCGTTACTCCAGACTTCCCTCTTCAGGCTCTAAGAACACCTTACATGTGGTCAAATCGCTGTAATATGGCGTTCTGCTTTATTCACCACCCACTCATTCATCCTTACTGTGCTCATAATCTTTCCACTCACATTTTCATCTCTCCTTGACACTTTCACCTCATAAACGTGTGGAAGTAAAACCTCAAAGAGCTTTTAGAGTCTGTAAAAAATAAGCTCAGTCTGATAAAAATAACATGATTATTTCCTCCTGTGAAATGAATATTTAACGTGAAGCCATCCAGTCATGTGGCATGACACAAGCCCAGGGCCATGAAGCACAGCATGACGAGCAGTGGCCTGCTTTTCCATCACACACACACACACACACACACACACGCACACACCACACACACACACACACACACACACACACACAGAGTTTGCAATGCTTATGCATCTGCTGCAGCACAAACTGCTGCTGTATCGGCTCCTGCCAGAGTAAACGACAGGAAAATGTGTTTATCTCTCTGTATGACACACGCCGATCAATACGTGGAATATTCAGTGATCCAGTGGCTTATAGATGCAGTCAGAGGGCGTCAGAGAGTGTGACCGCAGACATTCTGCATCTTCACATGGATACTCTGACATTTACTCATCCCATCACATGATTAAAGCTCAAATAACGCTATTTGAAATGTGGTTCACAGATATGAAAACTTACCAGAGATTATAAATATGATAATTAATATAGAACAGGGTTTCCAAACAGTCGTTTGTGAGTTGAAGAAAAACTAATAATTAAAGTAATAATTATTTAATAAAAATTATGACATTCTAAGAATTATGACATAAAAAGTTGAAATTATGACAAAAAGCCAACATTATGACATTAAAAATCACATCGAAAGTATTACAAAAATTATAAAAAGTTTAAATTACAACATAATAAATTGAAATTATGATTTACAAAATGTAAAATTATAACAAAAAGTTCAATTTTTGACAAAGTCAATATTATGACAAAAAGTTGAAATTATGACAGTCATAGGCCTACTAAGTCGAAATTATGGCACAAAAAAGTCAACATTGACATAAAAATGTATAACTATGACATATGACAATTATAACATACTAAGATTTATGAAATTAAAAGTTTAAATTATGAAAAAAATTAGAATTATGACAACAAAAAGTCAAAATTATGACATGAAAAATTGTAAATATGACAAATCAAAATTATGACCAAAAAAATGACAAAAAATTGTGATAAAAATTATAACAATAATTCTACATTATGACATAAAAATTAGAAATTGTGAAAAAATTTGAAATTGACAAGTTAAATTTATGACAAAAAGTCAATGACATGAAAAATAATAAATATGACAAATCAAAATTATGACAAATCGAAATTATGACAAAAATTATGACATAAAAAGTTGAAATTATGACATAAAAAGTCATAATTATGAAATAAAAAGTAATATTTTGAGTTGAAATGTCAAAATGATGACAGACATTAAGAGATAAAGTCATAATTATGATATGAAGTTTATTACATTACATACTAAGTCATAATGACTTTAAAATGTCAAAAAAAATGGTCATAATGACTTTTTATCACATAATATTACAAACAAATAATGATAAATGTATTGATATGTGTTCATAAATTATTGAAATATTAACTTAAAATCTCAGGGGGACTTTAAAATAACAAAAATGAACTGTCAACGATCTGAAATGATTTTACTATGCATGGTTGAATGCTGCAAAAGTGCATAAAATGTTTTCATCAAACAAACAAACACATTACATTTATCAATGATCATTCGTGCCATAAGTCCAAACAGGGCTGTGTTTAGTATTTTCATAATTATAGTTGGCTTCAGATGCAATGCACAAACAAGCCCTTGAGATCCATGAGAATATATCTATCAAAATCTGATGCTCAGTGAGGAAAAATAATGCATATTTCTCTGGCTATATGTGGATCTGAGCGATGCTTTTCTATTCAAACAGCTGCACAGATACTGTATGTGTAACGTTAATAATTCAGAAGAAGCGTATCCTGTACATCAGCTATTGCATAACAAACAATAAAACGGTCATTTGCATATTGGGAGGAGACTTAGTGCATGCAAAACAGATGTGTGTGTTTGAGAGAGAGAGGGAATAGCATAATACTTTGAAATAATTTTGTAAGATAAATACCTTAACCAGGTTTAGTGTTTTGCTCTTTCCTCATATTTAACATGTTTAAAAATATAAAATATTTTCCTCATATTTTAATAGTTTAATCGAACTCGTAGGGTCACTAAAAACAAATATCCCCACTCATACTGAAGAGAAAATGGCCAACCTCTCACCTGCAAGTAGTGCAGAAATTGTAATAATTTGACACTATATGATAAAACCACAAAAACTATGATTGGAGATAAAACACATCATGCTTTTGAAGGCTTTGCATCAGTCCACGTCAATCAAATCTTCCAATGACATCATCCACGCTCAAATGACATCATCGCCGTGCTGTAGTGCTGTCATGTCATGATGTGCAGAACCTTACGAAGCAAAAACAAAGCGCAGCTGCTCTCCTCAGCTCAGCTGTTGCCGTGGTTTCAGATCTTGTACGCACGTTACTGTCGCGACCCCAAAGAGACGCAGCTGCTTCATGCAAGATGTGCAGCGTTTGAGCGTTACGTAAGCTCCTCTCTGCTTGTAGTGAAAAATTTGAGTATCCTATTCCTCTATCGATTGTTTCTCTTGTGTCCACACACACGTCTCTCATTGGCCAGCAGAAGCACAGGGAATATTGGGTTCACAGTATCTGGCAATTATCTGAAATGTGGGAGAAAAGAATCAATATGCTAGTAAGGTCACAAAAAGAGACAGAGACTTACTTAAAATGCAGAAACCATCTTCCACAGGGTGAGTCTGGAAAGGCAAATCTCCCAAATCCTGCCCTTCACTTGTGAAATCACAGGACTGATATGACAGTCATATAGCTTTTGTTGAAAAATCTTTTCCAGCAAAGCTTCATGGCAAATCTTGAAATGATTTATATAATGCATTATGATAAATAGACCAGCAGAGGGGTATTTCAGTGGAACGAAAGCAGGTTGTGAACGCTGAAAATCACAGGACAGCAGCACACTGGAGAAATGAAAAGGTCATGTTTAGTTGGCGATTCAGATTCTCCCACGTTTGTACTTTACTAGAGATTCTGACAAAAAAATTATTGCTGCAGTCTATTTTAAAAACATTTAATTCATTTTTTCATTTATTTTTTAATCCATTTGAATGAATGATTCAATGACTCACTCAAAGACTTCACTTGTTTCACTACTGGATCATTTTCTCTGAATGATTCAATGACTCACTCTCACATACGGATGAATCAGCATTTTTGAATGAATCCCTGAGTGAATGATTCAATGACTCACTCAAAGACTTCACTTGTTTCATACTGGATAATCAGCTTTTTGAATGAATCCCTTGAATGAATGATTCAATGACTCACTCATAAGACTTCACTTGTTTCACTACTGGATGAATCAGCGTTTTTGAATGAATCCCTTGAGTGAATGATTCAATGACTCACTCATAAGACTTTGTTTCACTACTGGATGAATCAGCATTTTTGAATGAATCCCTTGAGTGAATGATTCAATGACTCACTCATAAAGACTTCACTTGTTTCATTACTGGATGAATCAGCTTTTTTGAATGAATCCTTGAGTGAATGATTCATGACTCACTCATAAAGACTTCACTTGATGATGAATCAGCGTTTTTGAATGAATCCCTTGAGTGAATGATTCAATGACTCACTCATAAAGACTTCACTTGTTTCACTACTGGATGAATCAGCGTTTTTGAATGAATCCCTTGAGTGAATGATTCAATGACTCACTCATAAAGACTTCACTTGTTTCACTACTGGATGAATCAGCGTTTTTGAATGAATCCCTTGAGTGAATGATTCAATGACTCACTCATAAAGACTTCACTTGTTTCATTACTGGATGAATCAGCGTTTTTGAATGAATCCCTTGAGTGAATGATTCAATGACTCACTCATAAAGACTTCACTTGTTTCACTACTGGATGAATCACTTTTTGAATGAACTGAGTGAATGATTCAATGACTCACTAAAGATTCACTTGTTTCACTACTGGATGAATCAGCTTTTTGAATGAACCTTGAGTGAATGATTCAATGACTCACTCATAAAGACTTCACTCATTAATCAGTTTTTGAATGAATCCCTTGATGAATGATTCAATGACTCACACTCACTTGTTTCACTACTCACTCCCCATGAAGACTTCACTTGTTCAACTGGATGAATCGCAGTTTTTGACATAAAAAGTGACAAAAAAAAGGTCAAAATTATGACATACTAAGTAAAAATTATTACATAACTGACACAATTGACATACCAAGTTGAAATGATGACATAAAAAGTCATTAAGCCACTCATAATATGAAAAGTTGTGAAAATTGTAACATAAAAGGTCATATTTATGAGATCAAGTTATAATTATGATGTAACAAGTCAAAATTATGACATATTAAATTGAAATTATGACACTAAGTCATCAAAATTATGAGATACTAGGTAAAAATGATGAGAAAAGAAATTTAGCCATTCATAACAAGAAAAGTTATAAAATGTATTAAATAAAAGAGATTAAGTCATAATTATGACGTAAAATGTAAAAATAATGACATATTTAATTAAAATTTGTCCTCAAGTCATCCATTATATGACAATTATAACATAAAAGGTCATATTTATGAGATCAGATTATAACTGATGTAAGTCAAAATAATGACATACTAAGTCAATCATGAGATAAAAAGGCATAATTATATGACATAAGAAGTTGAAACTATGACATAAAAAGGCTATATATATATTTTTTGTCATAATTTTGATGTTATATGCCATAAATAAGACTTCATGTCATAATTGTGATTTACCAAACCATGATTTTTTTTCTTCCATAGACATGCCCAAGAGTGTAAAATGAATCATCAATATTTCTGCTCCATTTTCCCGAGAAGAGAAAGACTTTTTCTAATGAGTATATATATATATCTGCTAAGAGTATGGGTCAGTAGCTGTAGCATGTGTGTGTGTGTGTGTGTGTGTGTGTGTGTGTGTGTGTGTGTGTGTGCTGTCCATTGAGGAGGAAATGTGAACCCTTTCCGTCGCACCTCTTAGCGAGCTTCACAGTCTCTGTCGGTGCATGTTGGTGGTTGTTTAAAACGCAGCCGTCCATTTGCACACTCACCGTTCCTGCTGTGAGGTGGGAAGGGTGCGAATCACAGCCGTCCAATCTCACACCTTCAGGACGCAGAGGAATCCAGTCTCCTGAGCCTGTCCTCAGATAAAAGACAAAATCATTACTGAAATGAATGTACATTCTGTCATTATTCACTCACGCGGTTCATGCATGTTGTTCTTTCTGTGGCGCACAAAAGGAGAATAATCATAATGCAGCTCTTTTTCATAAGCATTAAAAAGTGCCAGCTCTCATACACAGATCACTATACTCACACAGTAAACCTGATGTAACTGCATATTGCCATGAGTAACTGCTGCTGTCTGCACTTTGTAGCTCATTACATTTGCTTTACTGAAGCTCTCCTTTTGTGCATTAATATACGAACATGCTATTTGTGAAAGAAACACAGGTCTTACCTGGTAAATTAGTTATTATAAATAATGTCAATGCAATTAAAAAAACTGTAAGCCATAACTATGAGAAAAAAGTCATGTCAAAATTATGACATAGTAAGTTGAAATTTATGGCAACAGGTCAAAATTACGACAAGTTAAAATTGACATACTAAGTTGAAATGATGACATAAGGTCATATTTCTTAGATCAATTCATAATTATGATGTAAAAAGTCTAAATAATGACATGCTAAGCCAATTATAACATGAAAAGTCAAAATACTATATTCAATAATTAATGACATACTAAGTTGACATTTTTGATAAAATGTCATTAAGTCATTCAAAATATGAAACTCTGTGAAAATGATGACATAAAAAGTTGAAATTATGACATACTAGGTAATAATGATGACAAAATGTTTTATACTAAGTTGAAATTTATGACAAAAAGTTAAAATGATGACAATAAAGTCAAATTTACAATACAATTACAAGAAGTTAAAACTGACATACTAAGTTAAAATGACATAAAAAGTCATATTTATGAGATCAAGTCATAATTATGATGTAAATAGTCAAAATTAATGACATTCTAAGTTGAAATTTATGACAAAAAGATTAAATTACGACAAAAAAGTCAAATTTACAAGTTAAAACTGACATACTAAGTTGAAATGATGACATAAGGTCATATTTCTTAGATCAATTCATAATTATGATGTAAAAAAGTCTAAATAATGACATGCTAAGCCAATTATAATATGAAAAGTCAAAATACTATATTCAATAATTAATGACATACTAAGTTGACATTTTTGACAAAATGTCATTAAGTCATTCAAAATATTAAAAGTTGTGAAAATTATGCCACAAAAGGCCATATTTATGAGATCAAGTCATAATTATGGCATAAAAAGGCAAAATAATTACATACTAATTCGAAATTGATGAAAAGTCAAAATTATGACATACTAAGTTGAAATTTATGACAAAATGTCATTAAGTCATTCAAAATATGAAACGCTGTGAAAATTATGACATAAAAAGTTGAAATTATAACATACTAGGTAATAATGATGACGAAATGTTTTATACTAAGTTGAAATTTATGACAAAAAGTTAAAATTATGACAATAAAGTCAAATTTACAAGTTAAAATTGACATACTAAGTTGAAATGACACAAAAAGTCATATTATGAGATCAAGTCATAATTATGATGTAAAGTCAAAATAATGGCATACTAAGTCATAATTATGAGATAAAAGGTCATAATTAATGACAAAAAGTCAAAATTATGACATACTAAGTTGAAATTTATGACAAAAAGCTGAAATTATGACATTAAAGTCAAATTTACAATACAAGTCAAAATTATGACAAGTTAAAATTGACATACTAAGTTGAAATGACATAAAAAGTCATATTTATGAGATCAAGTCATAATTATGATGTAAAAAGTCAAAATAATGGCAAACTAAGTCATAATTATGAGATAAAAAGTCATAATTAATGACAAAAAGTCATAGTTATGACATACTAAGCTGAAATTTATGACAAAAAGTTGGAATTATGACGTAACAAAGTCAAAATTACAACATGAGTCAAAACTGACAAGCTAAGTAATAATGAAAAGGTAAATTAGGACATTGACCAATAAGTTGAAATTTATGACAAAATGTCAAATGTCAAGTTATTCAAAATATGAAGTTGTGAAAATTATGACATACTAAGTAAAAATGATGATGAAATGTCATTAAAAATATGAACAGATATGAAAATTATAACATAAAAGGTCAAATTTATGAAATCAATTCATAATTATGATGTAAAAAGTCAAAATTATGACATACTAAGTTGAAATGTATGACAAAAAGCTGAAATTATGACATTAAAGTCAAATTTACAATACAAGTCAAAATTACGAGAAGTTAAAATTGACATGAAATGACATAAAAAGTCATATTTATGAGATCAAGTCATAATTATGATGTAAAAAGTCAAAATTAATGACATTCTAAGTTTAAATTTATGACAAAAAGTTGTAATTATGATGTAACAAAGTCAAAATTGCAACATAAGTCAAAACTGACACAAGTAATAATGAACAGGTAAATTAGGATATTGACCAATAAAACAAATAGTCCTGAGTGAAACAGCAGAGCAATAACACTTTCCTAACCGTGAGTCATTTCATTTCCTGAAATCATTACGAATCCGGACAGAGATGATTCACAGAAGCCTTTTAACAGCGATCAGGCTCTGTTCCCACAGCAGATACGGATTCCTTCTGATCGAAAGTGCATTTGAGGTGATCACTTCTGAGATGTGATGCAAGGAACTTAAGATCATATAAAAACATCTCTGTTAGAAGTCAGAAAAGGGCAGTGCAGCACTGCAGACAATGATGCTCTTCCTCAGTGTTTCTGTCTTGTTTTCCAGCACAAATATCTGAACGTTCTTAAATCAAGATACATTTACTGGAGAAGAGAAATGACTGAAGATATTAAGTGCTGTTTTCTGAAAAATGTATCAAAATGGCAAGGCATTGTTTAAATGTTCCACTAGAGGGCGAATCAAGCATGTGCAATAAAATAAGAAGAGCACTTAAACTGGCTCAATCAATCATACATACATTTAAAAAAGCAATAAAATGTCCAAACATATTCGTTTTAATAAAGTATAATGTGTTGAAATATTTAAATTGATCATTTTGAGCTGAACCGCATATGCACTGAAACTAAATGTACTTTGAAATCATTTTCACACAGTAAATTTTACAAATAATTAAAATGAATTAAATTTAAAATTATGAATCAGAAAAAATGAAATAGTATTTTCTTGTAAAACGTACTCCAGTAATCTTTCTTCATGTTTTTACAGTGTGGGGTGAACATCCAATCACACTGTGATTCTGTGAAGGCATATGGCAGAAAGATCATTGATTTTCAAGCAGAAAAAGGAGTTTGATATTCTTCATAATTGCTTCTCGACAGTGAAAACATCATTTATAAGATTAATAAAAACTGTAGAAGTGTTGTTCATTGTTAGTTCATGTTGTAAAGTGTTACCCTTCGAAATACAGTCCAACAGCACAGACTAGTGTGTAATACTGGAACTGCACTTTATTCCCAGAATTCAACACTGGTGACACATCACCGCAGTGCTCCTCAGGACATTTAAGCAAAGTGACTAACGTGATGTGAACAAAGGCTGTCATTGACACACAGAAGCGTTAGTCATTGGTTTCTGCGGTTCTCAGGTGTGTGTCTGTGAGAAGGAGCTGACGCTGCATTACTGTCATCACACCGCTGGCCATGACAATCACACACACTGCACATCACTGCTTAAATCTGAACAACTTCTGAACACACTAAAGCAGCAATCATTCATCTCCTTTTTAAAGAGTGAATTCAACTGGGCCTGGCATGTGAAATAACAGTACTTTTTTTGAAACAAAATATTTTAAAAATCAAAAAGTGAGTATCATATGTGATCCATCAGTCTTTTATGGCTCATATAGTGAGAATATGGAGCTCAATTTTATTCAGAGGCCCAAAGTGAGCAAAATATGCAATTTGTTGCAGATTCTGATATTTATATGAAATGAGATCTTTATAACATTACAGCACATAAAATGCATATGAATATCAATATCTCCCAATAATATGTCTTAGTAAGATGATATTTAAATGCTTAGTTTTACGATCAAAGCTCAAAGTTTTAAAATGCAATACAATATAATAAACCTTTCTCAAAAGATGATGATCATATTTGATCCTCATGATTTTTATAATAAATGATGTCTGGATAATCAAGTAAACCTCAGTTGAAATATTACTAACTATATCAAAGTTATTTTTACAATTATTCTTATGTTCATGAAATGTTCATCCTTTAATTTCTATGATTTTTTTTTTTTTTTTTTTGTCTTAGGTTGGTCCAACTTATATCGTTTACTTAGGTTTAATAGCGTAATAAATATGTTTTAAATTAAGAAATACATAACTGTAATGGAATTATGACATTTTTAGTTACACTCTAAAAAATAGCTGTAAAAAACAAAACAAATTTACACAGTAAAATACCGTTTCCATTGAAACATTAATATACTGTGAAGACAATGCATTCTGGGTAATATTTGTAATTTTCGAGAAATTAACGTTTCTCGAAAATGAAAATGTAACTTTCTCGAAAATGACAAATAATGACAAATAATATTACCCAAAATGCACTGTAATATACAGAAGTAATAAAACATAAAAACAATGCATTCTGGGTAATATTTGATGTTTTCGAGAAATTAACGTATAGGCTACTTTCTCGAAAACGACAAATAATATACCCAAATGCACTGTAATATACAGAAGTAATAAAACATAAAAACAATGCATTCTGGGTAATATCTGATGTTTTCGAGAAAGTACCCTATATTATCCAGAATGCATTGTAATATACTGTAATAAAACTTAAAACTAATGCATTCTGGGTAATATTTGATGTTTTCGAGAAAGTAACGTATAGGCTACTTTTTCGAAAACTACAAATAATATTAACCAGAATGCACTGTCATATACAGAAGTAATAAAACGTAAAAACAATGCATTCTGGGTAATATTTGTAATTTTCGAGAAATTAACGTATAGGCTACTTTCTCGAAAACGACAAATAATATTACCCAAAATGCACTGTAATATACAGAAGTAATAAAACATAAAAACAATGCATTCTGGGTAATATTTGATATTTCGAGAAACGTATAGGCTACTTTCTCGAAAACGACAAATAATATTACCCAAAATGCACTGTAATATACAGAAGTAATAAAACATAAAAACAATGCATTCTGGGTAATATCTGATGTTTTCGAGAAAGTACCCTATATTATCCAGAATGCATTGTAATATACTGTAATAAAACTTAAAACTAATGCATTCTGGGTAATATTTGATGTTTTCGAGAAAGTAACGTATAGGCTACTTTTTCGAAAACTACAAATAATATTAACCAGAATGCACTGTCATATACAGAAGTAATAAAACGTAAAAACAATGCATTCTGGGTAATATTTGTAATTTTCGAGAAATTAACGTATAGGCTACTTTCTCGAAAACGACAAATAATATTACCCAAAATGCACTGTAATATACAGAAGTAATAAAACATAAAAACAATGCATTCTGGGTAATATCTGATGTTTTCGAGAAAGTACCCTATATTATCCAGAATGCATTGTAATATACTGTAATAAACTTAAACTAATGCATTCTGGGTATATTGATGTTTTCGAGAAAGTAACGTATAGGCTACTTTTTCGAAAACTACAAATAATATTAACCAGAATGCACTGTCATATACAGAAGTAATAAAACGTAAAAACAATGCATTCTGGGTAATATTTGTAATTTTCGAGAAATTAACGTATAGGCTACTTTCTCGAAAACGACAAATAATATTACCCAAAATGCACTGTAATATACAGAAGTAATAAAACATAAAAACAATGCATGGGTAATATCTGATGTTTTCGAGAAACCCTATATATCCAGAATGCATTGTAATATACTGTAATAAAACTTAAACTAATGCATTCTGGGTAATATTGATGTTTTCGAGAAAGTAACGTATAGGCTACTTTTTCGAAAACTACAAATAATATTAACCAGAATGCACTGTCATATACAGAAGTAATAAAACGTACAAACGATGCATTCTGGGTAATATTTGACATTTTTGAGAAAGTAGCCTACATATTTCTTTATCAAAAAACAAATAAAATTACCCAGAATGCATTGTTTTACGTATATTACCGTTTTAATGGAAAACTTTTACTGTGTGAATTTGTTTCACTTTTTTTTACAGCATTTCTGGCACAATGTTTATTGTATTCATAAATCTTTTATGTTACACATGGAGCCGTTTGAAGAAATTGTGCAAGAGAACTCAAAACCGGATTTGCAAACACATTAAATTTTATTTCTAAACATGCGGTTTGTTGCATTTTTCCTCACTTTACAAACCTGAGCATTTTTGACTTTCTTTGCTAATTCTAAATTTGGTTTATTTCTGAAACAAAGGCCAAAATGCATCACATCAGTCTAGTTTCTCCAACAAACCTCGATATTTATGGTGTCATTGGGATAATCTCCTGCCAGCGCTGTCTTTTAAACTCAAGAGCAGTTATTGTGCAACCAGTCAGTCAGTTGAGCAAGAGTCCAGAAAATGTTCAGACATGACGAGAAAAAATCGAGTGAAAAATATAATGACGAGAGGGTGTGTCTGTTTCTTCATCTCTACTGTCATTTTAATTAGGCTGGAATGACAAAGTCAACATACTGTTATTGTACACACTTAGGTTATTGTTTGTTCCTCTAAACCTAAAAGACCTTTGTGTCTTTTTTGCATGGGTTTTTTTGAGATTACTTAGCCTAAAAGTTTATATAAAATTTTTAATTTTGTCAATTCAAATACATTGGACAAAACAACTGTATAAATTAAATTTAGTTAAAATATTTTTTTATAGTGTGTGCAGCTCTTCAAGTATTTTAGTTACCTTTGTAACTTCTGGGAACTTTTTTATGTGTAAGCCGACATCAAAGTTTGTTTTGACAATGTTTTCCTAATTATTATGTAAGATATTTTGAAAAACGTCTCATTGTCCAAAGCCAATGGATTCCAATGTTGTTTTGAAGCCCAGCATTTCTTAAAATATCTTCTTTTGTTTCTCACGGAACAAAGAAATCCGTACAGGTTTGGAACACAAATTAAAAAGTGTTTAAAAGCACATAATGTGTGTCTATCTGAATATCCCTTACAAAAATAAGTATACTTCAAGTTCACTTTTATTAAGTATACATAAGTAAAGTTCAAGTATTTTTAAAGTATTGGCTACTTTATGCAGCAAGTGTACTAATATTAATGTACTAGTATTATACTTGTAAGTGTACTATACTTGGGACTAAATTGGACCACTTTTTAGTGTATAAAAGTATACTTTTAAGTATACTTTAAGTGTAACAGTAGTAAACTTTGAGTACACAACTATGTTTTTTGTTTGTACTGCAACTATACTACAAGTGAACTTATGGGACAGTTTACTAGTTAAATACTTGTAGCACATTTTTTAGTTTATGAAAGTACACTTTGAAGTATACTCTCGATTAACTACTACTTTAGTGGTTTTATACTACACTTGTAAGTTTTCTTTAAGTGAATTTAACTATTTATATATTATTTTTGCACTTTAAGTATACTACTATGATCCAATTTGGGTATTAATTTGTGTTTGTTTCTTTATAAATCAATATTTCAAACAATGTATGTTTATAAGACAGTGTGTAAAACTCTGTGAGTATGGGCCAAATATACTTAGACTTTTCTGTCAGTATAAGTCAAGTATTAAGAGAAGTTCATAAAAAGTAGACTGTTAGTATACTTATTTTTTAGTTTAAAAGAAGTATACTAATAGCACACTTGAATAAACTTCTTTTTTTGTAAGGGATTACAAACTGTTCAAAGTTATATCCAAAGTATTACTTAGACTAATTTTAATTATGAACATAATGTTTCTAATACATCCATGCATCTTTACTGTATGGAGATCTTCCGAAATGCTCTCAGTTACACCCTTATTTGTTTACGTTCACAGACCTTAAAAGAGGTCTTCGGAGATCCTTTTTCCTGTGCTAAAATGAGATAATAACCCCATGTCGGGAAGCTCTGGGGGTATCATGTAAACTCTGGAATAATATGTTGCAGATCTAACGCAAAGTCTTTTCTCTTTGAGGGGGTTTGATGGCATTTACTATGACTATGGAGTTTATTTAAACCTCTGTTTTCTTCTTCCTCGTCTTCCCCAGCAGACACATCCATCCTTTTGCCCATTGTTTGTGAGGACTGATCTGAGACTTAATGCAATCATGCATGTGTTATGATATTCTAATTAAGATTGATCGTTCAATTCTGGTGGGGAAATATATCATATCAATAACTCAATGCACAACCCTTGGGGACGAATTGCTGTCATGCTGTGAGTATAAATTAAGCCAGCGTATGGGTGTGGAAGTGAAAAACTGTGACCAAAGCTTACATTTTCTTCATAACATCCAACTGAATTCTCTGTGGAAACCATCGCACTGTTGTGGCGATCAAGCAAAACAGTCAACATCACAAGAATTGGCTTCCTTTCAATCCACGAGTTGGAAGTTCAATTGGAATGACTGGAGGAAGAATTACTTAAAGGGATAGTTGACACAAAAATAAAAATGCTGTCATCAAGTGTAGTCCCATAATGTGAAGTATTTATTAAAAATTGGCCTATATATAAATATGTGAAATATGTTATAATATTACATTTATAAAAGTCAAATTCCTTTGGAATTCAATTTTGAATCTCACTGTAGTCAAAACTGAATTACAATTAAAATTCGTATTTTTAACTCTCATTTACCGAGCCCCGCACATGACATGCAAGAAATAAAAGTAAAAAACCATTTTATTCCCTTGAATTGCTAAATTGTGCGCATGATTTACTATTTCGTTCCCTCAATTTGCTAAATCGTGTGCTCAATTGACTATTTTGCTCCCTCGATTTGCTAAATTGTGCGCTCGATTTACTAATTTGTTCCCTCGATTTCCTAAACTGTGTGCTCGATTTACTAATTTGTTCCCTCGATTTGCTAAATTGTGCACTCGATTTACCCTCGATTTGCTAAACTTGTGCTCAATTTACTATTTGTTCCCTCGATTGCTTGTTCGATTTCTAGATTTGCTAAACTATTTGTTCCCTCGATTTGCTAAATTGTGTCGATTTACTATTTTATTCCCTCGATTTGCTAAACTGTGTGACGATTTAAAATTACTATTTGTTCCCTCGATTTCTTGTGTGCTCATTTACTATTTTGTCCCTCGATTTGCTAAATTGTGTGCTCGATTTACTATTTTATTCCTCGATTTGCTAAACGACTCGATTTTATTTTGTTCCCTCGATTTGCTAAATTGTGCTCGATTACTATTGTTTTCGATTTGCTAATGTTACTATTTTGTTCCTCGATTTGTAAATGTTGCCTTACTAATCGATTTGGTGTGCTCAATTTACTATTTTGTTCCCTCGATTTGCTAAATTGTGCGCTCGATTTACTATTTTGTTCCCTCGATTTGCTAAACTGTGTGCTCGATTTACTATTTGTTCCCTCGATTTGCTAAACTGTGTGACAATTTACTATTTGTTCCCTCGATTTGCTAAACTGTGGCTATTACTATTTTGTTCCTCGATTTGCTCGATTTGCTCGCTAAAACTGTGCACTCGATTTACTACTCGATTTGCTAAACTGTGTGCTCAATTTACTATTTTGTTCCCTCGATTTGCTAAACTGTGTGCTCAATTTACTATTTTGTTCCCTCGATTTGCTAAATTGTGTGCTCGATTTACTAATTTGTTCCCTCGATTTGCTAAACTGTGTGCTCAATTTACTATTTTGTTCCCTCGATTTGCTAAATTTACTATTTTGTTCCCTCGATTTGCTAAATTGTGCACTCGATTTACTATTTTATTCCCTCGATTTGCTAAACTGTGTGCTCAATTTACTATTTTGTTCGATTTGCTAACTGTGCTCGATTTACTTTGTTCCTCGTTTGCTAAATGTGTGCTCAATTTATTTTGTTCCTCGATTGCTTGTGCTCTAATTTGTTCCTCGATTGCTCTGTGCTCATTTACTATTTTGTTCCCTCGATTTGCTAAATTGTGTGCCTCGATTTACTAATTTGTTCCCTCGATTTGCTAAACTGTGTGCTCGATTTACTATTTTGTTCCCTCGATTTGCTAAATTGTGCGCTCGATTTACTAATTTGTTCCCTCGATTTGCTAAAGTGTGCTCAATTTACTTTTGTTCCCTCGATTGCTAAAAATTTACTTTTGATTTGCTAAACTTTACTATTTGTTCCCTCGATTGCTAAATTGTGCGCTCGATTTACTAATTTGTTCCTCGATTTGCTAACTGTGTGCTCAATTTACTTTGTTCCCTCGATTGCTAAATGTGGCTCAATTTACTATTTTGTTCCCTCGATTTGCTAAACTGTGTGCTCAATTTACTATTTTGTTCCCTCGATTTGCTAAACTGTGTGCTCATTTACTATTTTGTTCCCTCGATTGCTAAACTGTGGCTCTTACTATTTTTGTCCCTCGATTTGCTAAACTGTGTGCTCAATTTACTATTTTGTTCCCTCGATTTGCTAAATGTGCGCTCGATTTACTAATTTGTTCCCTCGATTTGCTAAACTGTGTGCTCAATTTACTATTTGTTCCCTCGATTTGCTAAACTGTGTGCTCGATTTACTATTTTGTTCCCTCGATTGCTAAATGTGTGCTAATTACTATTTGTTCCTCGATTTCTAAATTGTGCGCTCGATTACTAATTGTCCCTCGATTTGCTAAACTGTGTGCTGCCAATTTACTATTTTGTTCCCTCGATTGCTGTTGTGGTGCTAATTTACTATTTTGTCCCTCGATTTGCTAAATTGTGTGTGCTTTATATTTGTTCCCTCGTTGCTAAATTGTGCGCGATTTTACTAATTTGTTCCTCGATTTGCTAAACTGTGTGCTCAATTTAATATTTTTGTTCCCTCGATTTGCTAAATTGTGTGCTTACTATTTTGTTCCCTCGATTTGCTACGACTATTTGTTCCCTCGATTGTAAACTTTACTAATTTGTTCCTCGATTTGCTGTGCACTCGATTACTAATTGTTCCCCGATTGCTAAACTGTGCGCTCGATTTACTAATTTGTTCCCTCGATTTGCTAAACTGTGCACTCGATTTACTAATTTGTTCCCTCGATTGCTAAACTGTGTGCTCGATTTACTAATTTGTTCCCTTCATTGCTAAATTGTGTGCTTGATTTACTATTTCATTCCCTTGAATTGCTAAATCATGCACACTATTTAGCAAATCGTGCACATGATTTATAAATTGAGGGCACGATTTAGTCTACTATTTTTTTCTTGCATGTCATGAGCGGAGCTTCGTATTCATTCCCTAACGAGGTAATACAGTCAGTTGGGGCAGGGAATCATACATATTCTTTTTACCTTTAAGTATGTTTAAAAGCGAATTCAAAAGCTAAGTCAAAAGTCAGTCAAACAGTGAGGTCATGTCATGTTGTAAAGATCGTATTTACAAACACATGAACAGTGAGCACCACCCAAAGTTGTAAATATGAGTGGGAATCTCAGGATTTTCTTTGAAACCAGAGTTACGAGTTGAGGCGTGTCAGTGAGAAATGTGGCAGAATACCACAATACTTGAAGCTATTTAGCAGTGGCATTGTCAAGCTTTTTACAACAAAATAAGCTAACTGTCTGCACAAACTATGATAGCGTTGTAATGTAACAATATAATATGAAACGATAAAGTTTACAGTGCATTCATAAATTAATTAAAAACATAAAAAAGCAAAATTAGCCTAAAAAACTCTCAAGCTTACTGAAGACAAACTGTGATAAAGAAAGAGCAAAGAAAACAAACTATTGATTCATTTAGGCATTGATAGTGGTGCCACGGAAACGCATAATTCCCAGTCCAAGGACCAAAAGGACATGAACAGCTCTGAATATAACGTCACATGTTGTCATTTCAAGATTCCGGTAAATACGAGGTGACGTGAAACAGCATTATGTTGCCTCCATGTGCTCTCGGAATTATCGTATATAGGCCTACGAGTTTCCTAGGTAAAAATTGCACTTGAACGCCCTCCCATTCAGTGTTGCCAAGTCCGCGGTTTTCCTGTGGATTTGGGCTACTTTTACACTGTTTCCGCGGGTTGTTTTCATGTCCGCGGGTTGAATCGACCCCAAATAACATGATATTCAGCCTTTGAATGTGAATTTTACCAGGGAGCCCCGCCCAAAAACGCGGACCCCCCAGAACGCGATTCGTGGGACCCCAAATGCGATTGGGCTAGTTTTGAGGAGCAATTGGTCGGGTTTTGTTGTGATAACCTGGCAACCCTTCTCCAATTTCGAAACTTGACTGGGATGAGGTAATTTTCAGAAGTGGGAATTGACCCTTCGCAAAGACCCGCCCCCCTTAGTTACTGTTGCTTTGTCCGACAAGCCATGGCGCTGTCATGCCACACGCAGTGAAAAATACATTGCGGAGCAAAGAGGACACTGACAACACGTCGACAGACAAGACAGAGCAGGTTACTTATGATAATAAACAAAGTCAGCTTTCAAACTGTGTAGTTTTTTAAGAAATTCAAACAATAAAAAACGTTTTATGGCTCTTTAATGTGTTGTGACAGACTGCTGTAGTGCCTCAGCTCAAGTGGCTCGTGAACCGATCATCTCTTGCTACTAGTTCATTTATAGCATCAAATAAACATGAATGAACATCAGAAGGAATGTTGTTTCAAACGCGGAAAGACGCCAGTACACACCATTTTTCAAGTTCAAGTCCCGAGTTAATCTTCTAATGCTGCGTTCACGTCACCTCGTATTTACCGGAATCTTGAGATAACAATGCATGACAATATATTCTGTTCACGGCTGCGTCCGAAAACTGGAAAATGCTGCCTTCTGAGGACACATTTCAAGGTAGGAAGGCATCAAGGCACGTCCGAATCCAATGTTAGCTTCACTTCCTGTCTCATGAGATGCCTTCATCTAATCGATTTTTGAAGGAAGCATAGATGTATCCTTAGCTGCCTTTGATATCCCACAATCCTGTGCTTCCCATTCTGTGACAGTTGAGCTAGAAAAATAAAGATGGAGTCTGAAAGTTGTGTTTGCTGCTCAGTTTGTGTATGTACGATTCTGACAAACATATTTCCATTTTGATATCATTTCTAGTGAGAAATTATTACTGTAGTAATTAAATATTTGTTTAGTTTTCACCAAAGCTCGCGCTATATTGCTATAGATCATTAAACTGTTACGCTGCCTTGGAAGTCTGTCCGAAATCCGTTTCGTGAGGTGCCTTCGTGCACAAACGCTGCCGTACAAGTCATCCTCTTATAAGGCAGCAAGACAGCTACTAGGTTTTCGGACGCAGCCCATGTCCTTTTGTACCTTGGACTGGGAATTATGCGTTTCCATGGCACCACTATCAACACCTAAATTAATCTACAGCGGTCAGGTGGTACAGCGGCCACGTGGTACATGTGGGAGCTTTCAGAAAACTCCCAGCTTACAAGCTGTAATTACGAGCTCTATGAGGACATGAACGCTTTTTACAAGCTAGAAGAATCTCGTAACTACAGGAATTACGAGGCCGCGTGAACGCACCTTAATTCCTGACTGCTTTGTCGGTCAAAATGGCGGATTCGGCGTTCTGATTGGTTAAATCGCTTGTCAATCAAATTCCAGGTAAAGGGTCAATTGTCAAATTTCCAACAGCACATGAAGGCCGCATTAAATACATTATCTAATAATTCATCATTTTTTAAATATCACATATATTACAAACATATTTGTTTTAAAAGTCAATTGAACAATTGACGTTTGTCGATCTTAGCGAAACGCGCCAAAAGACAATTTGGGTTGCGCGAGACGAACTTCAACAGAATTCAACACGAATATATTTTTATATTTAAATGAAATAACTCTTTTAGACTCCCCCTTGAAATGTATTATATAATCGACACGGCCATTTAACAAAAATTGTAAAAGTTTACCTCAGTTTTTCTCTCTGAGGAGGGCAGAGCCGGAGCGCGGGTAAAATGGGCGGGAACGTTCAGAGAGATGTTGAGAAACTTCACTGACGCGCTTTTTGGCGTGAACAGTGGAAACATCCTCGTTTATCTGCTGACAAATATAGCAGAGATGGATGAGAGGATATACTTATTTTGATCAAATATATTTTTCCACATTTTCACCTGCTGTTGAGAGACAAACATCATCAGTCAGTCACGTTCACATGGGGTTTGTGTTTGGGGCGTCAGTCTGTGTCTCATATCGCAGGGATGTCCGCACAGGGGCTGCTAAACAGCGTCTTCTCGTGTTCCTCATCGGGCTCTAAAACCCTCGCAAAGAGAAAACTACAGCAGACTCGTAGTTTGGATTCTGCGCTGATGAGGAACGGCGCGACGCCCGGAGACGCGAATACCGTTCAGCGGTTCTCGAGCTCCACAGCTGGATTTACTAACAGCCAAACAGCTTCTGAGGACTCCAGACTGAAACAACGGCTTTCTTCGTCGAGTTTGTCGACATCTTCAGACGCTTCGTCGATCTCCAGTGCTCATTTTGACTACAGAAGTGGCAAACGCAACGCGTCCAGGGATTTATCTCTCAACCTCTCTGGTTCAAGCAACATCTTCTCACCGAGAAAGTGGCTTCAGAGAAAGTTGCCTCAGTCGGATGCTGTTTCCCACAATATCTGTAAATCTGAGGTAAGATATTGAAAACATGCTGAAGAGTTCAAACGAGCTGTTGTTGACTTATAGATTATAAATCAGTGACAGATTTTGAATAGTTTACAAATATCAAGTAAAGCAAGTAAATTATGAGACTTCTAGTTCACTTTAAATGGTCATGTTGTGTGAATTTATCCAGATATATATATTTCATATAGCTAGTCTCTTAATATAAACTGCATTATTTTTCAAAATGTCATTTCAGTTTAAACTAATAAACCATATTATATCTTTAAAGTTAACAATTAGCATTTAAAATTCATTAACTGTGAGTCTTGGCAGCAGATATATGTTTAGAAGCATGAATCCAAGTTTCAGTATTGAGATTGACACTTTTCTGGTTCTCTTTTTGTATCACCATAACTTTTAATTCAGATTGCATTGATATTTAGTCATTCAGCAAGCGTTTTGTCCCAAGAAAGTTCACAATCAGTTTATCTTACAGGAGCAAGCATTGCTTGCAATGCCAAGTTTCAAGAGAATGCTTTAAACTAGAGTTGAAGTAAAACTGCACCAACAGAGAAAAGCAAGAACAAGAAGAGATTTATAGTGCCTTTAAATCAAAAGGGACCTATTCCGCCCATTTTCAGAGTCTTGATGCTGTTTTTTGGGCTCTACTAGAACAGGTTTTCTTGCTTGAATGTTCAATATTTTCCCCATATTCTTCATTGTTGCTGCTCCTCTCTTCTCAGTCTGTCAGTTACAGGGTTGCCAGGTTTTCACAACACAACCCACCTGATTGCTACTCAAAACTAGCCCAAAACGTAAAAATTGCATTCTTGGGAGTAAAATCTGCGTTTTAGGCAGGGTTCAGTGACGCTCAGTGTGTTGTGATTGGTGTTTAGGGAATGTCCCGCCCCTTACCATAACTGCCAGATTCAACATACTACTAACTAACTCAACCAGGCCCCGCCCCTTTATTCTGCTTATAAATTATTTAAATGAGGAATACTGTGAAGAAAACTCAAGATGGAAGCGTTTCAAGGAGTTCAGAAACACTGACACTGATATAGAGAAGAACTGGAACTTTGCAGAGCTTTTTTTTTGGGGGCATCATTAACTATGCATCGATTCAGTGCGCGGCCCCTTTAAATTCTCGTGCTCCCCACCCCGAGCTCGCGACTGCCTTAAACAGCATAAAACAAAGTTCACACAGCTAATATAACCCTCATAATGGATCTTTACAAAGTGTTCGTCATGCAGCATGTCTAATCGCGTAAGTATGGTACTTATTTGGATGTTTACATTTGATTCTGAATGAGTTTGATGCTGCTCTGTGGCTAAAGCTAACATTACACACTGTTGGAGAGATTTATAAAGAAGTTGTGTTTATGAATTATACAGACTGCAAGTCTTTAAAAAATGAAAATAACGACAGTCTTGTCTCCGTGAATACAGTAATAAACGATGGTAACTTTAACCACGTTTAACAGTACATTAGCAACATGCTAACGAAACATTTAGAAAGACAATTTACAAATATCACTAAAAATATCATGTTATCATGGATCATGTCAGTTATTATTGCTCCATCTGCCATTTTTCGGTATTGTTCTTGCTTGCTTACCTAGTCTGATGATTCAGCTGTGCACAGATCCAGACGTTAATACTGGCTGCCCTTGTGTAATGCCTTGAACATGGGCTGGCATATGCAAATATTGGGGGCGTGCATATTAATGATCCCGACTGTTACGTAACAGTCGGTGTTATGTTGAGATTCGCCTGTTCTTCAGAGGTCTTTTAAACAAATGAGATTTATATATGAAGGAGGAAACAATGGAGTTTGAGACTCACTGTATGTCATTTCCATGTACTGAACTCTTGTTATTCAACTATTCCAAGATAAATTCAATTTTCCATTCTACGGCACCTTTAAGACTACTGAAACTAGTGTTGTTTTTGGCGGCCTGTTTTAATTTTAGTTTTAGTCTAGTCTTTGTGTGTCAAGCTGTCATTTTAGTTTTTATTGTTTTAGTCACGTTCATACTCTTTTTAGTCTAGTCAAGTTTCAGTAGACTAAATGTCTGAGCATTTTAGTCTATTTTAGTCAGAATTATCCATGACTATTTTCGTCTAGTTTTAGTCAATGAAAACTGATGACATTTAGTCTAGTTTTAGTAAAGCAATTCTATTTAACCCAGTCAATATAGTATAAGTACCTAGTAATATAGATGAAACCAAAATTTTCTTTTAGCCAAACCCATTTCAAACAAGGTTCTTATTATATTATTGTTACCTTATAGATAACCTTATAATGCCTTGAGATGTCTCCTAACCCTTTAAGACCTGAAGGCTTTTTAGATTTTTAATTTTTTAAAATATAACATTTGGACATTTCATGCTGAAAAACAGCTGATAAAAGACAAGAAATATAAATATATATATATATATATATATATTTATATTTATAAGTTTTCTTTTTTTTTATTTGACATGGAATAACTCAGGAAGGCAATAAGATCAGAGAAAAATTCTTTTTTGGTGATGCTCTCCTACATGTAAGCTGCATCTTTTTCAAATTTTGTGGTGATAGCATAAAGTATATTGAATAAAGTGTTGTCATTTTTTCACAGCTAGATGGCGCCCACGGGCGGTAAACTCTGGTTTAGAGGCATTTCTCAGCACTCGTTATGAGTTTTTCAAAATGGTTAGATGCATTAAAAAGCTGAGTTTCTAAGCTTTAAGATGATACCTATTTTGTGTTATTCCACGTTGGAAAACGAACATGGATGGATCCGGGAACATTGGATACACACTGCATCCCGGAAAGATGAGAGACATGTTTTTAGCCAAGTATGTTACGTCATTCCATGAGTAATATCTTGTGATCAATGCAATATATTATGTTGATTGGGTTCATTTTTAATCGTGAGAATCTGCTTTAAATAACGATGTGCATTTTCTATGATCTGTGCATTTTTCATGAAGTTATGAGGACGTGAAATCTACATATTTCCATTTCTCTGTGTCAGACTTAACTTTATTTGTTGTCATTTACGCTAAACTCACTGCAGCTACATCTTCTAAATAATGCCGCGAGTTGGGGCTTGAGGAAGTGACGTCGCCTGCGTCTGCGCAGTGTGACCTGATGCAGCCCCTGAAGTGAGACACAGGAAACAGAAATACTGCAAAATTAACTAAACGAGACAAAATAACATTATAACATTTCGTCTCGTCTCGTTTTGGTCAACGAAAATGAAGAGACATTTTAGCATAGTTTTTATTTTGTAAACCATATTTAGTCTCGTTTTTATTCGTCAACAATATTGCATTATACATTTAATTATAGTCATCGTCACATGACCAGCATTTCCGTTGCGTCTCGTCTCGTTTTCGTCACGTGATAAAGGTTCGTTGACGATGATATTTAGTCATAATTTTCGTTGACGAAAGCAACACTAACTGAAAGATTGCTTCTTGAAGGTCGTGATGTTTGATCCACCACCTAACAACAGAGACAGTAAAGGTTCTGGAAATCGACCTTGTATCTTGTTGTAATGGAACAAGTGATACTTGTTTACTGATCATAGAGGATGGGAAGAAACGTAAACCTGTAAGAGTGTGTTGAGGTTCAGTTCCAGTGACCGTTGGCTGACGTCAAAGCCTTGAATATAATGCAGACGGCTGAAGAAAGTCAGTGGAGTGAGACAAAGAGGGCTGTGACACGGACTCTGTTTGGTTGATTGAAGATGAGACACGCAGAGAGTGTGGAAAGGAGGATCTTGTGGTTCAGCTTGTCGAAGGCAGCAGACAGCGCTGGTAGGATGAAGACTGATGTGTGGCGTTAGATCTTGCCAGCCGCAGGGTTTCAGCAGGGAAGTCTCCCTGGAATGTCCGCTTTTCTCCACTGCAGAATCCAATACAAATATAAAAAGAAATACTAACCCCAAAGACAGCTGAAGATATTGAACTCATACAGTGGTTTAGCTGCTGATCCTGACTTTAATAAATGCATTATCCTCAAACCATTGACGTTAATTCAATACACAACCCCTTTGAGACAATGTACATTTGTTGTGTTGCTGTTGTTGTCACTTGATTGAGAGTTAGCACGCTTCTAAGATAATGACAAAATAATGTGCAATTCTGTGAGCTGAACATTCTGAAGTGGAACCTGCTGTCAAGATGTGTTACATGCTCAGGATAAAATAATGTGGCATTAATCTCAGATGTTTCCAGGAAATACCAAGATGTTACGAAAGTGCTTGTTTTTTTAGGTTTTTGCTTCTTTGCAAGGATCAGGAACCAGTGAAATTGCATTATTAAAGGCATATATGACCACAGACTAATCAATAAGCGCCTCTTCATAAATAATGCATGTATTCTTTCATCACAGTTTTGCCATACTACAATATTGAGAAGCCAAAATACCAAATTTGTAGATGTTTGTGTTGGCCAGCCCAAAGGGGAGCTCTCTTTGTAACAGTTACCTAACCTCTCAGGAATCTGGAGTTTATAAAGCTCCTCCTATAAAGCAGTTTAGCAGTGTCTTTTACAGCACTGCTCTTTCTATTATTTGGCCAATGAAACTGACTGGCAACAAAAGGCATGGTTTGTTTTTTGCCACATTGAACTCAAATGCATGCATAAAACTGCAAAAAGACACCTGAAATCCTTTTACAGTCCCAATTAAAACATTGCAAAATGACCGTGATTCTTAACCAAATGGGAATTGTGTGCAGAGTGAAAAAGCCAGTAAGTTCAGTAATACAGTAATTCTTTGATTTATGTTAAGGGTCATAGACAAATGAAAAAACAAAGTAGTGGTCTTGCCAGACACAACAGTATTACTTGTGTATCTTTGCTTCCCTTTGGCCTCGTTGCAGACCATTTCAGCGAATCTGTTGCTGCTTAACAATGTTTAGATCTAGAGGCAAAGTGCTCTAGTATATCTCTGTAAAATCTCCGTTCAACCTTTATTGAGTTGCTTTCAACTGGTTTTAAATAAATTCCCATTTTTGGTCAAACTGCATTTATCTGTGCTCTTCTGCAGAGCTTAACTGGTGCTCTTCACGTGTCGGTCAAAAATGACCACATTGTTTGAGTTTATTTTAATTGAATGTAGTTTATTGATAATGTTTTTTTAATATTTTGTATTTTTAGGGGTTTTTATCGTACTAAATTATATTTACGCTGTAGCTATAATCCATTTTATTCATTTTCTGAGCATAGACCTAATAATAATGAAATTTCCAACTTAGAGTGTCATAGTAACTTTTGAATGCTTTAGACTTTTTAATTTTGGTCTCTTTTCAAAGTCAATACTTGGCAAATTATTGCTGAAGTGAAAAGTTTAAAAATGTTAACTTAAAAAAAGTTACAGAATTTTACGTTTATTGTTTTGAAAATCATAATACTATTATCAATTTTTATATGAAATATTTTCAAAAACACGTGTTACTCTAGAACTGCAAGAAAATCAAAGCCATAAATCTAAACAAGTTGTGTTCTAAATTTGAGGTTGATATCTCAAAAAATGATCTTTTAGTAAGATTTTGTTTGGCTGCAGTACCAAAAGTTTTAACTAGATGAAATTCATCTCCCATTCATTCCCACCAATGCACTCATTTTTGACCGTGTGGAGCATTTAACCTTTTCGAATCATGTCTTTTGATTTTTTTTTTTTTTTTTGCGTGTGTGTTCACATAGCAAGTGCCAAAACGTTTACCAAGTTTCGTACCATTCCGATGAAGTAAAAAAGTCTTTTAAAAAAAACAAAAAACAAAATTGTAAACTTTTTCGGTCTAAAATGACTGAAGAGCACCAGAGGGTTAAGTATGGCTTAAAATATTAGATATGTTAAATGTTTTATTGGGAAATTGCTATGAAAAAAAAACATCTTTGGTATTTTGTTTTCCTGTTGAATACGGAAACAAAAACAAACAATGAAAACGGCATGTTTTTACTTTTGTTGCATAATGAACAGTTGCTCAGAAAACAAGTAAACTGAATGAACTTTTGTCAGTAGGCCCACATTGTTCTTTTATGTTCTGTGTAGCAAAAACTCTTGATCTCCTCTGCAGTAAGTCTTTTTGCTGTGCTAGAAGAAAGCGTGTAAGAGCGGAGCGCAGTTCTTCAGTAAAGTGACATCTGGTTTACATGAAGTCTGCCTAAGCTTCTATTTCTCACAGCAGAGCAGCATGACCTGATCTTTGGCAGCGCTACCCAGGCAAATAGTTCTTCCCACTGGAGACTGTCAACTGAGTACAACAGCACTTTAGGGTCTTTTTAAGGTCTTCTTTCATGTTCAACAGTTTTGTGAATCTTCAAGCTTGCAGTGGTCTTTAAAACATTTGACAGTCTCATAGGAATATCTAAAATTAGCCAGTATTTGAAGTCAACAAGTTCCTCACTGACTATCATGTTTCCCTTAGAAATGCATCATTTTATGGTTCATGTTGACAAATTACCATGATTCAACACTATGGAATGCAGATAGCATGATTTTTACATTGAGAAACATTGCAGAAACATGTGGTTCGTTCACAGACCAGTGAAAGTGGGGCATGTTCATGAGGTCTGACTCACTTTAGGCTGTTTTCTGTTGGAGCAGATCCAGCATAAGAGTCCGTGAGTGGCTCAGTGTTTTCGGTAAGATGGTTTAGATTATTTGCATCTCTTTCAGTACAGTTGCAACATGCGATAAACATCTCCAATCCCCAAAGTTGTGTATCTGATTTTCCAGAATGATGGATGGAAAAAACTTGTCCCCTGCGGTTGGACCTTTTTGAGATTCCTTTTAAAGCAAAAATGTCAGTATCAGCATAACCTTTAACCTTTTTATTTTCTTCCTGCCAGTCATCTCAGTGTTTTGCAACACGTGTACACACATGCAACACATGTTTACGTTCAGTGACATACTGCAGATTTGTGACCCTGTTTACATCAAGTATTACCATGCAAAATCACATGCAAAAAGTGATTAATACTAAAGTCACGGGTTTGATTCCCAAGGAAAGCACGAACTGATCAAATGTGTACCTCAAATGCAATTTAAATAGTTTTTAGGGATGCACGATATATCGGCCACCATATTGGTATCGGCTGATATATGTTCATTTTTAATGTTATCGTTATGGGTCTGATAAGAAAACTTGGCCGATATATTAAAGCCGATAAATAATGGATTATTTCCTTCTGCTGAGTCACTTCAGATGCGCACTGTTCACCATGATGGTTTTGAATTGCTTGAAATATGATTGAAATCACTTTAAAAAGGTACAGCACAAGTCTGTCATACAGGCTACATAATATTATAATGAGAACATTATAATCGTGTGTTTGGGACATGGCTTTTAATGGTGAGACTTTTGTTTTTGTAATCAGGCTCTCAAAAAATTATATAAAAATTTAGATTTATCGGACAATATATTGATTATCGGCTTTCAAATATAAAGGTTTATCGGTTATCGGCCAAAATTTTCATACCGGTGCATCCCTAGTTGTTTTGGATAAAAGCATCTGCCAAATGCATAAATGTAAATTTGTGATCTGTTCACTGAAAACGCATTTGGATGTAGTCAGAAACACATTAGAAATATAATCCTAAAATATTATCACTAAGAAGTTAACATGTTAACCAAGGGGTCAAAGTTTAGCTGATTAATACGGTCCCCTTTCTCAATTGACGGACATTCAAAAGTAGACAGGTTTTTCTCGTAACAAATCCAATACTTATCCAAATCAAATCATGACTGCATATTTAAATGTATTTATTTTTTTAATAAATCAATATGATTGCACAGTTGACTTAATCATGAAAATATAGATGAATGCAGCATTTCATTTAGTCTGCTTCAGTTGCATCAAAGCTTTCTGCTAAGAACGTTACCACAACTTAAATAAATGCATGGTCGCAAGTTAAAAATTCTAATTTTTTTTTTTTAATTAAAACTTTTAAGTTGCAAACATTAATTTGTTGAGTTCTGTTGACATAATAATGTTGATCATTACATAAACTTAATATCATCTGTAACATAAACTCAAATTTCTGCTTTTGCTTCTTTTTTTTTTAGTAACTTAATAAAATTGTCTTTAACTTCTGAAATTAGGCAGTGGATTTCTAGTTCCCAGCATGCTTTAAGGACTGGATAAGGAGAATAAAATGTTGAAATTAAGTGTTAATTTATTTGTTTTTAGTGAAGGGAAAGACCTGTTAGTGTTGCTGTTATGTGTGACATTTAAAAGATTTGTGGTTTTGTGGTTGCCATTGTGCTGAAGAGTAGATACATGAAGGTAAACACTATTGACTGCGCCAATGCCAGTGACAAGTAATATCTTATTTGTTCAAATGTTAAATATACATGTTAAATAAGTTATGTTAGCATGTGCTGTAATAGTTGTTGATTTAAACTGAAATAGATAAGATTAATTGGTTCCAGAGCTACAACTTAATTTTTTAAAAATTAAGTTCCTCTAACTCAATGTAGCTTCTTTGTTGAACGTAAGTTGTCATAACTCAAAAAATTTGATGCAAACTGTTGCATTAATTAATGTGTTAATGGAGAGCCAACACATTATTATTTAGAGTGCATACTGCATGTGTCTGTTTTTGCACATGATTGCAATGATAATGCATTCGAATGGCGACATCCTTTCCTAATGAGTGTGTGAGCCACAAATATAGGTTCTAAGTTTCACTTCCGTTTGTGTTGGTGGCACATGATTGCATCTGTGTGACGACTTTTGCATAACTCACATTATTCAGTAGTTTCTTTTTGCAAAGTATTGTGTTTGTATAACACGCTATCTGGCTTTACTGAGCTTTTCCAGCTTCATATATCAATTGAATTCATTGTCAACAGGTTCAACAATGCAGTACGGCCAACAAAAGAAGTTTGTTTGAATCTCAAATTTTTTCCCACACCAGTTTCCTTTTGACGGCGGTTAGAAAGAGTCGAGAGCAAGACGTGTTTCCGTTGTCAGGGAGCTACTGTATGACTTTCATGTGTTTGCGAGGGTGCGTCTGTGATTAATGTAGTGATGTTGAAACCAGCATCTTTCACTCAGTGTTGTGCTTCCTGTTTTTTGTGCCAGTCGGGGTTTTGACACTGGGAACGAGATAAAGTGATATTTAGCGCTGTTACATCATTACTTGAACTCTGTACCTTTTGTTAGTATTGTTTGCTTTAAGACTGTCTGAAGACTTGGAGATTTGGCTCGTTTTTAAATCATGAGTGTGAACTTGTAGCGAATTGAACACATCCCACAGATTTGGTCGACAGGACATTTTTCTGAATTACAGTTCAAAGAAATGTAACATTCTTTAGTCCAACACTATAATAAAATGTGCAAGAACAGGGTACCTAAGGAAATACCTTTATTCATGTGCAATCCTGAAAAATAAAAATATGAACTGTTTTCAACATTGATAATAATCATAAATGTTTCTTGAGCATCAATCATCATATTAGAATGATTTCTGAAGGATCATGTGACACTGAAGACTGAAGTAATGATGCTGAAATTCAGCTTTGATCACAGGAATAAATTACACTTTACTATATATTCACATAGAAAACAGCTGATTTACACTGGAATAATATTTCACTATTTTTACTGTATTTTTTTTACTGTAGGAAGAAACATAGGACACATATAATCTTTCCTTCATTGTCTATAATAATAATAATAGCATTTAGAATATATTTTGTGTGTTTGAAACTCCAAATGCACAAAATATATGTGTTAGAAGCACATTTTATGATTGATACTTATGAATACCAATGAGATTGCATCATTGAAATCATCATTGATAATAGACTGCAGCGAGCAGCTGGGCCTGAAATTACCATCAGACACAATGTGATGCTTGTTTGATGGTCCTCAAGTGTCTCTTGTTAGACAGCTGTTCAAATGAAGCTGTTGCTCACCTTTTATGCTAATGAGCGAGGCTTTCATTAATGGTAAGTGTGCGGTCATTGAGTGGCACTACAGCAACAGAAGATCACCATTCTACAAGTCTTTTAAACTAAATTAAAATCTTCATTTATGTAACTATATAAGTGTCCTGCTCATTGTTTTCGTTTCTTTATGTGTGCCATTTATGACTACATTGAATATGGAGTTTTTTGGCTCATTTTGGTATTAATATTTTATGTGTGCTATTTATGAAATGCTACACTAATGTTCAAAAGTCTCTTCTGCTCACCAAAGCTGCATTTATTTGATGCAGTAAAAATAGTGAAATATTATTCCAATGTAAATCAGCTGTTTTCTATGTGAATATATAGTAAAGTGTAATTTATATCCTAAATTTTCAGCATCATTACTCCAGTCTTCAGTGTCACATGATCCTTCAGAAATCATTCTTACTCAAGTAACTAATGTGAAGCTAGCCTTGTTTAATTCCATATCTGTGCACAAGCTTTATCTTGTCTGGAAGAGCAGAGAGTTTCTGTCAGAAAGTGAAGAAGTGCCGGCGTTAGTGGGGTGTGTAGTGTAAGTACTTAAGAAAGAATGCAATAATTTAATGTTCTGATGACATTTTTCATTCATATAACATGAGTCAGATGTACTCAAATGATAAAGATGGTGCAACACCTCTAAATATCTGTCGTTGATGGATTGTGTTCTAAACCGACATGACGTGATGCATTTCTAGCTTTAAGGTATGTCTGTAGTTTCTGAAAGCAAAGAGAGGTCAAAAGTGAAATGATTTATTGAGTCTGGTCTGGACAGACTTGACTCTTGCACACAGACCTGCGATCGAGACACCATCCTCACCTGACGTCAATGTCTGACCTCAACAATGCTCTTGGGAGTGAATAGGAGTGAATCCCTGCATCCATGGTCCAACATCTAATGGAAAGAGTGGAAGCTGTTATCGCTGCAATGCTTTTTGCCATGCTTTTGAAATTAAATGTTCAACAAAAGTGCGTATTTACTACATGGGGGAAAAAAATTTATTCCAATGCTTTTGTGTTCTCTTGTAAAACTTTTGCTTTAATTTATACACATTTTTAGCTCCCAGAGAAACTGTTCGCTCACAAAACTTTGGCTTTTTAATTTGTAAAACTTCTGCGTTTCAGAGAAACCTTGCGTTCACTTGCCAAACTTTTGCTTTCATTTGTAAATCTTCTGTGTTCACAGAAAAAACTTGCATTCACTCATAAAACTTTAGCTTTCATTTGCAAAACTTTTGCATTTCCCAAGAAAATTTGTGTTCTTTAGTGTATATTTCAGAGCAAACCCTTAAACCAATTCACTTACAACAAAAACTTCTCTGCATTTCTCCTCTTCTCTAGTTTGCTTCCTAATCTAATAAAACTGGCATTGTATATTACGAATATAGAATGGTGCAGGTATGATGTCAGAACCCGGACGACGGTTCCTTTGAGATTTTCCTATGAGGTTTTTCAATTTAGAGTAAAATACGGTCTGTGGTACACATAACTTGACGATACTCTGACGTTTTGTTGTAAGTAAATTACACACACCCATACTAAATGTTATGTTTATTTTTGAAAACATACTGTATGTTTCTAAGTAACTAGATAAGAACGTTTGGGGTGTGAGTGAGCGCAGTGTGTTTTGTAGAACAAAACGCCAAAGTATTGTCAAATTATGTTTAACATAGACCTTATTTTACACATAAATTGAAAACCCCATTATACAAATCTCAAAGGAACCAGTGGCGAATCAGTCTTCCAGGTTCTGACATCACACCTGAACCACTCTACTGTTGGCTCTTTGACAAATTGCTTTATTCCTCTCTTGTAAGTCGCTTTGGATAAAAGCATGCATAAATGTAAATGTTTTGCGAGTAAACGCAACATTTCTCAAGGAACACAACACTTTTGGGATAGAATGCAACTGTTTTGTGAGAAAAGCACAATTTCTTGGGGATGCAATACTTTAGTGAAAGATAATTTTCTTCCCATTTCATATATTTTCCATCACCATTATTGGCTATGTAATTTAAAGGTGCCATAGAACGTGTTTTCACAAGCTGTAATATAAGTCTAAGGTGTCCCCTGAATGTGTCTGTGAAGTTTCAGCTCAAAAAACCCCATAGATTTTTTTTTAATTCATATTTTTAACTGCCTATTTTGGGGCATCATTAAATATGCGCCGATTCAGGCTGCGGCCCCTTTAAATCTCGCGCTCCCCGCCCCTGAGCTCGCGACTGCCTTAAAACAACATAAACAAAGTTCACACAGCTAATATAACCCTCAAAATGGATCTTTACTTACGCGATTAGACATGCTGCATGACGAACACTTTGTATAGTATTTATTTGGATGTTTACATTTGATTCTGAATGAGTTTGATAGTGCTCCGTGGCTAAAGCTAACATTGTTGGAGAGATTTATAAAGAATGAAGTTATGAATTATACAGACTGCAAGTGTTTAAAAATGAAAATAACGACAGTCTTGTCTCCGTGAATACAGTAATAAACGATGGTAACTTTAACCACATTTAACAGTACATTAGCAACATGCTAACGAAACATTTAGAAAGACAATTTACAAATATCACTAAAAATATCATGAAATCATGGATCATGTCAGTTATTATTGCTCCATCTGCCATTTTTCGCTGTTGTTCTTGCTTGCTTACCTAGTCTGATGATTCAGCTGTGCACAGATCCAGACGTTAATACTGGCTGCCCTTGTGTAATGCCTTGAACATGGGCTGGCATATGCAAATATTGGGGTCGTACATATTAATGATCCCGACTGTTACATAACAGTCAGTGTTATGTTGAGATTCGCCTGTTCTTCGGAGGTCTTTTAAACAAATGAGATTTTTATAAGAAGGAGGAAACAATGGAGTTTGAGACTCACTGTATGTCATTTCCATGTACTGAACTCTTGTTATTCAACTATACCAAGATAAATTCAATTTTTCATTCGAGGGCACCTTTAATAGATATAAGTAGAAAAAACAGAATGATAAAAATATGATTATATTATATGGAGTGCATGCAGCTGATGTCTTTGCTCAATGTGTGATTTCATCTGGATTATGCAAGCAGATGAGGAACTGCTGGTGTTTGGATTGAGTGTTGACCTTCTGCAGCTGGGAAGGAAATGCTCAGTGAATGTTTGACTTGTGCTGTTAGACATGCATGCACGTTTGAGATCGACTTGAGTGGAAAAGTGAAATAAAAAATGGCAGAAAAATAAAGTTGTGTTGCATCATCTCACACATGCTACACAATGACTCAATAATAGGGAGTATTTATTTTGTGATAAAGGTTGAGAGAAGCAGTGAATAACAGCTTAACCCTATAAAGCCTACTGTATTATATTTGATAGGCCTCTAAATGATCTGATAAACCTGTCGCACACAATCTCCTACAGTCTTCGGTCATCTGATTGATAGTTTAGACTTTTTTTAGCAAGTAAAAGTCTTTTAGTATAATTGTTCATGCATTTAACTGACTGTTAATTTATATGTCAGGCTTTGCATGGTTAAACTTCTTTTCTCGTCACACACATAGAATCACATGACTTTAGAAACTTGGAATATAGTGCATGGGTATTTTTTTATTATTAGCGCTTGATCACTATGAACTGTTTTTTAACAGAATAGATCATCCATGAATGTCATTAAGTTCACCTGTAATTGTTGGGAAGGCCCTAGAAATGGGTCAGTTGATTCCTGAAAGGAGCAGTGCGTTTCATTGTTGTTGGACTGTAAGCCTCTTTGGAGCTGGACTCATATGACAGTTTCCACTTCAACATGGATCAAAGAGAGTATAATCTGGTCAAGGCAGATTCATGGGCTGGTTAATCAGAGGTTGTGAGTATCTGCCTGTAACGTCTGTTTCCTTCCTTACCGCTCATTAGGGTTGGGTGATATAGCTAAAAAAGTCTGTGTTTGTGTGTGCTTTTATGTGATTGTGTTCCAGAAGCGACACAATTACTTGCACTTGTAGAAATTAGTTAATTCTATTGTATTCATGATCGAGGATATTTGTTGTAATATTTATTTAGTTTGCTGTGGGACTCAAAGGAATTAACATAAAATACACTAAAAATGCAATTTGAAATGATCAGAAAAGCTATTCATTTTTTTTTTTTTAATGCAAAACTTGCCCCCTTAAAGGGATAGTTCACCCAAAAATGAACATTTTCAAGCCTCAGGCCATCCACGATGTAGGTGACTTTTTTTTCTTCAGTGGAACAGTAAAGAAGATTTTATACTGCATTTTTGCAATAAAGAGATGATTACATTGTTTATAGGTAGAAAGAAATATTCTTCCAATATCAAATGGAAACGGTTTCACAGTTTGTATCACTCTCTCTATAATCTATAATGGCAACATCTCTCACAGCGAGCGTCAATGGTAGAGGAGCAAACCACTATAATTTTAGTGTTATTGTGTCACGGAATATAGTTTTAAGAGCTTTTAGAATGAGAATGTAGTTGTTTAGACATTAAATATGCAATTTATATATAAACATAGCCTGTTTAAACATTTATTTAGATGTTTTTGGGGATGTGAGCTCCGTCAGCGGTCGTTCAGCGCTCCTGTACCCACCGAGAGAGTCCAGTCCTTGCCGTTGGCTCTTATGCAGATAGTGGTTAAACATGAGATATAATTCGTTTTGGGTATATCAAATGGGCAATCTTTGGTCTTATTAATCTATTACTTGTTCCAGAGCAAATCAATTTGGCTAAGGGCAAAGTTAAGTTTCATAACTTAAGTTAGTACAGGATTTAAATTAAATACATATATAGAGCTGCTTTTGTGCTTTTGACTAAATTGTTTGCTTTTATTTCCTATTGTACAAACTTCTTATACTTTTATAATATTATTCATTTAAATATTATTGTTCAATAAATTTATTTTATATAAATAATATGCTGTATTTAATATTGAGAAAAGGTCTGTTAGTGATTGTGACCAGTGAAAGTTACATTATTATTATATTATTATTATTAAGATTTATGTGTGAGTCAGGAGCAAAATCTTTTATATTGAAAGAAAAGGACATTGTTTTTACTTTCATCAACACCTTATAAGACGCAGCTGACAAATACATTGACTAGCGCTGTCATAGGAAATCCCCTAACCATTAAAAGGACAAAGACAAAGGTATCGCTTTCCTGAGCCGACATTCAAACTGATCACAGCCGTGCTGATATAGAGCGCACTATATATCAGTCTCTCTCGTTTTTTGCGATTCTGCAGTTCCTGAACACAATGCAAAATCAACAAAATGTCATTTTTTTTTGTGATCCTGAAAATGTGCCATTTCACCGTAAAATAATAATCGTAAAAATTAAAAGGTCTCACCAAAAATAAATGATATTATCACTGATTTAATTAAAGGATAGACATGTTGTGCACATTATGTCAGTGAGTTGTCTGTGTGAAACATAGCAAAATCAACCAAATATTAATAACTGGTTATGTTGTAATCAATGTTTGCATTTTCCTGCCAGCTTTGTTTTTCTATGCATTTTTTTGCATACTAAAATAAAACTCTTTTGCTGTTTTTTGCCTTTTTTGCCAAATAATTTCATCAGATAAATATTTTAACCAAGTTTAGTGTTTTGTTCTTCCCACATATTTAAATATCAAATATTTTCCTCATATTTTGATGGTTTAATCAAATCTATAGGGTGATTAAAAACAAATATCCCCTCTGGACATCACTTTTGGACAATAATGTGAATGTACATATGTATTACCATTTTAATGATGTCTGATATATCTCAATATTAGTGTATTTGCTCTTTTTAACCGTAATTTCAAACAAACATTATAGCTAATTGAATAAAAAAAAACAAGGCAATAAGTAAATATAATAAAAACTATAGTTAAAATAATCAAGGCATAATACTGATGGCATGTACTTAAGCAGAGGTAACAGCTGCCAGCCGGTGTTTATTACACAGCACAGGTTGTTAATGATTTGTGAAATTCGCTAATATGTTGATGCTGTCTTTGCTTCAAAAACAAATCTAACTCAGTTTGAGACTGCTGGCTAAATTTACTTTAGTGATCATTCCCAGAAACCCCTACAAGGAAAAGAGGAATAAAAGGAAAAGCAACAAAACATGAGTGTCTGGTTCGATTTCACAACGATCAGCGCTGCCAGAACGGCTTTTGAGATGCCAAGAGTTCTGTAGTGCTTGTCACTGCGTGTTCACAAAAACCTGGGGTTATTCTGAGGGAATGTAAAGATACGGCGTGTCTCTGATCTCCGAATATAAACCCAACAGAGCGCAAGAGTGGGATTCCGGAAGCAGAATTCCCATTTATTCTCCATAGGGAAACCTGCCATGAGACTGTTCAGTGATGATATTTGATATTTGAAGTCTGATTTCAGTCAAGAAATTCATATTTGTTTACCAAATCCAAAATACAGAAGAGAAGTTTGTACTCCAAAAGAGAGGTCAGTCCTGTGAATACAATAAATATTGTTTTAAACAGTTTTGCTTAAAGGGGTGGTTGATTATGATTTGACTTTTTTAACTTTAGTTAGTGTGTAATGTTGCTGTTTGATCATGAACAACATCTGCAAAGTTACGACGCTCAAGTTCAATGCAAAGAGAGATATTTTCTTTTACAGAAAACACTGGTAGGGACTATAACGAGCTTCTTTCCGTGTTAGTGACATCACAAACCCTAAAATTTACATAAACCCCGCCCCCGAGAACACTCAACAAAGGGGGCGGGGCCATGTTGGGCTGCTTTAGAGAAGAGGAAGAGTTGTTGTAGTAGAGTGTTGTTGTCATGCCGTCATTTTACGCCGGACTGCTTCACAAACGAGGGTCAATTCAACACAAAAGATGAACATGACGGCACATGCTAGTGGATGAGTTGAATCAACTCCACAGCAACTACATCAATTTATCCACTAACCATTCAGAAACGTCCAGTTTCATTCTAAAAGTTGTAACTTCTTCCTGAGTCTCTCCATCAGTGTCGACTCCGGTTTGAACAATGTAAGGCTGAACACTTTCGTCATTTTGGCTGCGTGAGATTCTCCAGCTTTGTTGTTGTTGAGCTGTTAAAGCTCCGCCCTCTTCTGGAAAGGGGGCGGGAGCAGCAGCTCATTTGCATTTAAAGGGACACACACAAAAACGGCGTGTTTTTGCTCACACCCAAATAGAGGCAAATTTGACAAGCTATAATAAATGATCTGTGGGGGATTTTGAGCTGAAACTTCACACACACATTCTGGAGACACCAGAGACTGATATTACATCTTGTGGAAGAGGGCATTATAGGTGCTCTTTAAAACAACTAGGGCTAACACCATAATGAACAAGTCTGATTTGGCAACACTGCAACGGCTGGAGAATACCCATAATGCACTGTGAGAGTCGGGTCTAAAAATAATTCCCACGTCTGACCAGAAGATGGCGCACTCAGTGTCTGATTCACTCACTCATTTTCATTCACTTCCTCAACTGAACTGTATTAGTGGATTAATGTAGGGAATAGGGAATGAGGGTTCCATTTTGGACACATTATTGGCGCCCGTGTATTGATACGATATCTCCACGCAAAATGCAATGCTGTATTGATTCCCATACCCCACCCCTAGATATTTGTGCTTGAAATCAAGAAATCAAGACAAAAATACTGAGAGAGAACATCATTTTTTGCAGTGTAGTGTGAATAGTATGGAAATGTATGGTTAACATCTACAATCATGTGTGGAGTGGAAAACTACGCCCAGTCAAAATCTTACTGAAAGCTAGTTTTTTGAGATATCAACCTCAACTTTGGTACACAACCTCCTTAGTTTGATTGCTTTGATTTTACAGTAAAACATGTTTTGTAAATGTATATAAAATACAGATTTTATACATTTTTATAAACTTAAAGGAACAATATATAAGATTTTTGCATTAAAATATCCAAAAACCACCTAAACAATGTTATATATATTTTGTTGACTTATGTACTTAAATTATCCCAAATGTTTCCAACAATGAAATCCGCAATTTTAATCAGTGACATGGCCGTAGAAGTAGAAACCATGGAAAAACAGCGCGCTTCCTGATAAAAATTAATTGTAGCAACTATCCAATGATCTCTGGTAGCATCTAGCGACACACAGTTGTTTGTTTTGCACATTCGTGATGGACCACAATTATTAATTATCGTTTGCTGCAGATTCTGTCGCCAAAGAAAACAACATAAAGCGAAAACGTCAGTTCCCATGACTCCACACTCCATCACTGTGTCAACAAGCTACATCTATGTTATTGTTCTGAATAAGCGAACTCTAGCGGTGAAACTTGCATAGATTCTGTAATTCAATTTTATAACTTTTTCCCTTCTATAATTAAGCATTTAAGATTTACAACAATTTATTTGGAAAAATATTCAGGTTTGTGCTCATAAATTGGGACTTTATAGTTATAGAATTTCTCTTTTTCTGTCTCTTTCTCTTTTAGGGAGATTTTACCTGTAAGAAAACAGGTGGTCATAACTTCCACATGCAGTCAGTTCCCATTCAGAGTCTGTCCGAGCTGGAGAGAGTCCGGCTACAGGAAGTCGCTCTGGTCAGACTGATGAAAGACTTTGATTTGGGATGCCAGATCACCATCCCTAAAGGTACTCAAACTCTCACACTTTGCCAAAGAAAAGAGACGTCCTGAAGTGCCACTTGTATGATAAAGTTTTGCTGTTGTTGTTTTCTGCTCTATTTTTAATGTTTCTTATGCTTTATGTTTTCCAGATGGCCAGAAGCGGAAAAAGTCACTCAGGAGGAAGCTGGATTCTTTATCGAAAGAGAAGAGAGACAAAGGTATGGATTTGGGTTTGTAGACACTTGGGAATCTACTGTAAACCATCATGCATCTCCAAGTAAAGGAGTTTTTCCAATGGATATATACTGCTGTTTAAAAGACTGCATTTATTTGATCAAAAATACAGTAAAAATAGTGAAATATTATTTCAGTGTAAATCAGCTGTTTTCTATGTGAATATATAGTAAAGTGTAATTTATTCCTGTGATCAAAGCTGAATTTTCAGCATCATTACTCCAGTCTTCAGTGTCACATGATCCTTCAGAAATCATTCTGATATGATGATTTGCTGCTCAAGAAACATTTATGATTATTATCAATGTTGAAAACAGTTCATATTTTTGTGGAAACTCATATATTTTATTTTTCAGGATTCTTTGATGAATAGAAAGTTCAGCATTTATTTGAAATATAATCTTTTGAAACATTACTGTCACTTTTGATCAATTTAATGGTTTAATTTAATAGATAGCATTGTAGAAATTATACTTTAGTCCTCAGCTGTATCTTTAAAAGGTCTTAAATTCAGTTTAAAATTAAAAATCCTGCATAAACTGGATATTATTGACATTTTGGTTACACAATAAACTGTATGTGGCATTTATTTCAACGTAAAACCCTTGTATTTTCTCTCTGGGCCGCCCGTCACAAGAAGGAAAGACTAAAAACATCATTTACACATCAATTTTACTAGTATTGTCACAACAATCTGTTTATTGGTTTACTTTAAACACACTATTATTATTATATCAGCAAAATCCAATATCAGTCGACCTCTAATTCATAATATATTAATAAATATTAGTACATAAACCAATTTCAGATTGAATAAAGTATTTTAAACTTGCAGTTTAAGCCTTAAATTTGATTTAGACGTCTAAAAGCATTAGTGAAAGTTATTAGAGATATCAATACTGATCAATAACTGTGTCCTGGTTGATAATATACCATTTTTATATACCGTGTTCATGTTTATTTTTTTAAATTGAATAAGTAAATAGATTTTCATTTTTATGCACTACTTATGTTCTGAAGAGCATATTGCGCTTCAGTGGAAGAAGAACATCTGACCGTCTGTACGAGTCACATGATCAATGACACGCATTTCCTCACATTTGATTAGCCGCCTAGAAATCAGAGCGGTTTCTGCTTTTACTTTATAACTTTGATATTTTAAACTTTTCAAATCCTAAAATGTTTTATTTCTAGGATCTAATGGAAAGCGAGATGTGCCAGATTTGCTCTCACACTTCTGCACTCCTATAGGTCCGTTATCATGGTGATATATAGTGCTTTCACCCAGAATGCACCGTTGCACCGGGTGATCCGCCTGAGCAGCTCTCACTCCTCCCTGAGCAGTAATGTGTGCTGGAATGCAGACGCTCCCGCTGCGCTCCGAGTGCCCCAAGAAATAACAAAAACAATCCGAGACGTTCCGCAGTCGCTCCGTTTATTTGTGTTGCAGCTCAGAGCTCGACTCCTCAGTGATGAAGGATTCGTTTGCACATTTTTATTAAAGGAGTCTCGTGTTTGATGTGGTCAGATGCTCTTTGTGGAATGTCACAATACAGAAATGTTTTGATATATGATATATTAAGCCATATCAAACAAGCAAGAGCGTCAGTGTGATATTGCTTAATAAATATGGCAGGTTTGTATTTGTTTTGTTTGCTATTCAGTCAAATTACAGGCGCTGGAGAAACTGGGAATTAGTGCAGGAGTTTCATGATTGATGAATAGCTAATAATTATGTCATAAAAATGTCAAATTAAATCATTTCAAAACAGTCAAAATAAAACACAAGTGTTCATGATTTGATGAAAAGCTAATAATTAAATAATTTAAAAATAAAAACAAAACTAAAACGCTTACAATTATTCATTATGGTTTTTAAAATATATATATATATATATTCATTAATCATGAACACTTCTCTCGTTTTTTTTTTATTTTTAAATTATTATTAATTTTAATTTTACATTAAAATTTTACATTAATTATTAGCTTTTCATCCCTCCTGAACACGTTTGTTAGTGTTTTATTTTGATTGTTTTGAAATTATTTATTTTAATTTTATATTTGTATGATTAATTATCATCAGTAGTAAGTTTTATTATTTTATTTTGATTTTTAAAATATTTTTTTATTTTCATCAATCAAAATAAAACACTTTCTAAAGTGATGAAACACTAATTAATTAAATCATAAAAATGTTCATTACAATAAATAAGTAATTTAAACATAATAATAAATATAAAACACTAATAATTAAAGTGTAAAATTAAAATCATTTTAAATTAAAAACTAATTAATATATAAATAATAATAATAATTAATAATAATATTTAATTTGTTTGTATTATATTTTTTCTTTAAGTTTAAGGCTGCTAATTAAAATTGTCATTGTACATTTTCTACTTTTACATTTTATGTATTCTTTTTATACTCTATAAAAATGGTTGTGTTTAGGATTGAGAGTAGTGTTAAAGGATCTAAAATATATCTATAAAATGGTAAAGATATGACTATACAAATATATTTATAATATAAAGGATTTGTAAATATTTTATGTTTTTTGTATGGCTGTAAATATGAAATTTAAGCAATATAAAACAAGCACACTGCAAAAAATGTTTCTGTCTTGTTTTCCAGCACAAATATACAAACATTCTTAAATCGAGATACATTTACTGGAGAAGCAAAATGACTGAAGATATTATTCTCGTTTACTGACAAAATCATCAAAATAAAGTGAGTTTGTGCTTAAAACAAGAACAAATATCTGCCAATGGAGTCAGAAAAATAGACTTAATTGAAAGTGAAAACAAAATTAGTTTTCTGACTCCATTTGCAGATATTTTGTCTAAATTTAAGCACTAACTCACTTCATTTCTCAGTAAACAAGACTTAATATCTACAGTCATTTTGCTTCTCCAATAAATATATCATGATTTAAGAATGTTTATACATTTGGAAGAGGACTGTAAAAGTGGTTCGGCTAACAATCCTGTGGATTAGAAGTGAATCTTTGCAGTGACTGTCTGTCCCTCTGTGTTCCTCAGAGTCGGATCCTCAGGCGTTTGGCGTGCCGCTCTCGCAGGTGATCTTTAACGACCGGCGTCAGAAGCAGCTTCAGGAGGAGCGCGAGCAGGAGGAGCAGGAGGAGCAGCGCAGCCCGGCGGACCGAGTGTCTTCACTCCTGCACCTGACGGGCCGCAGATCCACTAACAAGGAGCTTTCCAGCAGTAACTCCTCCCTCAGCTCCTCCTCTGAGACGCCCAATGACAGCACGTCCCCCGGCACTCCGGAGACGGCCCTGCGCTCGCGCCGACGGGTAAATTAACGTATTATTCAAAGCTATAGTTAGACCTAGACAGGGGCGTCGCTAGATCCTTTTTCCCGGGGCATTGCCTGAAGGGACTTTGGTTTATCTCCTGCAGGGCGGCATGTCTGTGGACTGCATCACTGACCTAGACGACAGTCACTCTCGTCTGCTGGAGGCCCTGCAGCGTTCCATGCCGGTGGAGTCGCCCAGCCGAGAAAGGAAAAGCAAGAAAGAAAGAAGAAACTGAAAAGACGGCCCGCGGAACACAGACAAAAAAGATCAGAAAAAAAAAAAACAAAAAGTTTATGATGAAAAAAAAACAAAAAAAAACCAAAACTAAAAAAAAAAAAAAAAAAAAACCCCCATCTACACGACAAGGGCCGAGGTGCGTGAGGCCATTGAAGTCCATATATGGAGAAAAAAAAAAAGCCTGGAATGTTTTCATCCAAAAAACCGTATTTCTTGTCAACTGAAGCGATAGGACATGAACATCTTGGATGAACATGGGGGTGAGTAAAATTATCAGGAAATTTTAATTTGAAAGTGAACTAATCCCTTTACTTGGTGGTGTTATTGGACGCTTTGTTGGAACCTTTCATTCGTGCTTATCTTTCCAAAGCGGCCTCTCTTCTCTCGTCAGCTAATGGCGCATGTGGGAATTGTCATACTTCAAAGCATGTCCACCACTTAATGTATGCTTTTTGTTTCTAAATTGGACCAGAGAGAAAAACAGAGTCCAGTGATATGAGGTCCGTACAATTGGGCGCATTTGTGACTGTGGGAGTGGCTGGAGGGTTAGCGGGGAGGATGGTAATCCTAGGACGGGGAACAAACACGGAACAGTGTGCACTTGTCCCACTTAAATACAAATGTAATGGCGAGCTTGTTGAAAGGGATATAAGAATGAACCTGCCATGAAAGCAAATGTTTGAATGTTTCAGGAAGCTGGTTTGTGCCGAGATAAATTTGTGCGGTGCTGGAGTTTGTTTGTATGGGCCCTGTCGGAGGGCGGTGGCAAACTGCAGACCACGGCAGGAAGTGGGGTGGGGGGCTTTTATATCAGATTTGTAGTGAGCACTGGAGTTTATATGCTGTCTTCACATGAAGCTGATTTTCGTCGTCTGTCCTCCGAGATGATTCTTCCATTCGTTGTTGTAATCCACAGAGCAGAACCGCACACTCGACGTACATCGGAATGACCAACATCACAAGAAGAAGGGTAGTGCTGGAACTGCGTGGGCAGAGCGCAAAAAAGTCTATGTAGGTATCACTATTTATAATTAGAGCTTAGGAGGGGGGGGGGGGCTTTGCTTTGCATGTAATATATCTACACATAAAGGTTTCACAAGAATGAGGAAGCCAAGGCTACAAAAAACATCTGCTCATAAGAAATGTTAATAAATCATAGTTATTACCATGAGCGCAGAGACCATTGGGGTGGCGGGCGATCAAAGACAATTACTGAGAGTCCAGAGCAGATGAGGGAGGGGACTAACTAAATAGGTGGGATGAGATTACAGTGTAGGAGGTTCTTGCATACGTGAGGAATTCTGTTAAGTGTTTGTCAACACAGAAAAGGACTCAACGGGAGGTAGCAGGTGTGATGGGGGGTCTTTGTTTTTGTTTTATTCCTGTGAAGCACATCTGTGCAGATAGATTGTGTATTATGGGGTGTTTATGAAGTGTCTAGCAAAAAAACTACGATTGGGTAAAAGGATCGAATTTGTGAGTATTGTATTACCGTGTGAGAGAAGGAGTAGTGTGGATTTCGACTATGAATACTCACATGTATGTGTACAAACAACATCTATCAATGCTAGCTAACTTGGTAACAGATATCTACCATCTACATATTTAATCCATCCTACCGAAATATATGTCAATAAAAGATTAACCTAAATATTAACCAAATGCGATATCATCATCTACCCATCAACACAGCTAATTTGTACATGCTATAGTCCGAAAATATCTATCTGTATCACAGGTTTCCTTAGGACCGTAAAGTATCTGTCCATCTGACCTAGACATAGGGTATCTACCCACAAGTATCTATCCATCTATTATAGATTTTAGGTGATATTTGGGTCGTGTATTAGGTAGATGATAGAGATTGGGTTAGAGGGTGTAAATATAGTTGAAGGGTAATGGATAGATATTTAGGTATGATGTGTAGATATTTAGGTCAGGAGATAGAATTAGTAGGATGGGATAGATATTTGGGTGTCTAGAGGGTAGATTATTTAGGTAGATGAGAGTAAAATATATAGTTAGGTGAGATGGATAGATATTTAGGTAGATGGTAGATGATTTAGGTAAGATGATAGATAGTTAGGTAGATGGATAGATATTTATGGCGATGGATAGTATTATGTAGATGGGTAGTTATTTAGGTAGATTAGGAATATTTAGATCGATAGGTCAATCATGAACATAGAGGTTAGATCTTTGGAGTGAGTTGAGCGCAGTCTCTAAATGGTAGAAATTTGGCTAGATGGGTAGTAATTTGGGATAGGTGGGTGATGATATTGGTACGGAAGATGATAAGTTTCGATCTGATAGTTTGCGATAGATAGTTATTGTAGATGGGTATAGATTACTGTTTGAGTACATGGATAACGTTTGTCTTTTGTGCTGCTGTTCAGGTCTGCAGCACGGTAGGGCATTTTTACCGTTTTGTCGGAAGCAAGCCCCAAAAGAAAAGAGTTCGCCAGGGAGAGAAGAGAGAAGAAAAGAGAAGCACATGGTTTTTGTTTTTCAGAGACTATTTTTAACTGTTTTATTCATGAAATGAAAGTAACAGTCAGTAAAATAAATAAAGGCACGCATTTTGAAAGATAACATGGAAAATGATATTAAAACAAAAAAAGGTAAATGAAAAAGGGTGTGGGGAAGAAGGGAAAGGGGGAGAGGGAAGCGGAAGGTTTATATTTTATTTTACATCTGGTTTTACAAGTGTTTGTGAATTTGTTTTCAAGTGTTGTATTCTAGACCAGGTTCCCAATTTATTTATATTCACTTTATATCAATGAACACGATTCATATTTGGTTGTGATTAATTTTATTGCTTTATATGACGGTAATTTTTAGTAGCTTTTGTCAATCATTTGCACCATAGTTGGGAGAGGAAAAAAACTGCTCTAATGGGTTTTTCTAGTTTTGGAGTGTCGTCAGTCAAATACAAAAAAAAAAAAAAAAATGAAAATTAATTGCCAAATTTTCGTAACTGTAATCTCAAGTAATTTGCGGGATTAATCATTACATGGCGTTTTTAATATCTTGATTAGGGAGGCACCCGCTTACAATTATTTAAGGGGAAAACTGATACTTTGTTATAATACATCCGCCAAGAATTTACCCGATAACAACCCCGAAGCAATATTACATTAATTTTTTTGTTGTTTTGTTTGGGGGGTTGGGGCACGCTGTGGGGGTTGGGTGGGGGGATTTTGGGGGGTGGAATATGGGATGTTGGTGGGGGGGGTTGGGCGAGGGGTGGGGGGTATTTCTTATGGCAGTTGTCCAAGCCGCGAACACAGTGCGGACCATATTTGAATGTGGATCATGGCCGGTTCTGTTTATTATTACTTAAATGAAAAAATAATAATTTTTCTGTGTGATTGTGTCACAACACTTAAAGAAACACATAATTTCACCCAGTGTATCTAGAAGCCTTTCAATAGTGGCATAAGTTAGCCAATATTAATTGTTGTTATTATAAGAGAGGAATTTACAAGAAAAAGTGTACAAACATAAGACAAGAGGTCTATAGAGATATCAAATAATAAGAACTCTGTTTTCAGATGACAGTAGGTAGGTGTATTTTACCAGTGTATACAGTTTTATGTAACATGAACTTTTTGTTGTTTTATTAACGATTAATAAAACAAAATATGTAGGTACGGTCCCTTTAAGACCGAATCCATGGATACTGACACATATCCCCACTGAATTGTGTGACCAATACGTTCTCCACTGTAAGCCATAACCAACTGTATTTACGTGAGATAACTCCACACGATGGACTTTGACAACTATGGTGTGTATTTGACCATTCAAGCACGAGGAGAACTGATCAATATATTTTAAATATTTGTTTAATAGCATGTTTTTATAAATGAAGGTCAGTATCACTGATACTAATACTGTATTGATGTCTCTATAAAATTGACTTTTTAAACATTATAGACATTCAACATTACAGTATAACTGAAAGATATCAATTTCAACATTTATTAGGCTTTAAATATTTTTTTTGCCCCTTTTTTTCCCCTTTAACGTCCCTGTAAAGTCAATTCTGAGAATTGTTTCTAAACAAAGGCTATATTATTCTGCGGACACCACTTAGACAGCCAACCATTGAGTGATGATAGTCTGCTAAATATCTCATCATTCCGGGGAACAGAAAGGGGTCCAGAGCAAATTACAGTGTCTGACATCATACTTGCGAGTTCACACACCTCTTTAACGTTCATTTTAGTGATCTCCGAATGGCGAAGTCGATCATCATTAGTACTGAGGTGAATAATAATCTTAGAGTATTTAAAATTAGCATTACCCCTACTTTTAAATTTGCTTTGATGTCAGGTAGCTATGCCACTGTTCTTTTCAAGTCATTCAGTGTCACTTTAAGAGCTGCCGCTGCCGAACATGATGTGGATCTGACGTGCATCTCATTTTCTCACAACTTTTTAAGTTCATTTAGACGTTATTTAACTAATTTAAGACTGCTCTTATGAGGATACTCCACAAAACGGCCATTTTGGCATAATTATGTGCGTTATTGTTTGTTGAAGCACGAAAGAAAACTCGATACTTTCTTTGTATGTCACATGACACGACATTCACAGACGGCGCGTTCTTGTTTGTCTTGTGGCGCTTGAATGGTTTAACAGCATTTACATGAATAAAAGTGTGACTATATAATGTAACGCTATCCAAATTATGAATGAAATGAAAAAAATATATAAATTTATTAAACAATATCACACTGGCAATCTTGCTTGCTCGACATTGCTTAATATATAATATAATAAAACATGACAAATGAAAACAAATGATTTTTTTAGTTAAGTATTTTGATTTGTTAAATATATTTATTTATTTTAAATTTTACATTTTTTATGATTTAGTTGATTTATTAGCTTTTTATTATTTCATGAAATCCCAAACACAAGTTTGGGAAATCCTGATATAGATAATACTGCAAAACTTCAGTGAATCAGTGAAAATCGGTCCATTTTGAGTTAATTTGAATGATTTTTTTAAACCCTTACAATCACAAATAACTGGAAAGATCATGGAGGTAGTGTGTGAATCCAGTGTCAGTTGTGACAGTATTGATATAGTTTGTGTGTGTTGTGTGAAATCCAGTTACGTGAAGCGTTCGATCAGGGCGCAGAAGTGGTTTTAGACCAGCGGCACAGTGTTCATGACGTGGCGGCGCTGCTGAAGGAGTTTCTCAGAGACATGCCTGATCCTCTGCTGACCAGAGAGCTCTACTCCGCTTTCATCAGCTGCGCATGTGAGGAACGATGCTCAACACAATAACCAGATCTTTCTTTCTTCTGTGTTCCACTTCATCATGTGTCTCTGGTGTTTCTGCAGCTCTGGATAAGTCAGACCAGCACACGGCCATACAGCTGCTCATCTGTCTGCTGCCCGCCTGCAACAGTGACACCCTTCAGTGCTTACTTCACTTCCTGTCTAACGTGGCCAATCACGCGGAGGATTCCCGGGACGCTGACGGGAAGGAGGTGAGGCTTATAACTAAATGATGTTCTTCCTCAGTGTTTCTGTCTTGTTTTCCAGCACAAACATCTAAATATTCTTAAATTAAAGATACATTTACTGGAGAAGAGAAATGACTGAAGATATTAAGTCTTCATTAATGAAAAATGAAGTGAGTTTGTGATTAAAACAAGAACAAATATCTGCCAATGGAGTCAGAAAAATAATTTTGTTTTCTCTTTGAATTAAGTGTATTTTTCTGACTTCATTGGCAGATATTTGTTCTTGTTTTAAGCAAAAACTTGCATCATTTTGATAGTTTTAGACTTCATGTCTTCAGTAATTTTGCTGCAAAAGACTTGATACAAAAGTGCATGTTTTTTTTTCTGTGTGGATGATCCCTTATACAATGTAAAAAAAAAAAAAAAAAAAAAAAAAAAAATCAAAGTTATAAATAAAGCAATTATTGAAGCACATTTTACAAGAAAATACTATCTGTCTTTCTACTGCTGCTAAATATCACATTTTCATTATCACACATTATCACATTTCAATCAATGATACTTGCCATTTCTTTGTAATTATTTGTGTGAAAATTGTAAATCATACACCAACTTTTATTCACATATGCATTCATATAGTGTGTGTGTGAGAGTGTGTGAGAGTGTGTGAGAGTGTGTGAGAGTGTGTGAGAGTGTGTGAGAGTGTGTGAGAGTGTCTGAGAGTGCGTGTGCAAGAGTGTGCTAGCGTGTGCGAGCGCGAGTGTGAGTGAGTGCGAGAGCATGCAAGAGTGTATGAGAGTTATGAGTGTGCGCAAGTGTGAGAGAGTGAGCATGTGAGGTGCGTGCGTGCGAGCGAGAGTGTGTGCACGAGTGCGTGAGAGTGTGTGCGAGAGTGCGCGCGAGCGCACACAAGAGAGTGAAAGGTATTTGAGTGTGTGCGCAAGTGTGAGAGAGTGTGAGCATGTGAGGTGCGTGCGCGCGTGAGAGTGTGTGAGCAAGAGTGTGTGAGAGGTATGTGAGTGTGCGCAAGTGAGAGAGTGAGCATGTGAGGTGCGTGCGTGAGAGTGCGAGAGTGTGCGAGAGTATGCAAGTGCAAGAGAGTGTATGAGAGGTATGTGAGTGTGTGCAAGTGAGAGAGTGAGCATGTGACGTGCGTGCGAGAGTGTGCGAGAGTGTGCGAGAGCAAGAGAGTGTATGAGAGGTATGTGAGTGTGGTGTGCAGTGAGAGAGTGAGCATGTGACGTGCCTGAGAGTGCGAGAGCAAGAGAGTGTATGAGAGGTATGTGAGTGTGTGCAAGTGAGAGAGTGAGCATGTGACATGCGTGCGTGAGAGTGCGTGAGAGAGTGTGCGAGAGTATGCGAGTGCAAGAGAGTGTATGAGAGGTATGTGAGTGTGCGCAAGTGAGAGAGTAAGCATGTGAGGTGCGTGCGAGAGTGTGCGAGTGCAAGAGAGTGAGAGGTATGTGAGTGTGCGCAAGTGAGAGAGTAAGCATGTGAGGTGCGTGCGAGTGAGTGCGAGAGTGTGCGAGAGAGCGCGAGAGAGCGCGAGAGAGTGCGAGAGTGTGTGAGAGAGTGCGAGAGTGTGCGAGAGAGCGCGAGTGAGCGCGAGAGTGTGAGAGTGCGAGTGCGCGAGAGTGTGCGAGAGTGTGCGAGTGTGCGCGAGAGAGTGCGAGAGTGCGCGAGCGAGTGTGCGAGAGTGCGCGAGAGTGCGAGAGTGCGCGAGAGTGCGAGAGTGCTGAGTGCGAGAGTGCGAGAGTGCGAGTGCGCGAGAGTGCGAGAGTGCGCGAGTGAGTGAGTGCGAGCGCGAGTGTGTGCGAGAGAGAGCGCGAGTGAGCGAGAGTGAGTGCGAGAGTGTGCGAGTGAGTGCGAGAGTGCGCGAGTGAGTGCGAGTGAGCGAGTGTGTGCGAGAGTGTGCGAGTGAGTGCGAGTGAGTGCGAGAGTGCGCGAGAGTGTGCGAGAGTGTGCGAGAGAGCGCGAGTGTGCGAGAGTGCGCGAGTGAGTGCGAGAGTGCGCGAGAGTGTGCGAGAGAGCGCGAGTGAGTGCGCGAGTGAGTGCGCGAGTGAGTGCGAGAGTGCGCGAGAGTGTGCGAGAGCGTACAAGAGAGTGTATGAGAGGTATGTGAGTGTGCGCAAGTGAGAGAGTGAGCATGTGAGGTGCGTGCATGCGAGAGAGTGCGTGAGTGTGTGTGGTGTGTGTGTGTGTGAGAGGATGGGTGGAATAGTGCAGTGACACACAGATGGATGGACTGTAGATAACAGCTTGTTATTGCAGCAGAAATCAGTGATGTCATACATTAGTCATCTGTGCTCAGGAATCAGTTTCTAACAGCACAGATCAAAACACACCTTCTGTTGCCTTTGTTTGCTTGTTTATCTCTTTCAGTTTAACTCTTGGTTTTGTTTGCCCTGAAGAAAACTTATTTAATCATGTTTTTCAACCTTCTATGACTTTATGTCTTCCAGGAGAAAGTTTTGCGTATCTTTTTTCCATAAAGCATCTGTCACGCTTGATTGACAGATGAAACTGGTGTAGAAACTATTGTTACTCAGAAACTTCGTGTAAATTTCACAATTGCTTACAAAGAATTGGCAAGTAACAGAGAATTAAACATGATATTTTTTCAGAAGAAAGACGTATTTTCTTGTAAAACATACTTTAATTATCTTTAATTACAACTTAAAAAAATCATTTTTCCCAGTGCTCGAGTGAGGATCAGAGCGATCACAAACACTCAGTGCAGTTTGTTACACGTCCAGCAGAATTTGTGGTTTTGGCTCATTGTTTCAGGTCATCGGCAACAAGATGACATCACTGAACCTGGCCACCATATTTGGGCCGAACCTGCTGCACAAGCAGAAGAGCTCAGAGAAGGAGTTCAGCGTCCAGAGCTCGGCCCGTATGGAGGACAGCGCCGCCATCATCACCGTTGTCCAGCACATGATCGACACGCACCAAACCCTTTTCATGGTAGGAGCGCAGATCTGCTTACGTAACACGCTAAGAATGTGGACAGAGGCCCTGCGCTGACTTTATGATTTGAGATATGATGATGCTCAGCCTAAGAAAATACAACATTACCAATAAATCTTGACTTTAATGTCTATTCACTGTGGCAGCTTTATGAAAGTGCTTGAGTTCTAGTTTATGTTGCTCATTTGTCCTCTGAAACGCTCTGTTTTCCCACGTGTTTTTAGACAGGTTGCATCATTTAAAAGGATTTTTATTATTATTTTATTACACATTATTTATTTATTTATGTATTTCTCCCTCTATGGTCCCTGTTACTAATCATAACTTAGTCATTATTTAGTTTTATAATTTTAATTATATATTTTATATCATATTTATTTAAATAATTACATATTGACATTTTAGTTTATTATTTTATTATACATTATTTATTTATATTTAAATAAATATGCTACAATTTTACTTATATATTATTAATATATATATATATATATATATATATATATATATATATTAGTAAAAGTCAGAGGGTTTAAGGTTAGTCTGGTCTAGTTCGCCCCTGCTGGTAGATGTTGTAACTACACCGTAATGTGTGCTAAAGCATCTTTCTCCAGTACTGTAGTGTGTTCATAATATTACTATTGAAGATTATTTATATACTGTTATAGTATTTATTTCTATTTTGAATTAGCTTTTTTTATGGTAAAGTTTTAGTCATTTTGTTATGTTTTTGTCATTTTTAATATATTTTAAAATATTTATATTGTTTAATTCATTTAATTTTATTTTTATTTAATTTAACTTTTATTTTAGTTTAACTTCTTGACTTCATTTTGTTGTGCTTTTGTATTTTTTGTTATTTTTTCATATTTATATTTAGCTTTAATTTATTTTTATTTAATTTTTATTTTAGTTTTAGTAATTTTATGTGCTTTTGTAATTTTTATTAGTTTTTTTAGCTTCATTAACTTTAATTCATTTTAATTTAATTAATTTTTTATTTTAGTTTTGTTTTAGTAATTTTATGTGATTTTATCATTTTTATTAGGTATTTAACTTTATTTTAGTTTTATTTTATTTTTTTTGTAATTTTGTTATGTGCTTTTGTAATTTACTAGATTTTTAATATTTATTTTTAGCTTTAATTCATTTTAATTAAATTTTTTATTTTAGTTTAAGTCTGAGTAATTTTGTAATGTTTGTCATTTTTATTTGTTATTTTTATTTAGCTTTAATTTATTTTATTTGGATTTTTTATTTTAGTTTAAGTTTTATTTTGTTATGTGCTTTTGAATTTTTTATTACTTTTTTTATATTTATCTTTATTATATTTTTATATTTTAAATTTGTAGTTTAAATGATTTAATACTTCACCTTATTTTATCTTTGTTAGTTGCCGAGGCAACAGTTTTTTATAAGTTCATCCAATATTTATATTTTATTTTAATTTACGAAAACGTTTTATTTTTAGTTAACAATAACTCAGGCCAGAACGAGACGTTTTTACAGCTTCCTTTCATAGATGCTCTTTTTTTCCACTCTGGAAGAAGTTTTATGTTCTGAGCGGTACGTATATCAAACTCTTTTATCTCAAATGATCAGAGAAGGTTTGATTCCTCGTGATTTGAGCCCTTTAAAGTCACTAGTAAGATTACTGTGATCTTAAGCTGGCTGTGCATCACACTGTGTCACACTCGCAATATGTTATAAATTCAGAAGAATGTTTAATTTAGTCCTTGTAAATGGTTCGATAAGCACCCACGCTAAAAGCTTCTTTTGCATAGAACTGTTTTTGGCCCCAGTTGTGTTTGACATGATTGCAGTGGTTTGGTAATACTCCTGAGGCTCAGAAGCTCCATCACATGAACAGCGGTCAACATGTTGTATTGATTCTCTCTAGATCTCTGCGGAGCTGCAGAACGAGGTTCTGGTCAGTTTGTTGGACACGGACAGTGACGTGGTGGATTATCTGCTGAGGAGGAAAACACCACAGTGTGAGTAAGTGAATTTAGGTCATCTAAACACCTGACGACAATCAACACATCCGTCCTCCGAGACTATAATAGCCGTTATTGACTAATGTCTGATCATGGTTATTCAGTCTAATCACAATTATTTGACATAACCTCAATAACTGTGCAGTTTAAATTTAATTCACACATTTTAAATGCCGTCAAATGTGAGAGATCATGTCTTCTGATACTGTTAACACTGTTATAAAGGTCAAAGATTGTCCTCAAATGCTCATACATTCCCACTATATCCACTGAACTCCTCCAGAGACTCCAAGTGCTCGAGCGGCGAGATCTCTCCGTATGACAACAACTCTCCGGTGCTGTCCGAGTGGTTTCATCCGGTGGGACAAGAGCATCACGGTCTGTCAGACGTCCAGGATGCTCTCGCTGGGAACGTCACAGTGAATTTCTGCCTCTCGCCCTCACAAGCCGACTCCGGTGAGAAAAATAAGAAAAATAAACATGCAATGCTGCCTTAAAAATTTGGTTAAATTAGGCCACATAGTCATACCCGTCTAAACTTCTCACTAGTTTATTTTCTTGTTTTGTACATGTCAGTGATGAATATACTCTTTTCCTCAGGGGAAACGTTACATGATAAGGCCCGTATCTGGAGAACGAGACACACTCTTCTGTCAGGACTTCATGACAAACTCCTCACAGGTACAAGACAACACATGTGTCAATCAAACAAACATTAGCATCGAGATTCGACAGATGTACAGCATCATAATAAAGCTGCACTTTTTGTGTGTGAACTGAGCACTTCTGTCATTTTTAAAGTTGCGCTGGTCTTTACTTTCCTATTTGTGCCGTAAATCCGAGTGAAACGGCTTCGCAAACAAGAACAAATGTAGGGCGGGGCTTGATTTTGTCTGCGGGGAACTGATTGGATGGTTGTGGCTTGCTAAACTCACAATTACAAAAAAAAAAAAAAAAAACGTAATAATTGGGAGATATAAACTCAGAATTGCAAAAAAAAGTCATAATTGTGCGACATAACCTCGCAATTACAAAAAAGTCATAATTGTGCGATATAAACTCAACATTATAAAAAACGTCATAATTGTGCAATATAAATTTGAGTTCTGAGAAAAAAGTAATAATTGTGCGATATAAACTCGCAATTATAAAAAGTCGTCATTGTGCGATATAAACTCGACATTACAAAAAAAGCCATAATTGTGCAATATAAACTCGCAATTACAGAAAATCATAATAATTGTGCAAAATAAACTCGCAATTAAAAAAAAGTAATAATTGTGCGATATAAACTCGCAATTATAAAAAGTCATAATTGTGCAATATAAACTCGACATTACAAAAAAAGTCATAATTGTGCAATAAAAATTACAGAAAAATAATAATTGTGCAATATAAACTCGCAATTATAAAAAAGTCATAATTGTGCGATATAACCTCGCAATTACAAAAAAGTCATAATTGTGCGATATAAACTCAACATTATAAAAACGTCATATTGTGAGATATAATTTGAGTTCTGAGAAAAAGTAAATTGTGCAATATAAACTCGCAATTATAAAAAAGGTAATTTTTGGGCGATATAACCTCGCAATTACAAAAAAGTCATAATTGTGCGATATAAACTCAACATTATAAAAACGTCATAATTGTGAGATATAAATTTGAGTTCTGAGAAAAAAGTAATAATTGTGCGATAAAACTCGCAATTATAAAAGTCATAATTGTCAATATAAACTCGCAATTACAAAAAAGTCATCTGTGCAATATTAACTCGACATTACAAAAAAGCATAATTGTGCGATATAAACTAAAACATTATAAAAAACGTCTAAATGTGATATAAATTTGAGTTCTGAGAAAAAAGTGTGCGATATAACTCGCACTTAAAAAAGTCATAATTGTGCGATATAAACTCGACATTACAAAAAAAGCCATAATTGTGCAATATAAACTCGCAATTACAGAAAATCATAATAATTGTGCAATATAAACTCGCAATTATAAAAAAAGTCATAATTGTGCGATATAACCTCGCAATTACAAAAAAGTCATAATTGTGCGATATAAACTCAACTATATAAAAACGTCATAATTGTGCAATATAAATTGAGTTCTGAGAAAAAAGTAATATTGTGCGATATAAACTCGCAATTATAAAAAGTCATATTGTGCGATATAAATCGACATTACAAACAAGCCATAATTGTGCATATAAACTCCAATACAGAAAATCATAATAATTGTGCAATATAATGCAATTATAAAAAAAGTAATAATTGTGCGATATAAACTCGCAATTATAAAAAGTCATAATTGTGCGATATAACCTCGACATTACAAAAAAGTCATAATTGTGCAATATAAACTCGCAATTACAGAAAAATCATAAATAATGTGCAATATAACTCGCAATTATAAAAAAGTCAAATGTCAATATAACTCGCAATTACAAAAAATAATAATTGTGCGATTAAACTCAATTATAAAAAAGTCATAATGTGCGATTAAAAAGACAAAGTAATAATTGGCAATATAAACTCGCAATTATAAAAAAGTCATAATTGTGCGATATAACCTCGCAATTACAAAAAAGTCATAATTGTGCGATATAAACTCAACATTATAAAAACGTCATAATTGTGCGATATAAATTGAGTTCTGAGAAAAAAAGTAATAATTGTGGATATAAACTCGCAATTATAAAAAGTCATAATTGTGGGATATAAACTCGCATTATAAAAAAAAGTCATAATTGTGCGATATAAAAGCAATAATAAAAAAGTCAATTGTGCGCGCAATTACAAAAAAGTCATAATTGTGCGATATCAAAATTATAAAAAACGTCATAATTGTGCAATATAAATTGAGTTCTGAGAAAAAAGTAATAATTGTGCGAATATAAACTCGCAATTATAAAAAGTTCATTGTGCGATATAAAATCGACTTACAAAAAAGATTGTGCAATTAAACTTCAGAAAATCATAATAATTGCAATATTATAAACTCGCAATTATAAAAAGTGTCGATATAAAACAATATAAAAGCATTAATGGCGATATAAACTCGACATTACAAAAAGTCATAATTGTGCAATATAAACTCGCAATACAGAAAATCATAATAATGTGCAACTCGCATTATTATTGTGCAAATTCAAAAAGTCATAATTGTGCGCACATTATTAACTCAATTGTGCATATAAACTCGCAATATAAAAAAAGTCAAATTGTGCGATATAACCTCGCATTACAAAAAGTCATAATGTGCGAAAGTCATAACGATATAAAATTTGAGTTTGAGAAAAAAGTAATAATTGTGCGATATAAACTCGCAATTATAAAAAAGTCATAATTGTGCGATATAAACTCGACATTACAAAAAAGTCATAATTGTGCAATATTAACTCACATAATAAAAATGTCATAATGTGTGATATAAACTCAACATTATAAAAAAAAGTCATAATTGTGCGATATAAACTCACAATTACAAAAAATTAATAATTGTGAGATATAAACTTGCAATTGTGAGTTATAAAATTCAAATTGTGAGAAACGAACTCAGAATAGTGAAGAAAAAAGTCATAATTGTTAGACAGAAAATCGTATTTACCTTTTTTATTTTTTATTCCGTGGCAAGCTTCCAATATGTCGCTAGTGTTGTAATGCTTAATTAAGCAATTAATTTGAAACAACACAATAAATTCATTAAACATCTTCTCTTTGGGGATTTAAGACAAATCGGAGCTTATCCTAACTTTCAAAAGTTTGATTTTTATGATTACTATTTATGGCAATAAAAAATATTTATACAAAACTTTTCTCAAGCAAGAAAATAGAAGTTAGAGTCAGGTTTATTATCATTTTTAACTCCTTCCAGGACTATAGAGTTAAATAAATGTGATTGTTTTAGCACAAACACACAACAAACGTTCATCAAATGTTCATTCATTCATCTCACCAGTCCTGCTGTGTTTCTGTCCTCCAGGTTCAGATGGAAACCTGTACAAACGCGCCTCCTCCGATGTCTTCTATGATGACGACAGCGACGCAAAACCTGTGCTTGAGACGCAAGAGTCCCGTACAAACGTCCCCCGGCTTCAAACACCACATGCTCCAGTCACATCGAGCCAATCACAGGAGGCGACTGTAAAGCCCTCGCCGTCTGCCAAACAAGATGACAGACTGCAGCTGCGGGTCACTTCCTGTCTCGCTGGTCAGGGGGCGGGGTCACACATCGCTGTGCCATCAAAGACCTTCAGTGCGGAGCAACACCCAGACTGGCCGACAGAGAAGTGGCAGATATGGCAGCTCTTGTCATCAGACAGTATAGACACACTCCCAGAGACTATGGTGTGAAACACTGTTTAAAGGGACAGTTCAGACATTGGACATTTAATAAACACTGAGACATTTTTTTCACTGAGAAGAAGACAGGTTTGGATTGAGGAAATGATGACAGATTGATCATTTTTGGGTGAACTGTCCCTTTAAGAACCTTTTAATTTAAACGTATGAATTTAAATCAGCCACAACACAGAGAATCAGATTCGGAATTTGAATTGGAATGACAGGACGCATCACAGAATGTTAACACATAGTTTTCAGATAGAAAAATAATTATTGATATTAAAATTTAGGATTAATATTTAAATGTTTTAACTCTAACAAAATGCACTAATGTTCAAAAGGTTTTTTTTTTAACGAAATTAATACTTTTATTCATCAAGAATGCATTAAATTGATCAAAAGTGACAGTACAGACATTTAAAATGTTATAAAAGATTCTATTTCAAATAAATGCTGAACTTTCTATTCATCAAAGAATCCTGAAAAATAAAATGTATGACGTTTCCACAAAAATAGGAATTGATAATAATCATAAATGTTTCTTGAGCATCAAATCATCATATCAGAATGATTTCTGAAGGATCATGTGACTCTGAAGACTGGAGTAATGATGCTGAAAATTCAGCTTTGATCACAGGAATAAATTACACTTTACTATATATTCACATAGAAAACAGCTGATTTACAATGGAATAATATTTCACTATTTTACTGTATTTTTGATCAAATAAACGCAGCCTTGATGAGCAGAAGAGATTTATTTTTTAAAAATCATTAAGAAATCCCAAGCTTTTGAACACTAGTGCACATTTATGTGTTAAATTCTATAGGTGTAAACATTGATTATTAATGTGTTTCTGGAAATATTCACACTGAAAATTTAAAGTATTATTAACATCTACTCTTACAGCAGGTATATGAATTGAATTGAATTTCTATGTTATTTCATTAAATAAAGTTCAGTCTCAGTTGAAGCTCGATTTAAATTCAGGAACTAAACTGGAATATAAACAACATTCCCAGTTCAGTTCTTCATGAAGCTCAACCCGTGTAAAAATACCCGTTTATCTCCATTTCCATTCAGCAGTTTCATGTGACGCTCTAAACTCTCGTTTGTCAATATCTGTCAGTAATGCCTTATATTTGGAGCATCTTCATCAGAAACAAAGAAATCTGATGATATATTTGAGTCTATTTCAGTGTAAATGTGAGACTGCAAACATATAGAATGTCATATTTCTCATATCCTTCCAGAGAAAGAGTTACAATATCAAATGTATTTATTTATTAATGTTATTTATTAAATTAGCCACTAGTATGTAACCACTGTGTATATAATAGTCAGCACAGAATGAGTTCTCAGTTGAATGAGTTATTTAGTGAAACTTTTTATCTTCACCGCATCCAGATATCCTTAAAGTCTAAATGGAGAAAATCGGTGCACGTTATTCTGAAGAAACATTTATGTATGTATGTTTTTTTTTTTTTTTTTTTTAAATGCATTAACTTGCACAACAATTTTTTGTTTGATATTAGTTTCACGTTTGATCAGCTGAAGCACAAATAATGCGAATCATGTCCTTTATACAGCAACACAGTTTATGCATTATAATGATGAGTGACGTTATTTTCTGTGTAATATTTTATATTCATGTATTTGTACAGCCAAGGATGAGCAATGAGTTGATCATGTTGCTTTTTATAAAACAAATATATATATTTTGCTGCTCAATTATTTTTATCCAAATAACAGGAGAAAGAGCTGTTGTTTGTCATGTTTCTGATTGTTTTCCAGCGATAGTCTTTGTGAGGATCAAACTGTTTCACGAGCTTGCGGGAATCATATCCGCCTGTGCTTTATGTTTTTTGGCATCGGTGTTCTAAAACACAATAAAAAGAATGTCCGTCAAAGTCATTAATTTCAGTTCCAGTTCCTTCAGTTTTTTATGTAGTCAGTTGTTTTGCTTTTGACACCGTTGAACATGAGATTCTACTCGACCGGCTTCAGATCTATCAGGTCGTGTCTTTGACTGCTTCAGATCTACTCGAGCAGCAGGGAATACTGTGGCACTCTGGGTGTCTACAGCTCCAGGCGTTACGTCGTTTCTTCTGGTGTTCCTCAAGGCTCCGTTTTGGGTCCTCTCTTATTTAACCTGTACATGCTTCCTTTAGCTGGAGAAATTAACCAGTACAGTATTTCATTTCACCAGTACGCAGATGACATCTTTCACTTGCACCAGATGTCCACAATTCACTGGACTGCATAGAGAGCGCACAATTGTGGATGTCGAAAGATGGAGTTACTTGTTATTGGTCATGCTGAAATGCTGAAAATTAACATCTTTTTTTAGGTTTTTGCTTTAATCTGTCAGTGGGGTCAGAAAAATCATCTTTTCCCTTTGAATTAAGTTTATTTTTCTGATTTCTTTTTCGTTTGTGCGCACAAATTCACTTCATTTTGATGATTTGTCAGGAGGTCTTAATATCTTCAGTCATTTCTCTTCTCCAGTAAATGTGATTTAAGAATGTTTAGATGTTTGTGTTGGAAAACAAGACAGAAACACTGAGGAAGAACTTCGTTTTTGCAGTGAACAGTCGATATGATGGTGATTTCTAGGAAGAACACATGGTGAGAGATGATTATACATTAGTTTTGATTTATTAATTCATCATATTTCATGTTTTGCATCTTTGATGACCTTGATTCACACATGCATTGCACTGTTACTTTTATTTTACAGATATTTATGAAGTCTGGCCACACATGCTTGATCACTGACATTCATTATATTCCATCAGGTACGTTCATTATTATTTAATTGATTTTTATTGCTATTTTATTGCTAGAAAATGTCTCAGTTAATTAGCAAGTATCACATTATACATGACATTTTGAAGTAGAAAAACTGAAACATGCTTCAATAATCATTGTTTTATTTTGCAGTTCAGTATTTGAGCTGTTTGATTAGATGATCCAGAGTCACTTCATGAGATGAACCACTAGAGGGAGACACAGGATTTCCAGATCATCAACAAACAGGTTTAAGGTTTATTCTAGGGTTAAAACATTACATTATAACAAGAGAAAATGAGTGAAGCTGATTGTCTGTGTTTAGATGTGCTGAGTAATTTATAATGTGCAAATGAAATATAATTTAAATGTACTTAAAACTTAAAATAAGGCAAACCATGTTGTGGTCCGAGAAATAATGTTGGGTTTCCACAGTCACGGAAAACCTGGAAGTCGCAGGGAATTTTAAAACTGTGGTTTCCAGGCCTAGAAAAAGTCAAGGAAAGGTCTTGGAAATTCAGTGGGGAAAATGTGGGAACCGGGATTCTGTGTTCTCGGGTCTGTTATAGTGATTCAAAGGAAAAGTGAACCTTTCCAAACCACTGAATGACTTTCATTCCTGTGAACTTCTGTTCAGTTACTAACTCTGTTTTCGATTTGAATTTATTTAAAAATGCTTGAAAAATATCCGAAATCATTCTAATATGATGATTTGATGCTCAAGAAACATTTATGATTATTATCAATGTTGAAAACAGTTCATATTTTTGTGGAAACTGTGATACATTTTATTTTTCAGGATTCTCTGATGAATAGAAAGTTCAGCATTTATTTGAAATAGAATCTTTTGTAACATTATAAATGTATTTACTGTCACTTTTGATCAATTTAATGTTTGGAAACATTACTATTTTTAATATTTTTGAAAGAAGTCTCACCACAGCTGCTTTTAGTGTTTAAAAATGTGAAATATTATTCCAATGTAAATCAGCTGTTTTCTATGTGAATATATAGTAAAGTGTAATTTATTCCTGTGATCAAAGCTGAATTTTCAGCATCATTACTCCAGTCTTCAGTGTCACATGATCCTTCAGAAATCATTCTAATATGATGATTTGCTAGTTATTATCAACAGTTGTGCTGCTTAATATTTTTTTTTTTTTTTTTTTTTTTTGTAAATCTGTGATAATTTTTCAGGATTCACTGATGAATAAAAAGTTAAAAAGATCAGCATTTGTTCACAATAGAAATCTTTTTTATCAAATCATCATATCAGAATGATTTCTGAAGGATCATGTGACACTGAAGACTGGAGTAATGATGCTGAAAATTCAGCTTTGATCACAGGAATAATTATATTTTAAAGTATATTAAATAGAAAGCATTATTTTAAAGTGTAAAAATATTTCATTCACAATATTATTGTTTTTTCTGTATTTTTGATCAAATAAATGCAGCTTTGATGAGCAGTTGATGCAGCTCAAACATTCTTCATTCTTCCAAACATCTCTTTTCTGTTCAACAGACACAAGAAAAAACACGACTGTGAGTAAATGATGACTGAATTTTCACTTCTGGTTGAAAACATTTCCTTCCTGATGTCTGGTTGTTGTCTATATGCTGCTCTCTTGTCGTAACATGTGGTTGAAGTTTACGAGGCGGTTCTGCAGCACAGCTGTGAATGTTCTTTGACTGACGGTGCAGCAGTGATCTACAGCTGAACGACAGAGGAGGATCGACTGTGATTCTGTGTCTGAACACGCTGAGCGTTCATCAGCTGCCTGTAATTACAAGTATTTCAGAGTGAAAAAGGAAATTCAGTGAGATGAAAAGTGTCGGGCAGGATTCGATTTTATCCAAGGAATTGATTGGATGACTAAAAGTGGGCGTTACCAGAAGTTTTAAGCATCAAATCATCATATCAGAATGATTTCTGAAGGATCATGTGACACTGAAGACTGGAGTAATGATGCTGAAAATCACAGGAATAAATTACACTTTACTATATATTCACATAGAAAACAGCTGATTTACACTGGAATAATATTTCACTGTTTTACTGTATTTTTGATCAAATCAGTGCAGCTTTGGTGAGCAGAAGAGACTCTTTTAAGGGTAGTGTGTGTGTACAGGTATGCTTTTATAGATAAAAAAAAAGTTAGTCAGAACAAACTTTGAAGTTGGCTAGAGAAAGCCTGACCAGAAAGTTTGAAGAAGTTTAAAGTATGAATGTTTTTAACTCAATACAGTCTATCAAAAAATGGAAGAGGATTAGGGCCAAGCAATAATAAAAAAATAGAACCATCTCGAGATTAAAGTCATTATTAAGTGAGATTAAACTTGTTGAATGTCGTGAAAAAAGTCTAAATAAAATATCGAGAATAAACTCATTAAAAATTTCGAGAATAAAGTCATTCTGTTTCGAGAAAAAACTCATTACATTTCGAGAATAAAGTCGTTTCGAGAAAAAACTCATTACATTTCGAGAATAAAGTCGTTGTTTCAAGAAAACACTCATTACATTTCGAGAATAAAGTCGTTTCGAAAAAACTCATTACTTTTCGAGAATAAAGTCATTGTTTCGAGAAAAAACTCATTACATTTCGAGAATAAAGTCTAAATAAAATCGAGAATAAACTCATTTTGAGAATAAAAGTCATTCTGTTTCGAGAATAAACTCATTACATTTCGAGAATAAAGTCGTTATGTTTCAAGAAAAAAATCATTAAATTTTGAGAATAAAGTTATGTTTCAAGAAAAACTCATTAAATTTTGAGAATGGTTTATGTTTCAAGAAAAAAATCATAAATTTGAGAATAAAGTCATTCTGTTTCGAAAAACTCATTACATTTCGAGAATAAAGATGTTTCAAGAAAAAATTAAAAGTCATGTTTCAAAAAAATCATTAATTTTGAGAATAAAGTCGTTATGTTTCAAGAAAAACTCATTAATTTTGAGAATAAATCGTTAGTTTCAAGAAAAAACTCATTAATTTAGAATTTTTGAAATCAAATTTTGAGAATAAAATGTTGTCAAGAAAAAACATTAAATTTGAGAATAAAGTCGTTATGTTTCCAAAAAATCATTAATTTTGAAATAAACAAAAAACTCATTAAATTTGAGAATAAAGTCGTTATGTTTCAAGAAAAAACCATTAAATTTTGAATAAAGTCGTATGTTTTCAAGAAAAACTCATTACATTTTGAGAATAAAGTCGTTATGTTTCAAGAAAAAACTCATTAAATTTTGAGAATAAAGTCGTTATGTTTCAAGAAAAAACTCATTAAATTTTTGTCAAGAAAAAACTCATTACATTTTGAGATGAAGTCATGTTTCAAGAAAAAAAATCATTAATTTTGAGAATAAGTCGAAAAAACTCATTAAGAATAAAATGTTTCACAAAAAAAAATCATTAAATTTTGAGAATAAAGTCGTTATGTTTCAAAAAAACTCATTAATTTTGAGAATAAGTCGTTATGTTTCAAGAAAAAACTCTCGTTAGTTTCAAGAAAAAACTCATTAAATTTTGAGAATAAAGTCGTTATGTTTCACAAAAAAAATCATTAAATTTTGAGAATAAAGTCGTTATGTTTCAAGAAAAAACTCATTAAATTTTGAGAATAAAGTCGTTGTTTCGAGAAAAAACTCATTAAATTTTGAGATAAAAAAGTTGATAATAAAATGTCAAGAATAAACACGGATTCGATCATTGTCATGTTCATTGCATACTGATAGAGGACATGACAGAGTTGGATCTCTTAGTCAAGCTATATTTTAGGCTTTCTTTTAGTAACAAATATACTATCAGCTTTAGCTAATTATGTGTATTTGTCCGTTCAAGCGTAAATTCGCTCGCTCTCTGTGTGTGCTGTGGATGAAGAGTCATGTGCACACCAGATGCGGCACGTTCTCAAGTTCAAGGCGGCAGATCAAACAGTGAATCTAATCACCATGCAGACAAAAAGTTCACTTCAAGAATGAAAAAAGTGGCGTCCATATGTTTTACTGTACATGTGCAAACAGAAACAAAAAGGACAGTCTCTATTTAGCTACATAAGCAGGCTTACAGGCATATTATACAGGCTACACAAAAAGAAATAGGCCTATAGACTATTGAAAATGTCTATACACACTCTTCCAGCCTATAGCTTGAAGTCATTATGTTATCTGCACATAGTATGGTTTATTAATAAGGTCTTTAGAGAATTTGATCTTTTAATTCCACAGTTAATGCATTAAGCCACGTTAAGCTTTTTGACTAAGTGATCCAACTCTGTCATGTCCTGTATCAGTATGCAATGATCATGACACTGATCGAATGCGTTTATTCTCCACATTTTATTTACTTTATTCTCAAAATTTAATGTTTATTTTCGACATTTTATTTTGACTTTTTTTTTTTAAAATTTAACAAGTTTTTTTCGACATTTTATCGACTTTATTCTCAAAATTTAACGAGTTTTTCAACATTTTATTTTGACTTTTTTTCTCAAAATTTAACAAGTTTATTTTCGACATTTTATTATCGACTTCTTTCTCAAAATTTGACGAGTTTATTTTCGACATTTTATTTTGACTTTTTTTCTCGAAACAATGACTTTAATCTCAATATGGTTTTATTTTTATAATTATTGTTTCGCACTAATCCTCTTCCGTAAAAAATAGATAGATAGATGCTAGTTGCTAGCATAATTTAGCACATTGTTAGCATGTTTTAACATATTGTTAGCATGTTGCTAACATGATTTAACAGGTTGCTAGCATGATATAATACATTGCTAGCATGTTTTTAACATGATTTAGCACGTTGCTAGCATTTTTTAACACATTGCTAGCATGTTTTTAACATGATTTAGCATTTTGCTAGCATATTTTAACACATTGCTAGCATGTTGCTAGCATGATTTAACATGTTGCTAGCATGATATAACACATTGTTGGTATTTGATGCTATCATGATTTAGCATATTGCTAGCATATTTTAACACATTGTTAACATTTTGTTAACATGATTTAACAAGTTAGCATTAATTAGCATGTTGTTAGTGTGATTTAGCACATTGCTGGCATGATTTAGCATGTTGCTAGCTTGATTTAGCATTTTGCTAACATGATTTAATACATTGCTAGCATGTTTTGCTAACATGATTTAGCTCGTTGTTAGCATGAATTAACACATTGATGGCATGATTTAGCATGTTGTTAGCATGTTGCTAGCATTTTTAACACATTGCTAGCATGTTGCTAACATGATTTAGCATGTTGATAGCACATTTTAAAACATTGCTAATATTTTGCTAACATGATTTAGCACGTTGTTAGCATAAATTAGCATGTTGTTAACATGGTTTAACACATTGCTGGTATAATTAGCAATTGTTAAATTGATTAAGCATGTTGTTAGCATGTTGTTAGCATGATTTAGCATTTTGCTAACATGATTTACAGTTAGCATAAATTAGCATGTTGTTAACATGGTTTACACATTGCTGGTATATTTAGCATATTGTTAAAATGATTAAGCATAGCAGTTGTTAGCATGATTAACATTTTGCTAACATGATTTAGCACATTGTTAGCATGAATTAGCATGTTGTTAGCATGATTTAGCACATTGCTGGCATGATTAGCATTTGTTAGCATTTGCTAGCATTTTACACGTTGCTATCATCCTTTCTCAAGCCAACTTATGCCGCATTCCAGGCAACCTGAACCCGTGTTTTTCCAACCTTTTACCCGTGAAAGTGCACCGGCACGGCAGTCAAACCCGTGAACTCAATTGATGTGCTCCCAGTTCCGCGCTCTGACGTCACATAGCCTGCGAAACGACAATGGCAGCCCCTACGGATTCAGTGTTTATGCATGTGATACACGGTGAGAATAACTTTAGGACAATATAAGGTTGCAATCAAATTAATAATTAATATAATATAATTAATATAATAACGATAAATAATACACACGAATATGTTTTACAATGTATTGTGTCTGAAACATAAGCATGTAGTGAAAGTATATCGCCACATGGAAATGTTGGGCATAGCTAACATTAAGGTAAATTCCTTGCGCAGTTTGCCGTGACTTGCCAGGAACGCTACAAAGCCGTGAGTCGTGGTTTGAAGTCGTGACTTACGGGAACGCAGCTTAATTAATGAGCATCAAATGAGTGTGAATGATCTGTCGGACAGGATTGAGTGTCACAGTAGGCGAGGGCCAGCACACTCCAAATCTAAACAGGCTCAGTGCAGGCTTGCCCAGGCGAGGCTCACTGCGGCTCTCTGTGAACTGCCCACATTAATGGCCCAGTGTGGGTCAGCCCGTTTGGCTCAGAGCAACTTTTGTACCTTTGGGCCCATGCAGGTTTTGTGTAAGCAGCCCACTTTCATTTCCCATGCTCTGATTGGCTGTATTTTTATACAGTATTTTCTGTTTCTTAAAGCTGCAGTCTGCCATTTTTCCTCTTTGTTGCCATCTCTGTTTGAAACATGCGATTGCAGTCATATGCGGAACAGTTATCTGTACGTGCGTTGTGCCTCGGCACGGCTCGTCAGCGCGGATGAATCTAATGCTTGCTGTCAGTCACCGCACCGGTGTGGATACTGAACTTCAGAATCACAGATTCTACGTCTTGAAAGTATGACCAATATAAGAATTTCCACTGGAAAATATCATCCGAACAAGTAAGTAACATGTCTGCCACTTTTGTTCTGACTAACTGAGGAAAAAAGCATTAGGCCTACAATAAATCGCGCTGTCAATGATGATTAAATCTAACGATCGCTTCGCTCAGATCACGCCAAACCGAGCAAATTATTATTACTGTTACTTTGTTCTCAAATTGTTAATGTTAACAACATCAGCATTGCCTGACTATCCCTGCGTCTCAATCAGCTCCCTAGCTGGTGAATCAGTATATCATGTAAATGAATGTGGCCGATTCCCTGATCAGTGCCTGAATACTGAACTAGGGAGCTGATTGAGATGCACGCTATGTGTATTTAGTGTGTATTAGCGTTACCTGTAGATTTCAATTCCTGTAGCCACTCCACAGTCCAAAGTCTTTTTGACTACGGGTGAATCTCCAGTTGTCACTGATGATTGTCAGTGTCAGACTGACGTCATCTGCTGTAGCTATTTGTCACGTGATTTAATTTACCGTGCAGACGAACTGCTGCATACTCAATTTTCCACCATGTCGCTCTTATTATAAAACATTATTACAAGCTTACTGTTGTGAATCGAGACAAGATAATGAGATAGTTTTGAACACTGGCTGGTTATGTACTTGCTCAAAAATTGATTTTTAACCAAAAAAGATCGAACAAACAAGTGAATAATCTGTTCAAACTGTTTAACAGAGAATAAAGATTTGATTTTTGATAAACGCTGTAGATAGAAAAAACATGATTTGGCAAATGCACTAATTTGATTCTCAAAACCCAGGTTGCAATCAAAAAGAACTCCAAGATTTTTTGCCACAAGGTGTAAGGTAAGAAGAGAGATGACCAAAATGAAAGGCACAGTCTTCATATGACTTTGAACCAAACAGAATGATTTTGGTTTTGTTCTCGTTTAACACTAAGAGATTCTGCTTTAACCACATTTGTAATTAATGCAATAACAAAACAGTTGGATGACTGGCAGTAAAGTAAAATCTCCTTATTTAAATCTCCTGAAAACACGGTGCAGCAGCAGAACATTAAACACGAACAGATCTGTCTAGATCTCAGCATCCTCACTTATTACAATCCAGTTTGACTATTTCTTTCATGCAAAACTTTTAGATGTTGATGTTTTATTGAAAGTAGTAATATTGAAGTCACCGTTATGGAGGTCAGTGTTTGGTTTAGTTGGGCTCTTCTTGACTTCCTCATTTTAGTGTTTCTCTGCTGTAACTGTGTTTCTGAAGCATGTTTGTTAAAGCAAAAACTGCGAGAGAAACTCTGGTTAATTATTTATTGATGATTCAACCATCATGCAGTAGTCAGAATCAAAGAGATTTGCATTTTACAGAGAATATTTGAGTGGCAGACGCTCCTGTCAGTCATTGACCATTTATTTTTTAACGATCATTAACCGTTATTTTCATTATTGATAAACGTGTGGCACCCTGTGCTGCCAGATTCATTGTTGTAGATTAATAGTGCCCTGTGAGGGGTTCCAGAAGGCCCTTACGCTCGCCCTCAGTGTGCCCGTGAAGGGCCAGTGCAGGCTTGTTTGCAGGGATGTTCAGTAGTGCTCTGAGATGAGAGGAGCAGATCTGAGACCAGTTCAGCCGTTGATCAAACACTCGTTTCTTCCATCTGAACACGATCTGCTCTTCAACACGGCCTCAAAAACAATCCTCATACAAGAACACGCCGTCTTCCCTCCAGCGCATCCAAAACATCTCCAGATGTTCCACTGGAACAACAATTGATTGTTTAAAATCTGCAAACTATTCTTACTTCCATGTGTCCCACGTTCATTCGGCTCTTGTGTTCCTGAGTTTATTGTGAATGCACACATATATATTATATTATATGTTTAGTTGCAGATGTGAGACTCGTCAGTTTCGAGTTGCTGATCTGAAGCACTCTCTGATTTTCACTCGTCTGGCATTAAAACACTTTGTATACTCGTTGTCAAGTTTATGCACATCTATTAAAAACACATCTATATGTATCATTCAAGCTCTGCAGAGACGGGAGAATCATGGCAACCCAGCGGAGTGTAAACACAACACGGCCCTTCCCTGACGACGGCAGGAATGGAAATAATTACAGCATTTCAGCCCAAAGTTTCTGGAATGATCAAACGATTTCTTCATGCTTTTTGTTATGTTGTAAATTACATCTTAAACCAGTGTTATTTTAGTGTAATTGAGATACTATTTTAGTTTTTTATTATTTAATTTTTTATTTATTTTTTCCATTTTATTTTTAGTTGTCTAAATAACATTATTTTATTTCAAGTAATGATTTTTTTTTTTTTTCTAGTTTCAGTTCAACTATTATATCCCTTAAAAATATGTTTTTGTGTTCGTCTGGAAGCATCTGCAGGGAGTCTGGGAATGACTGCACATAAAGACGGATGATAATTAAACGGAGCAGCAGAAGGTGTCGGGATAAAAGCAGTAAACGTTCTTTATAGAGTTGGAGAAGCCGGGGAATTCCTCTGACTGTTTATAGATCAGTTTCACTCAGTGCTCTACTGTGGGGATTTATAGAGCATCTTTCCAACATTCAGGTCTCTTCTGCTCACCAAAGCTGCATTTATTTGATCAAAAATACAGTAAAACAGTGAAATATTATTCCAGTGTAAATCATCTGTTTTCTATGTGAATATATAGTAAAGTGTAATTTATCCTGTGATCAAAGCTGAATTTTCAGCATCATTACTCCAGTCTTCAGTGTCACATGATCCTTCAGAAATCATTCTGATATGATGATTTGATGCTCAAGAAACATTTATGATTATTATCAATGTTGAAAACAATCATATTTTTGTGGAAAGCATCATATATTTTTATTTTTCAGGATTCTCTGATGAATAGAAAGTTCAGCATTTATTTGAAATAGAATCTTTTGTAACATTATAAATGTATTTACTGTCACTTTTGATCATTTAATGCGTCTTTGATGAATAAAAGGATATATATATATATATTATATATATATATATAGATATATATTATGTAACTGCATGTGTTGAAGTGTGTGTAGGTGTGTGTTGAAGTGTGTGTTTGTGTGTTGAAGTGTGTGTGTGTATTGTGTGTGTTGTGTGTTGAGTGTGTGTAGTTGTGTGTTGAAGTGTGTGTAGTTGTTTGTTACGTTGTGTGTGTTGTGTGTGTGTGTGGTGTGTGTGTGAGTGTGTGTGTGTGTGTAGTTTGTTGTGTTGAAGTGTGAGTGTGTTGTGTGTTGAAGTGTGTGTTGAGTGTGTGGTTGTGTGTTGAAGTGTGTGTAGTGTGTGTGTTGTGTGTGTGAAAGTGTGTTGTGTTGTGTGTGTGTGTGTGTGTGTTGTGTTGGTGGTGTGTAGTTGTGTTTGAAGTTGTGAAGTGTGTGTGAAGTTGTGTGTTGTGTGTGGTAGTTGTGTGTGAAGTGTGTGTGTTGTAATGTTGAAGTGTGTGTTTGTGTGTTGAAGTGTGTAGTTGTGTGTTGTGTGTGTTGTGTGTGGTGTGTGTAGTTGTGTGTTGAAGTGTGGTGTGTTTGTGTGTTGGAAGTGTGTAGTTGTGTGTTAAGTGGTGTAGTTTGTGTGAAGTGTGTGTAGTTGTGTGTTGAAGTGTGTGTGTGTGTGTAGTGTGTGTGTGAAGTGTGTGTGTGTGTTTGTTGTGTGTGTGTAGTGTGTGTTGAAGTGTGTGTAGTGTGTGTGTGAAGTGGGTGTTGAAGTGTGTGTTGAGTGGTGTGTTGAAGTGTGTGTGTGTGTGTGTGTGTGTGTGTGTTGTGTTGTTGTTGAGTGTGTGGTGTGTGTGTGTGTAGTTGTGTGTTGAAGTGTGTGTAGTTGTGTGTTGAAGTGTGGTGTGTAGTGTGTGTGTTTGAAGTGTGTGTAGTGTGTGTGTGTTGAAGTGGTGTGTAGTTGTGTGAGTGTTGTGTGGGTGAGTTGTGTGTTGTGTGTTGAAGTGTTAGTGTGTGTGTGTTGTATGTTTGTTGGTGTGTGTAGTGTGTGTGAAGTGTGGTGTGGTTAGTTGTGTTTGAAGTGTGTGTGTGTGTGTTGAGTGTGTGTTGTGTGTGAAGTGTTGTGTGTGTGTGTGTGTGTGTTGAGTGTGTGTGTGAAGTGTGTTTGTGTGTTGTGTGTGTGTGTGTGTGTGTGTTGAAGTGTGTAGTTGTGTGTTGAAGTGTGTTGTAGTGTGTTGAAGTGTGTGTAGTTGTGTGGTTGTGAAGTGGTGTGTAGTTTGTGTTGGTGTGTGTAGTTGTTGTGTTGAAGTGTGTGTGTGTGTGTGTGTGTGTGTGTGTGTAGTTGTGTGTTGAAGTGTGTGTAGTTGTGTGTTGAAGTGTGTGTAGTTGTGTGTGTTGTGTGTGTTGTGTGTGAGGTGTATTGTGTGTTGAATGTAGTTGTGTGTTGAAGTGTTTAGTTGTGTGTGTGTGTGTGTGGAATTGTGTAGTTGTGTTTGAAGTGTGGGTGTAGTTGTTTGTGTGTGTGTGTGTGTGTGTGTGTGTGTTGAAGTGTGTGGTGTTGTGTGTGAGGTGTGTAGTTGTGTGTTGTGTTGGGTGTGTAGTTGTGTTTTGTGTGTGTGTGTAGTGTGGTGTGAAGTGTGTGTGTTGTGTTGTATGTTGAAGTGTGTGTGTTGTGTTGTTGAAGTGTGTGTAGTTTTTGTGTTGTGTGTGTGTTGTGTGTGTGTGTTGTGTGTTGTGTGTGTATTGTGTGTTGAAGTGTGTGTAGTTGTGTGTGTGTGTGTGTGTAGTGTGTGTGTGTTGAAGTGTGTGTTGTTGTGTGTTGTGTGTGTTGAAGTGTGTGTATGTGTTGAAGTGTGTGTAGTTGTGTGTTGAATGTGTGTAGTTGTGTTGAAGTGTTTGTGTGTTTGTTGTGTGTTGAGTGTGTGTAGTTGTGTGTTGGTGTGTGTAGTTGTGTGTTGAAGTGTGTGTGTGTGTGTGTGTTGTGTGTGTGTGTGTGTGTTGTGTGTGTGTGTGTGTGTAGTGTGTGAGTGTGTGTGTTTGTTGTGTGTGTGTGTGTGTTTGTGGTGTTGGTGTGTGTGTGTAGTTGTGTGTTGAGTGTGTGTTGTGTGTTGAAGTGTGTGTGTTGGTGTGTGAAGTGTGTGTTGTTGTGTGTTGTGTGTTAGTGTGTGTGTGTTGAAGTGTGTGTGTGTGTAGTTTGTGGTGTGTTGAGTGTGTGTGTGTGTGGTTTGTGTGTAGTTGTGTGTGTGAAGTGTGTGTTAGTTGTGTGTGAAGTGTGTGTGTGGTGTGTGTGTGTGTGTGTGTGTGTGTGTGGTGTGTTGTGTTGAAGTGTGTGTGTGGTGTGTGTAGTGTGTTGAAGTGTGTGTGGTGTGTTTGAAGTGTGTGTTTTGTTGTTGTGTGTGTGTGTGTGTGGTGTGTGTGTGTGTAGTTGTGTGTGAGTGTGTGTTGTGTGTTGAAGTGTGTGTAGTTGTGTGTTGAAGTGTGTGTGTAGTGGTGTTGTGTGTATGTGGTTGAGTGTGTGTTGAAAGTGTGTGTTGTGTGTTGAAGTGTGTGTAGTGTGGTGTGTGTGTTTGTGTGTGTTGTGTTGTTGTGTGTGTGTGTGTAGTTGTGTGTTGAAGTGTGTGTGTAGTTGTGTGTTGAAGTGTGTGTGTGTAGTTGTGTGTTGAAGTGTGTGTGTGTGTGTTGTGTGTTGTGTGTGTAGTTGTGTGTTGAAGTGTGTGTGTTTGTGTGGTGTGTGTGTGTGTAGTTGTGTGTTGACTCCTGACGGCTCCTGTGTGAACCTGTCTGCGGATCGGTCTGGAGCGAGGCGTGTTTCATGAACACACCCTGATAGAGACGGAGGATTTTCACCACTGCATGAACACTATCATCAGACGCCTGATTTCCTGCATCAGAGACACTGAATCTGACCACCACCACCATCATCATCATCATCATCTTCATCATGGGGAAGCAGGTAAGACAGCAGACTCACATTATTACAGGCTGAGATTATTTCCCATTCCATTCCAGAGCAGACTCGTGCAGAAGTGGCTGAAATGTTGAACTTCATCTTCACTACGGGAGTTACTTTATTTCCTAGAGTCAATACACAGTCAAACACAAACATGTTTTTCTGATCATGGTTGTGCTGTGGAGGTCTGTGGTGTTGTTCAGCAACTATTGTGCTCTTAAACGTCTCTGTGACTCTGTGGTCAAACACTGATGATGTTCAGAATTAACTGTTAATGTCAGTGAAGGTCTGAAATCTGGATCAGATCAGCTTCAGAAACACTAAAGACGTCAAAGACATGCAGATGAAATACTTCAGAGCGGATAAAATATAAACTATAAACTATAAACTATTAAACTCAGCGTGGGCCGAGTAATGAAAAGCCTTGATACATATCATATCATTATGAATGCATACTATATGTGTGGGTGTGTGTGTGTGTATATATATATATATATATATATATATATGTATACTGTGTGCTGTGTGTGTAGTTACAGTAAACTCAAATAATATATATTTTATATAATATATTATAAATATTTAAAGCTAAATTATTTAAAATTACATGTAGTTATTTAAATTATAAATATAATTTTTTTAAATTGTTTTATATATATATAAACAATATAAAATATTTATTTTTATATTATTTAAATATATAAATGTAACTTCAAAATATTTATATTTTCATTTTGTATTTATTTGAACAATATAGCAAATATGACAAAATATATATATATATATATATATGTAAATAAATAATTGATAAGTAATTATATTTATTAAATAATAAAAATAATTAAATATTTTATATAATATTATTTACTATAACAATATATAAGTATATTGTTACAGTAAATAATAGTAAAATAAAAAAATATTCACTATTATTTATTATTAACAAAATTAATATTTTTTTATTAATAACAACTTTTACTGTATATACACACACAATAATTAATAATACTTTTTATTAATAACTTTTACTGTAACTAAATATATGTATGTATGTGTATATGTATTAAATATATATAAATGTAACTTTTAATTAACTCCATTTTGCATTTATTTAAACGATATATCAAATATGATAAAATATTTTTATTTATATTTATTTGTTTATTTGTATATGTAAATGATTGAGTAATTTTTATTAAATAATAAAATATATTTTTTATATTGACTATTATTGTAACAATATGCATATGTTACAATAAATAATAGTAAATATAAAAAAGTACTAATTAATACAAATTAATCATAATTTTTATTAATAACAACAACTTTTACTGTAACTATAAATGTGTGTGTATAAATATACTTAATAATAATTTTTATTAATAATATCTTTTACTGTAACTATACATATAATTAAAGTAAAATAAAACATTATATATATACAAATACATATTTCTATATATTATAAATATTTTTAATCAGCATTTACATATATTTAAATGTTGTATCTATTTAAATGGTATAATAAGTATCTAAATAGATGATTAAAATAATATATTATTGATTTTCGTTTCATCAGAGGTGTTTGAAGGCTGTGGGACTCGATCTGCAGAGGACATCAGTTTAGTTCTAGTTTCTTGTTCATATGACTCAGTTTATTGAGGTCAGCTTGAGGTCACTCATACTCGCTCTCTAATGGAGCCCTTCATGTTCATTTAGTGTGATGGCCGTCGCCCGTGTCCCGTCTGTCACGTATGATTCTGAAGGGTGCTTGTGATCTCCAGTCTGTGGTCGATACACACGTCTGATCCCACATGCAATCAGATCGTCTGAGCAGCCAATCGCAGCTCGCTCTGCTGTCACATGTCTTCTGAAATAGTCGATGGCACAATAACAGACAGAGGAGTGGTGGGAGTTCCCTCGCTTTATTCCAGGAGCGAAAGAAAGAGTTTTCCGGTCAGCTGAGCACGTGCTAATTACACACGAGCGAATCAGTGTGAAGAACTCGCCCTCGTTTACTCTTTCAGACGTGCTCAGAAAACACTTAATCACAAAACAATGTGACGTCTTTAAAAGTTCAAATGTGAAGCAGAAGGCGCTATTAAACACTTTTTTGTGTGCATGTTTTATGCTCATTAGAGTACAGTGAGAAGATGTTGATTTAAGGATGTTTAGATACTTGTACTGGACAGCAGTTAGTTTTGTCTGTGGTGAAGCGTTCTGCTGTGAGGCTGATGGAGGCGATTCCCCCGCTGCGCTTCATGCTCGCGTGAACACGGCCTACAGGAGGGGCGGCGCGGACACATGATTGTTCTGTTGTCCTTCATGTGCTTCTGTCCGAACATCATCTCTGTTTGGCTCCTGGAGATGTTTACTGGTGGACGCTCAGCTGAGATTCTGTGTAAGTCGCTCTAAATGCTTTAACGAGTCTGTCGCTTCGGCCTTTTAATTGATGACCTACTTGCTTTATTTGTTGGTTGAGCAGCAGATGACAGTGTTGGACACCAGCGCACTGCAAACTAATCATGCTCTTCCTCTGTGTTTCTGTCTCGAAACATTCTTAAATCGAGATGCATTTACTGGAGAAGCACTTGAAGAAGACTTGTGTAATGAAAAGTTGATCAAAATGAAGTGAGTTTGTGCTTAAAACAGAACAAATATCTTAATTCAAAGGGAAAACAAGACAGAAAATGATTTTGTTTACAGTGTAAAATCACAAACACTTAGTTTTGAGTCGTTATCGACACAGATATGTGCATGTTTTAATTCTGCTGCTTAATTCATGTCTCAGAAACGATTAAATACTGTCTATAATGATTTAAATGCTTTTTAACACACGTTTATCATGTGGTTTATCATGTGGTTAGCTCACTGGACACTTTGAGTTCATTTGAAACGGTCAGGTCCGTCCTTTGATGTATAATTCAAGCGTGTTAAATAGATAAATGCTCAGCATTTGTTATTGTAGCTTCTGAAGAACGGAGAGTTGAGCTGCTGTCATTCACTCACTAACACTGAAGTCAGTACAGTACGATCCTCTCTGAGGGACAGGGTTGCCAGATTTGCGTAACAAAACCACCACAAATACTATTCAAAACCCGCCCCAAACCCGGTTAAATCTAGCCCAATCACGTTCTGGGGGGTGAAAATCACTTCAATCTGCAGACTAAAAAGAGAAGAAAAAACAACCCACAGCAACAGTGTGAAACTAATCCAGCTCTGCGGGAAAACAGTGGACTTGGCAACACTTCACTGTGAGCACAGAAACATTCTTTCTCCAGCGTTGGTGGATTTTGCATCAACTCTTGACACGAGCTGAGAGGAAGACACATATTGATCTGAAAGTTTCGCTCTCAGATTGAGAGTGTGTTTTATGTGTCGCGTAGGAGGAAAAGAGAACGTACGTTTGAACGACTGAAAACCTGACACAGACTTGCTTAAAAAGTTTTTATCAGTTTGAAGGGAAACTTCTAATATGTCTTTCTAGGTAGTTGCTAAAGTGTTTGGGGTGGTTGCTAGGGTGCTGCTGAACAGTTACTAATGTGTGCTGCGTGGTTGCTAGGCAGTTGCTAAGGTGTTGCTAAGCAGATGCAAATGTGTTCTGAATGGTTGCTACCAGGCTACCAGTAAAGTATTCTGAGTGGTTGCTAAGGTGTTGCTAAGCATTTGCAGATATGTTCTAAATGGTTGCTAGGCTACTGTTAAGGTTTTCTGAGTGGTTGCTAGGCAGTTGCTAAGGTGTTGCTAAGCAGATGCAAATGCGTTCTGAATGGTTGCTACCAGGCTACTGTTAAGATATTCTGAGTGGTTGCTAAGGTTTGCTAAGCAGTTGCAAAGGTGTTCTAAATGGTTGCTAGGCTACTGATAAAGTTTTCTGAGTGGTTGCTAGGCAGTTGCTAAGGTGTTACTAAGCAGTTGCAAATGTGTTCTGAATGGTTGCTACCAAGCTACTGTTAAGGTATTCTGAGTGGTTGCTAAGGTGTTGCTAAGCAGTTACACATGTGTTCTAAATGGTTGCTAGGCTACTGTTGAGGTTTTCTGGGTGTTTGCTAAGGATTTGCAAATGTGTCCTGAATGGTTGCTACTAGGCTAGGTTAAGGTATCCTGAGTGGTTGCTAAGGTGTCGCTAAGCAGTTGCAAATGTGTTCTAAATGGTTGCTACTAGGTTACCAGTAAAGTATTCTGAGTGGTTGCTAAGGTGTTCCTAAGCAGTTGCAGATATGTTCTAATTGGTTGCTAGGCCACTGTTAAGGTTTTCTGAGTGGTTGCTAGGCATTTGCTAAGGTGTTGCTAAGCAGATACATATATGCTCTGAATGGTTGCTAAGGTGTTGCTAAGGAGTTGCAAATGTTTTCTGAATGGTCGCTACTAGGTTACTGTTAAGGTATTCTAAGTGGTTGCTAAGGCGTTGCTAAGGTGTTGCAAACGTGTTCTGAATGGTTGCTACTAGGTTACTGTTAAGGTATTCTGAGTGGTTACTAAGGTGTTGCTAAGGAGTTGCAAATGTGTTCTGAATGGTCGCTACTAGGCTACTGTTAAGGCAAATGTGTTCTGAATGGTTGCTAGGGTGTTCTGGGAGGTTGCTGGGCTGTTGCTAGGCAGATTCCATCAATATGAAAATTTCTGATGATATAATAATAATGATAATTTTAGTATAATTAGGATACTATTATAGTTTTTAATCAATACTTTGGATTGGGTTTTATTTTTATATTTTATGGTTTTGTTTTAAATTTAGTAATTTTCATTCCATTTTTATTGTTTTTTTATGTCTATATAGTGTTTATTCATTTTTATTTCAGTTTTAGTTTGAGTTATTTTAGTACATTGAGTGAAACTAAGTGAAAATGAGAAATGTTGTCTTGGCAACTAGCTGAAATAAAATAAGTTTTTAAATATTTTGCTTTATTTTATATTTAAAGTAACAAAAATGTTTTCTGGTTTTAGTTTCATATTTTAGTATTTCTGATGATTTCACAGACATAACTCAAAGCACAATGTCTGAAAATAACCGTGTGATGTCACTAACCTGAGGAACAGATCAGCGCTGGTCACCCCGTGTGTGAGCGTAACAATTTACAGTCGAGCTCCATCATCTGAAGGCTTGTGTGTCATTAGCACAATTTAAAACCAATTGCTTTGCCCCAAACTCTTCTGTGTTTCCAAGAGTGCAGGAGTCTGGGGTTTTACAGCAGCGCCAAGATGTGTGGCAGATGCCCGCAGAACACCATGGCAACAGCTGGCATGACAAGCATGCGATGGTCTTAAAGTAACAGTGCACCCACATCAACTCAGCTTTATGTCTACAGCATTTTATACAATAATGCAGATAGTTTCAAAGCAGCTCTGCAGGGATAAACAGGGAAAAATGGTGTTAATGTTTCAAAATTCATCAACTAAATCAATTTAATCTGTAAAGCAGCTCTAAAAATACAGATCAATTCAGTTCAATAACAAAAATTTCCTCACTGTTATTTTCTTCTGTGGGATATTTTATGATGATTAATCGCATCTAACATCTTAAGTTTGTAAAAAAAAAATGAAATAAAATAAAATAAAAAAGTGTTATTTACAAACTTTAATTGATTAATTGCGATTAATCGATTTGACAGCACTAGTTGTAATCCAAATGCATGGAAACTTTATATGCAATTCACAAACATAAATCTTAAATTTAGGCTCTGTTTGATAAAGAGATGTTGTGGATTAGCATTTTGGGTACAAATTGGTTAAGTTTCAGTCTTGAAGTCGACTACTCACCACGACATCCTTTGAGTTCCCTTTTCACGGCCTGTTTTAATCTGGGATCAAGTGAATGCAGCCTGGCATGATTTCAATGCAAATGAGCGCTGGGAACGAGAGGCCGTTATTTAGACGCAGCCCTCACGCTGTCAGGTCCTTCTAACCTTGTTTTAATGCTTTTGTCCTAATTAGCAAGTGTCTGTGAGCACAAACGCCTCCTTCCGCATGTCTCTCACTGTGAGTGGCAGCTTCACTGGACGACAAGAGTGAGCGAACAGACAAAAAACATAACATTAATAAAAAAACGAAAGCTCAGAGCTTGAAACTGCTGGAAGCGTTTGGATTGGGATTGCCAGTATAACGCTGGGAGAAAAACATCACATTTAGTATTAGTTTTTTAGTGGAAGGTGCTGAAGGAACAGACAGGGTTTTCGCACAGAAATGCTGGATATAAGTAGGGTAAGACGCGGATTGTTCGTTTCTTTCTTTCTGCTCACAGTTTGTTCTAAATTTCTAAACCTAAAGTATATTAAACCTGAAGTACTTCAACAATTCATTAAGACTGAAGTGTTTACCATGTAGTCTTCATTCAAAACTTTGTTTGGCAGATCATTTTACTCTTATGGATGCAACTACTTATTTATTTATTTATTTATTTTATTTTTATGCATTAACCCAGTGATTGGGATGTTTTAACCCAGCGATTGGGTTGTTTTTAACACAGAGATTGGGTTGTTTTTACCCAGCGATTGGGTTGTTTTAACACAGAGATTGGGTTGTTTTAACACTGCGAAAGGGTTGTTTTAACCCAATAGTTGAGTTAAATAAAACTGCCCAGCATGTTGGGCAAACATTTAACCCAACCGCTGGGTTAAAACAACACAATTGCACTGTTTGTCCATTTTCAACCCAAAATGGGTTGTTTTTAACCCAGCATTTTTAGAGTGTAATAAGTAGAAAATTACACTGTGCACAAAAATGTATAGGGTTTTGTACTTTTTAAGAATTTTAAGATTAAAGTTTTAAAAAATCCCCATTGATTTGCATTATTTAAATGTTCAAAATTCAAAATTGAATGGTCTCTTGTAATATTTGCATACCGAATTCTGATTGGCTTTCTTTCTTTGCATCTGTTTAACTTTTTACTGCACTGCAAAGACTGTGTTAGATTATGTTTTGAATGTTTTTTACACAGAATCAAATGCTAAAAATACAAACTGAATTTACTTAAAACTTGATTGCATTTTGCACAAACACTGATATTTCCTTCAGGAAATAAACATTAGTGGTGCAACTCTTGCATCTGCAGGAAAAAATGTCCAATGTGGCTTGAGATAAACAACAAGAGTAATTCACTTCCATCTGAACTCTCCCTTGAATTCACAAAAGCCAGATTTTCATGATCTCATCCTGGAATCGATGTCGACTCTCAGTCCTCGTACTGCATCTGCGTTGGGCCATTTAACACCCATTTTAATACCCGTTTTAGTTAGTTAGTTATAGTTGTGTTCACTGTTCCATCGCCCACACTCGCTGAGACTGTGGTTTGTGTTGCTCTGGTTTGGCTGAAGGTCTTCGGACAGAATTAGAGCTGCAGAATAATGCCAGAGTGAGGCTTGGAAAAAACGCATGATCCAGGCACAGATCCACAGATCATACGTGGAACAATCATTATCACAATCCATATCAGATGGCTGGAGGTATCGATGACATTCATGCTGCAAGAGCTGGTGAAACGGTTCACTTGGTAAACGTTATCTAAGTTGAAAAGAGTGAGGACGAAGGGCAGTTTCTGTTGAACTCGTCTGACTGCAGGCAGCAGAAATTCCAGCATTCTTCTGTTTTACCGCAGACTTGGGAAAGAGCAGCAGTGATATTATAGCAGTCAACCAAAGTATTTCCACACATGCACACAACGCCACTGACTGGAAACGCCGACGCTTTTATACAGAGCAGAATAAACGTTTGTTTAGTGAAAGCGGTTGAGTTCCCTAGAGCAGGCTATCAGATTGCATGTCCAATCGTAAAAAGCAGCGTGTTAAATCTATAGAAGCGAGTGTTTCTTCAGTGCTGGAAAGTTCTTGTCTTGTGAACTTTTAATTTGACAACTAACAACATTCAAGACACACATGCACATCATTACAGGTTAGTTCAGTCAAACAAACAAACAAAAAAACAATAACTATGTTTCCATCCTAAACTTATGTGCAAAATTGGAACATTTGTTAATAAAGCAGCGTTTCCATCCCATGTGTTCAAGAGAACAAAATCATCACTTCCTGCGAAAAAGGTGCAAAATTGGTTCCCAAACTGTGGCTCTTTTTTCCTCCATCATAAATGAGTTGGTCTCAGAGCGTCAGATGAAACACAATAAACGCTGTCATGTGATCTTGCGTTCTGATGCTGGTATTTGGGAACACAATTGTGTGAGACGCTTCTGGAGGAAATTAAATCAAATCATTCTGATGACAGACTTTGACTCAGGCATTTCAGAACCACCAAACCAACATTTGAGATGCTGCGATGTGATTGGTCCACTGGTTAGTGCAGTTATCCAATCACAGCCTCTGCTGAGGCAAAGACACGCAGTTTATTGTTGCGCATCGGTTTTAGTAGGGCCCAAGCCCTCAAAAAGGGCAAAGGCCCTATTGTTTTCCTTAGGTGAATTTTTTTTTTTTAACTTTTGGGCACTTTTGAGTCCCATAACATGCTCAAAAACCCTTGAAACTTTGCACACACATAGGAATCGTCGTCATCAAAGTCATAGCGCCACCAACTGGCAGCAGGAAGTGTGTCACTTTAAAAATGCTTTGAAATCAGCCTCTTATTTTTACCTGATTTGCTTCAGACTTTGTCAGAATAATGTCAAGACACTGCAGATGCACACCTGTGAAAGGATTCTTGATATCTTGAATACTGTTGTTATGGCAACGCATAAAACTTTAATATTCATTATGGGGGTTTCTGAGGCACTTAGCATGCCTCAAATTGCATGAAACACATCAGAGTTGCCAGCCAGAAGACATGGACAAAGCTTTAGAAATGGGCATGGAGGAGGGCCTCTATAGCGCCACCTTTTGTCTAAAGTTAGGGGTTAGTTTTACCTACAGTCACCAAACTTGGTACATATATTGTTTTCATCAAGCCGGACAACTTACTAATTTACAGTCATTAGCTCGGACCAACAGGGAGTCAGATATTTTGAATGTGATTTTTTTTTTAATAATCAGGCTCTGAGTTTTTAAAAACATAGGAGATTCATGCAATCGCCACCAAACTCATTCAACGTGAAACAAAGACACTGAAGATGCTAAATTGCGAATGATTATTGGATATCTCGAACAGTGTTGCCATGGCGAGGGATTAAAGTAATGACAAAAAAAGGAAAACAGGAAGTGTCTCATATCGTGTAAAATCATTGTTTGATTTAAATTAAATTAAAATTGTTTGTTGCCCACCATGCATAGGTTTCCTTAAGGTGACGGTGGCGCCAAGGTTTGGACCTGTCATTGCTGCTTGCAGCTATATTTCAATTTTGGAGTTTCTGTTGTAGTTTATGCACATCTTCTTATCGGATAAAATTCTTATTCACCTCAACTGAGCGCATATGATTTTTATTTGCATTTTTAGAATTTATGCACATCTTGTTATTTCCATCCAGTTTTTTTATGCAATATCCTAAAATGCGCATAAAAATAGGTGGATTGAAACATGGCTAATGATCATTTTCATCACATCTCATATTTATCTGGACTATTTTAATTTCATAGTTTTAGTGCATGTATATTTAACCATATTTTTGCATCATTTGGCATATTGATTGGAAATAATGCAGAATAAAAGTGATGTTTATCTTAATTTGTCTTTGTTTTTACATAATGCATCTCATAGCTCTCATAGCATTTCATCTCAAGCTCTTCACTGTCACTGCTGTTTTCTTTGTAAACAAGTACACTCGTTTTTTTTCAACAACTTTATTAGAGGCATATACCTAGACCTTCATATAACAAAAAATTGATCTCTTTTATTAGTCTGAATAAAAATCAAGCTGTGAAAGTGGCTGAAGTTGAAGAAACACCCTGAATGTGTCACACATGATGTAATGCAGGAATTCGGCAGAATGTTCCCACTTTTGATGTTGGACCAAAAGCAAAGACAAACATCACAGATGATCCTTTATTCTTTGCATTTTAAACCATTGAATGTTGTTGTAATTGTGTCAGCTGCTGCTTGACTCTAATGTTTGTGTCGTCACTTATTGTCTCTCCATAATATGATTGACTCTCACTGACTGGCAGCCGTGAGATCAAATTAAACTGGATTTCTCAGTCTGGCTTTTACTGTCATCATGTGTTCTGCAGTAAAGTGAAGGCATGAACTACGAGTCTGTGCTTGCAAAAATGTAGCCTATTTTAATCTTTAGTGTTAAAGGTCTTGATGTGGTTTCAAACCTGTGTGCTGTTATCTTTTTTAATCTTTAATCTTTCAGTAAGAAATTTTCCATTTATTAACATTAGTTCCCTTTCGATACTCTCACTCATACTGCGTATGGGGAAAAGCTCCTTTTTCCTCCTTGCTGAAGCCTTTTTCAATAGCGCAGTGAAACTGCACGTCTATTGGCTCAAAGGAATGGAACTCTTTGAACCAATGACGGCGCGGCGTAGTCGCGCGAGCCAATGGCGAAACAGTGCGCCAACAAGCCCGCCAAAATGGGCGTGGCTTATGGCTATATAAGCCGGTGTTTTCGCCATGGATTCAGTTCTCTCTCCTTCAGCGACGATCTACGCTTCGCTGATCGCCTTTCGCCGCTGGAACGAGCTCTCTCCGCCGTTGAAGAGGCCCCGCAGAGGACAGCTGAATTCTGCCGCCTGCTCCCGCCGGCGCCGCCACAGACTGCCGCCCAGAGCGCTGCTCTCGCCGCCCGCCGCGAGCTTCCGGTTTCGCTTTCAGCGAGTCTCCTGCTGCCATCCGGCGAGCGCTTCACAGCGCCTCAACGCGGTTTCCGCCGCTGTTCAGAGCATCCTTCCGCGGTCTATACCGCTCTAAAAGAGCCCCCCCAAGCGCCATTTTCACGGCGGCGGCGTCCCAGTATGCCGCGCCACGCCTGTGGCACCTGCAGAGCCCCTCTGCAGGACGACGACGGCCATGGTGAGTGCGTCGGATGTCTGGGCAAGCCCCATGCAGACGCCGCGCTCACCGAGACTTCATGCCCGCACTGCGAGTGCATGAGTCTCGCTTCTCTCCGCGCTCGGATCGCTTTCTTCACGGAAAGCGGCTCCGCCTCCCGCGCCTTCCCGTCTTCTTCCTCCCACGAGCCGGCAAGGAAGAGACAGCGAGGCAGAGGAGTTCAGCGCTCGAAGTTGGGAGAGCTTACGCCGGCCCAGCGCCCGCCAACCTCTCCTTCTCCTGTGAGAGAGCCGTTCCCCCGTCCTCTTTGCACGCCCGGAGCAGCGTCCCTCAGCGGAAGCGAGTGACCTCGTCTCCTTCGGCGTCTCGGAGGATGAGCAGTCCGACGACTCCATGTCGCTCGCGGCATCCGAAGCGAAGGAGTGGGTCGGCGACGAGGAGCCCGCCCCCCTGCCGTCACTAGAGCCCATTGACTCCAGGCCAGGAACGGACGCCGAGTTAATCCGCATCCTTTCTAAGGCCGTCGTGGAGCTTGACCTGGAATGGGCCACACCAGAGGAGCCGACTCGCAGTAGGCTGGATGAGTGGTTTCTGCCGGGGCCCCGCCAGACCCCTCGCCAGCGATCTGCGCCCTTCTTCCCTGAGGTCCACGCAGAGCTCACGAAGTCTTGGCGCGCCCCATACTCCGCCTGCCTTCGCACTTCTTCACCCGCGGCTCTCACCTCGGTTGACGGCTCACGTGAGAAGGGCTATGAGCAGATGCTGCCGCTAGACGAAGCCGTGGCCGCTCAACTCTGCCCACCCACGGCCGTGGGCTGGAAGAGCAAGAGGGCCCTTCCCTCTAAACCCTGCCGTACGACCTCCGCCATTGCCGGCCGAGCGTACTCCTCAGCAGGGCAAGCTGCATCAGTGCTCCACTCGATGGCCATCCTTCAAGTCTTCCAGGCCAAACTCCTCCGTACCCTGGACGAGTCTGGAATCGACGCACCGGCCTTCCATGACCTGCGCAGCGCCACTGACCTGGCCCTGCGCGCCACGAAGACCACGGCCCAGGCCATAGCAAGGACCATGGCCAACTTGGTTGGTTGTGTTGGAGCGCCATCTCTGGCTTAACCTCACGGAGATCAAAGACGCAGACAAGATGGCCTTCTTGGATGCCCCTGTCTCGCCCTCAGGTCTCTTCGGGTCAGCCGTGGAAGGGTTCACCGAGGGTTATCGTCCCAGGCAATGCGACATTTCTTGCCAAAGCGCTCCAGCTCTTCATCCGCTGTAAGTCGGTCCAAACCTGCGCCGACCCAGCCTCAGAGCAAGTCTGCCCCTTCCGCATCACAAGCAGCGCCACCTAAGGAGCAACGCCTGCGGGCCCGCCCTGCGAAACGCTCCACGCTCCCGAGACGCCAGGGTCCCCCGCCCTAAGATAGTGCTGGACCCAACGCCTCCGGCGTCTTCCTGATCCAGCAGGAAGAAAGAGGATGGGGTCAGGTCTCGCCACGGCCGGACCGCCCCAAAAGCTCTCTTGCTTGCATTCCCTGCCACCTCGCTTAGCTCCGGGTGCTGGAATTCATTGGGTTATGTGCCCTGGGCCCACAACGACTGTGCCCACACAAACCGCCGTTCTAATGGCGAACCCAATATTTTTAAATTACCAAAAAGAGAGCAAAATTCCTCATCTTATAACGACGGTGCAAAGACCCCTGCACAGCGGTCTGTCACCGGACGCTATTCAGCCCCTGGTCACACGGGTCGAGGCCTGGCAAGCCATCCCCGGAGTGTCACAGTGGGTCATCGGGACTATATCCAGCGGCTACTCCCTGCAGTTCGCCCGAAGGCCACCGCGCTTCAGCGGTGTGGTCACCACTTCAGTCAAAGCAGACGACGCTCATGTCCTCCGCACAGAAGTGACGTCTCTGTTACAGAAGGGAGCCATAGAAATCGTTCCCCCCGCAGAGAGCAAGTCGGGCTTCTACAGCCGCTACTTTGTTGTCCCCAAGAAAGATGGCGGTCTCAGACCCATCTTAGACCTCAGACTTCTGAACCTCTCCCTCATGAGACGGAAGTTCAGAATGTTAACGTTGAAGCAGATCCTCACGCAGATCCGCCCAGGGGACTGGTTCTTCTCGCTGGACCTGAAAGATGCGTACTTTCACATCCAGATAGCCCCCCGCCACAGGCGATTCTTGAGATTCGCCTTCAAGGGTGTGGCCTATCAATACAAGGTCCTGCCCTTCGGGCTGTCTCTAGCTCCCCGCACGTTTACCAAGTGCATGGACTCGGCGCTTCTCCCTCTAAGAAAGATGGGGATCCGAGTATTGAATTACCTCGACGACTGGCTCGTACTGGCCCAGTCTCGTACCGAGCTAGAACACCACAGATCCGTGCTCCTCAGCCACCTTCAGTGCCTGGGACTCACTGCTCCCCAGCCAACGTATCACATTCCTGGGCGCAGTCTTCGACTCAGTCCACATGAGGGCTGTAGTCTCCCCAGAGCGCGCTCTGACGATTCAGAAGCTCTCGGCATCAGTCAGGAACAACGCCCGTTACCCTCTGAAGACTTTCCAGAGGATGCTAGGGCTGATGGCTTCCGCCTCCCCGGTACTGCAGCTCGGCCTCCTACGTATGCGGCCTCTGCAACACTGGCTGAAACTCAGGGTTCCACTACATGCTTGGCGGCACGGCCGCCTCTTAATCAAGGTCAATCAGGCCTGTGTTACAGCTCTGAGACCTTGGACGAACCCCAGCTGGTTCAAGCGTGGAGTCCCCCTTCAGGCGGTATCAAGAAGGAAGGTGCTCTCAACGGACGCGTCCAACACAGGTTGGGGAGCCGTTTTCGAGGGCAGACCGGCCTTCGGCTCGTGGACCCACGAGCAGAGCCATCTGCACATCAACTGCCTCGAGATGCTGGCAGTAGAACATGCCCTGGCCACGTTCCAGACGTTCCTGAAAGGACACCACGTCCTGGTCCAGTCGGACAGCATGACGGTCGTGTCTTATATAAACCACCAGGGAGGCCTTTCGTCCAGCCGCCTTTGTGCCCTGACAAAGCGCCTCCTCGAATGGGCAGCGCCCAGGCTGCGGTCGCTCAGAGCGACGCACATACCTGGCAAATCAAACCTTGGGGCAGACATGCTGTCACGGAGCAATGTCCCCTCAGACGAGTGGATGCTCCACCCCCAAACGGTACGGAAGATATGGGAGATCTTTGGGAAGGCAGTGGTCGACCTCTTCGCCTCAGAAGACAGCTCTCACTGCCCGACCTTCTTCTCGAAAGAGACGGATGCCCTGGCCCAAGCCTGGCCCAGGCTCCTCCTTTACGCTTTTCCCCCGATCGCAATGATCCCTTACGTGATCAGACGAATCAGGGAAGACAAACACAGAGTCCTACTGGTGGCCCCACTCTGGAGGACCCGAACCTGGTCCTCAGAGCTGTTCAGGCTCTCCACAAGAGACCCATGGCCAATCCCCTGAGAAGAGACCTCCTCTCTCAGGCGAACGGGACGATCTGGCACCCCCAGCCCCAACTGTGGGCTCTGCACCTATGGTCCCTCGATGGGAGCCGATAAGCCTCCCCGGGAACATTTTGCACACCATTTCTCAGGCTAGAGCTCCGTCCACCAGGCGTCTCTACGCCCAGAAATGGTCGGTCTTCGTTGACTGGTGCTCAACGCGCAGCGTCGACCCTGTGGAGAGTGACGTATCCCAGATACTGTCTTTCCTCCAGGAGCGGCTGGATGGTGGTCTCACCCCTTCCACGCTCAAGGTCTACGTTGCAGCCATTGGAGCGTTCCACGCCCCTATTGCTGGCCAGACGGTGGGCAGAAACGGCGTCATTGTCCGTTTCCTAAGAGGTGCTAGGCGTCTTAACCCCCCTAGACCACTTACCGTTCCCTCTTGGGACCTTTCCACTGTCCTTGCAGCCCTCAAGGGTCTGCCCTTTGAGCCACTGCAGTCAGCTGACCTTCGGCCCTTAACGCTCAAAACCGCTCTGCTACTCGCGCTAGCATCGGTTAAGCGCATCGGCGACCTGCAGGCTCTCTCTGTGAGCCTTGCATGCCTTGAGTTCGGGCCCAACGACTCTAAGGTCGTTCTAAAACCCAGACATGGCTATGTCCCCAAGGTGCTCTCAACCCCGTTCAGAGCACAGGTTATTTCCCTCTCAGCGCTACCTCCTTCCACGGACGAGCGAGAGGTGCATTTACTCTGCCCCGTCAGGGCATTGAGGATCTATGCTGAGCGGTCTCAGCCGTTCAGGCAGTCAGACCAGCTCTTCATCTGCTTTGGCGGCCGCACCAAAGGGTCTCCGGTCTCTAAGCAACGCCTCTCGCGTTGGATAGTCAACGCAATTGCTCTATGCTACTCCTCTATGGGCCTGGACTGCCCCATAAGAATAAGAGCCCACTCCACTAGAGGCATGGCCTCATCCTGGGCGTGGTATAGTGGCGTTTCTCTCAAAGACATCTGTGAGGCGGCCGGCTGGTCCTCGCCGTCCACTTTTGTCAGATTTTACAATTTGGACATCCCGACCTTACATGCTCGGGTCCTTTCGGTGTGAAAAGACGGCCTCTCTGAGCACCGTCGTCACGCTCTCCCAGGGGCCTTCCGGCCCCTGTGCATCTAGGGTTCGACGGCTTTAGCCTCTCACATATCCTCTGGGCCCCCCTGGCGCCCACGTTATGTTTTGTCGTTCCCTGTCGCGGCACGGCGTGATTGAATTCGTTCCCCGTACGCAGTATGAGTGAGAGTATCGAAAGGGAACGTACTCGGTTACGTACGTAACCTCGGTTCCCTGAGATACGGGAACGAGTACTGCATATTATGCCGTGCCCCGACACTGCGGCTCAGTATCGTCGCTTCAGTCGAGTTAAACTGAATCCATGGCGAAAACACCGGCTTATATAGCCATAAGCCACGCCCGTTTTGGCGGGCTTGTTGCCGCGCTGTTTCGCCATTGGCTCGCGCGACTACGCCGCGCCGTCATTGGTTCAAAGAGTTCCATTCCTTTGAGCCAATAGACGTGCAGTTTCACTGCGCTATTGAAAAAGGCTTCAGCAAGGAGGAAAAAGGAGCTTTTCCCCATACGCAGTACTCGTTCCCGTATCTCAGGGAACCGAGGTTACGTACGTAACTGAGTACGTTAACTACATTAGTTAACATGACCTAGCAATGAAAAATAATTCTAAAGCATTAATTAATCGTTCATTTAACATTTAGTCATACTTTATCACGTTCAAAAGTTATTTTATTTAAAGTTACACTAGGTAAATTGTATGGAAGCCTGTTTCCGCCACTAAATAAAAAAAATAAAAAGAGTAATTGTGACTTTTTATCTCAGAATTCTGACTTTTTATCTCGCAATCGCAAGTTTATATCTCAAAATTGCATGATATAAAGTCAGAATTACAAGATATAAAGTCGCAATTGTGTGATATAAAGTCGCAATTGTGTGATATAAAGTCAGAATTGTGAGTTATAAAGTCAGAATTGCGAGATATAAAGTCAGAATTGTGAGATATAAGTCGAATTCTGAGATAAAAAGCAATTGTGATTAAAGTCAGAATTGTGAGTTATAAAGTCAGAATTGCGAGATATAAAGTCAGAATTGCGAGATATAAAGTCAGAATTGTGAGATATAAAGTCAGAATTGAGTATAAAGTCAGAATTGTTATAAAAGTCGAATTGCGAGATATAAAGTCAGAATTGCGAGATATAAAGTCAGAAGAGATATAAAGTCAGAATTCGAGATAAAGAAGATATAAAGTCAGAATTGTGAGTTAAAGTCAGAATTGCGATATAAAGTCAGAATTGCGAGATATAAAGTCAGAAAGAAAGTCAGAATTGCGAGTTATAAGTCAGAATTGAGATATAAAGTCAGAATTGCGAGATATAAAGTCAGAATGCGATATAAAGTCAGAATTGCAGATATAAAGTCAGAAAGATATAAAAGTCAGAATTGCGAGATATAAGTCAGAATTGCGAGTTATAAAGTCAGAATTGCAGATATAAAGTCAGAATGTGAGATAAAGTCAGAAATAAAGTCTATAAAGTCAGAATTGTGAGATATAAAGTCAGAATTGCGAGTTATAAAGTCAGAATTGTGTGATAAAGTCAGAATTGTGAGTTATAAAGTCAGAGTGTGAATTGCGAGATATAAAGTCAGAATTGTGAGATATAAAGTCAGAATTGTGTGATAAAAAGTCAGAATTGCGAGATATAAAGCCGCAATTACTCTTTTTATTTTTTTATTTATTGGCGGAAACGGGCTTCCATAAAATTGTGGCCCTCTAGCGGTAAAAAAAAACAAAAAAAAAAACTGCAAGAATCTTGCCGCAGAAGAACATTGATTTGCTTGTGCTTCAGCTCTTTGGAACATGAATTCGCACGTTTTCCACAGTATGTAATCAAATAGTTTTATCAAATATCAAATATCAAATAGTCAAATAGTATCAAATAGTTTAACCAAATGTTTTATTTATTTTATTAAATTTTTTATTTTAGTTTAATCTTCTTATTTATTTTTTTTTACATTTATTTCGGACTCCAGTTTGAAAACCCTAACATCACTTAACCCCGCCCACACTGGTAGACGCCCGATCCCTGCGCTCTGATTGGCTGGTTCGGTGGTCCGTCATCGGCTGATATTAGAGATGGAAAGAGGGGCAGAAACTGAAGCGAAAGACAGTGAAACACAGCAGCTCTTTGACAGTCTGAAACTGGACACACTCTCCACTCATTCAGCCCGAAACTGTCTCCGTTCGCTCGCTTTTATCAGACAGTGAGACTTTCATCATGTTGCAGGTAAGAAGAAACATTCTGCATTCCTCCGGCCGAATGAAGCTGCTGTTCAGAGAAGTGATTTCTTCTTTTCAGTACTTTATATTGAATAGACACGGAGTTTTGAGGAGCTTTCGTTTCAGTTTCGGGCGTCTGTGAAAGTCATTATTAAGTCAGACTGAATCATGAGCCAGTCTCTTTACTTCCTTCAGTGGCTGGAAAGAAAACTTTATATGAACGCAGCGATTCAGATGTCTTGAAGTGATTGGTAAAGTTTATCTCGGGACATTTCTGTTTGTCTAATATCTACCAATAGATGTCACTGTTGAGATGTCATCCGTACACTCTAAAAAATGCAGGGTTGAAAACAACCCAAGTTGGGTTGAAAATGGACAAACCCAGCGATTCGGTTAAATGTTTGACCAAAGCTGGGTAGTTTTATTTAACTATTGTTTAAAAATTACTGTAGGCCTATTTCTTGCTTAAAACGAACCCAAAATATGTTGGAAATTAAAAATCAGACATAATTATTAGAGGCAACAATAATCAAAAGGTGAACATTTATTAATAAGCAAATTAATAAATGTTTATTGTTTAGTTATTATTCATTAAACTTATTAATAAATGTTCATTTCCAACCTACTTTGGGTTCATTTAAGCAATACAGTAATTTTTAAACAATAATTGAGTTAAATAAAACTACTCAGCAGGTTGGGCAAACATTTAACCCAACCACACCCAATCGCTGAGATCCAACCAAGTTAAAACCCAATCGCTGGGTTAAAACAACCCAATCTCTGGGTGGGTTAAAACAACCCCGCTGGGGGGTTATGGGTTAAAAACAACCCAAGTTACCCATTCGCTGGTTAAAAAACCCAATCGCTGGGTTAAAACAAACCCATCGCTGGGTTAAACAACCCAATCGCTGGGTCGCTGGTTAAAACAAACCCATCGCTGGTTAAAACAAACCAAAACAACCCATTCGCTGGGTTAAAAAAACCATCGCTGGGTTAAAAAAACCCATTCGCTGAGTTAAACAAACCAATCGCTGGGTTTAAACAAACCATTCGCTGGGGCTGGGTTAAAACAACCCAATCGCTGGGTTAAAACCCAATCGCTGGTTAAAACAACCCAATCGCTGGGTTAAAACAACCCATGGTTTAAACAACCAAAAAACCCAATCTCTGTGTTAAAACTACCAAATCGCTGGGTTAAAACAACCAATTGCTGGTTGCTGGTTAATCGCTGAGTTAAAACAACACAATCGCTGGGTTAAAAACAACCCAATCTGGGTTAAACAGCCAATCGCTGAGTTAAAACAACCAATCGCTGGGTTAAAACAACACAATCGCTGGTTTTAAACAACCCAATCGCTGGGTTAAAACAAACAATCAACCCAAATCGCTGGGTTAAAACAGCACAATCGCTGAGTTAAAACAACAATCGCGGGTTAAAACCACAATCGCTGGTTAAAACAACCCAATCGCTGGGTTAAAACAACACAATGGTTAAAACCAAAAATCGCTGGGTTAAAACAAACCATCGCTGGGTTAACCAATCTCTGTGTTAAAACTACCAAATCGCTGGGTTCGCTGGGTTAAAAAACCCCAAACAAAATTAAAACAACCCAATCGCTGGGTTAAAAACACCAATCGCTGAGTTAAAACAAACCCAATCGCTGGGTTAAAACAACCCAATCTCTGGGTTAAAACAACCCAATTGCTGGGTTAAAATAACCCAATCTCTGGGTTAAAACATCCCAATCGCTGGGTTAAAACAACCCAATCGCTGGGTTTGTTTTTAACCCAACTTGGGTTGTTTTTAGCCCAGGATAGTTTAGAGTGTGTAAATGCAGAGACAGTCACTTGTTTTAAGTGTCCAGATCCATAAAGAGACGAACAGCTTCCATGCATGTGAGTGAAGTATTGAAATATCTTACTGGTGAGATCAAGATCTGAAGTACAGAAAGCCTCTGTTATCGTTTATCATCTCGTCCAGCAGCCAATAATCACACCGGATGTGTTCAAACGTCAGTTCCAGGTTAATCCTGAAATCCCTTCATTCAGGAGCTCTGGATCGCTCAGAATGGAGCTGGTGAAACAAGGACGGGTCGTTCACAGCATTGATCTGTGTGTCATTGACACAGTGTCAGTTTTGGTTCACACTAATGCAGTATATTTGGACGGATTGATCAGTGAGATCAGGACACGTGTAGGTCAGTCACATGAGAGAGTGACGGTGAACAAGTGTTCAGATGAATAATTACTGTCAAATATCACAATATACACTGCAACGTGTCTAAACATACTACATGGATTTACTCGAGAAGCAAAACTGTGCAAAATAATAATAGTATTCAAAGAATACACTCTGAATACAGTTTATTTTTCTTCTAGCATTTTAAGCATATTTATTTTATTTTATTTTATATACCAAGACTTCATATTATTGTAATTTTATAGTGAAAGAAAAAAACGAATGAAAGGTTTTTATTGGCCCAAGGCCACACATGCAAACTAGATTCTCACTCGCCTGCTGATTGCAGTCAGTGTAATGTGCTGTTTTAACACTGAGTGTGTGTGTGTGTGTGTGTGTGTTGTGTGTGTGTTGAACTGGATCTCAGTGTGATGATGGCAGTCAGTGCTGGTCCTCAGGCCACTTCTGACACGAGCGACTCTGAATCCTCCAACAGCTGCTGGGAAAAACACACTCGCTCGGTCACAATTCATTTTCCATCAGAGAGATGTGAGTGATACTGCAGGAATCACATTCTGTTTATCATCCATATTTAATAACTGCACCGATGGGAGTTTGATGAATCTGTCAAGAACGTGCAAATCATATTTCATAATAATAAACACGTAAATATATAAAATAAACATTCTGCATAAAGAAAATATTTTATTTTAGAATCCTCAAGATCCAGTTTGCACTGCAGTGTTTCTATATATCAATATATTATATTTTGTATATATATATAAACCCTTTGTCTAAATCATAACGGCTCATCAAAGGTCATGTGTCCAAACAAACTCTGATGTTTTGATATAAATCCATCTGTCACTTGGTATTATGGCTCGTATAGAACAATATTTGTCCCAGATTTTGTTCTGTGTATCCGACGTGAATCTGCTGTTTTTGCATTTCTCTGTCAGATTCATGATGTTGCATGTTGTTTGGCTTTAATTAATTAAAAGATTAATTAATTTGAAGAACTTTTTATACGCGTGTAACATCTGGGCCTGAAGCAAAACCAATCGACTGGACAGCAGAGGAGGAGGTCAATCCATCAGGATAAACCATATAATTACAGTTAACCAGCTGAATCTGGATCAGTCTCAGCTCTTCACTAAATCAACACATTTATTCCCAGTGTTTTACTCCTCTCTGTCACTCAGAAGTGAGTCGGACAGACAGTGACTCCTGAATCTCTTTCCACGGCACTTCTCTAGGCGGAGTCGCTTTTCCTGGAATTATCAGCAGCTTTTCCTGTTGTGCTGACTTCACTTACCAGCGTCTCTCTCTCTCTCTGAGTCTGTGTGTTTATTAGTGATGTCCGATTCATCAAAGATTCGTTCTTTTGAGTCGAGTCCGCTCATGAACCAGTTCACAATACTGCACTCTAAAGGATTCGTTCATGAATCGTTTTGAATCATTAGGAGCGGCTCATGTGTGATTCATAATGTCATTTTTATTTTTTTGTATTTAATTATTTTTGTTAAACATTACAGTAAACAATGGGGTCATAACATATGTAAATTTTAATGGTTCTCATAGTTAATTCTGAGAATTAATAATTTTAATAATATTTTATTTGGCTATCTATCCTGCCTATATATTTAAAATGATATATATGCTTATTAAATATCAAGATCATTAAAACTTGAATGCAGCCTCATCATTTCACATAAAATGCATTTTCTTTTAAAATATAATTTTTACTAGGCTATATTTGGTGATGCAAGTTACAGTTAACCAGTTTTTGATCATTTTGATAATCATGCAAGGATTTGATTGATAATTTGCTGTATAATTGTCAGAAATATTAGGAAATAATATGTGCTGAAATATTTACAGCTTGAACATGCAAAATCTGAAAGATGCAAATTAATTTTATGAAGTTCTAGTATTTTTCTATGTTCTGATTTCACATTTTTTAATTGTTTTAAAAAATGTTGCTTTCATTTGTTTTCTTTTAATGCAAAATCATCACAAAATGATATTGACCAAAACTTTTCCTTTCCATTTCAAATCTGAACCTGAACTGGCATCTGTGAAATTACAATAAACAACCAAAATACATAATCTTCAGGGTTATTAGTGTTAACTAAAACTAAAAACATAAAAAAAAGGAAAAAATTATTAATTGAAATGAAAAATAAACATCAACTGAAATAAAGTAATAGTTAAAGTACTAAAGCTACTTAAAGATATTTCATTAGATATTTAATAAGATATTTTATTAAAATGAAAACAAAAAATAAAATCTATTCAAAATATTAACAAAAACTATAATAATATATCCATGACACAGAAATAACTGATATGCTGACATATTTATGGGAACGCCGTGATGTCAAGGGTTACGTGATGACGTAAAAGAATCGCCGAATCTCTTGTTTGCTGAAACGAACTGTTCGAAAGAACCGATTCGCGGAAATGGGTCGGACTTCCCTCTGTAGCGTGTGTATGTGTGTGTGAGAGAGTGTGTGTGTGTGAGTTCACCGTTGCGCACTGGCAGTGACTTTGGATTAAGCGTGAACCATCTGGAACTGCTGCTCTGGCACTAGAGCTTTTCTCCGCGTAAAACACGCTTTCTGAAATCTGTACAGAAGTTCTTGAAATGGCTGTGAAGCGAGAAGCGACGCGAAATCCATCGGTGGGTGAAACAGAACTGCGTACTGTAATAATGTGTGTGTGTGTGTGTGTGTGTGTGTGACAGCAGACTGATACTCTGTCTAATATTCCGCGTTCGGTGTGAAACTGCGCCCGCACAGAGTTTAAAGTTGATTCCTGTGGAAATGGACCAGATTTTGTTGTGTTAAACTGCTCTTATCAAGTCAGTGAATGTTTAGAGTAACAGAAGATGGTTTTTGGTCTGTTGCTCTGAAGGCATTTGAACAGTTAAACATTAATTCGCCCTGATGCTTCGATTTTAACCCGTTCAGATCTTTCCAATAATGATAAACTCAACTTTTGATTGATGATCTATTATGGTTTCGGTTACAGTAGAAATGAGGCACAAATCTAGACGAAGCTGCTGTTTGGGCTTTACATAATTCTCTTGCATTTGTATTATTTATTATATTGTATCATTGAGGTTTCGTGGCTTGACTTTATTACACTCTAAAAAATGCTGGGTTAAAACAACCCAAGCTGGGTTTAGAAACACAGAGAGCATTATTTAGGTTTGATTAACACAGAGATGATTGGGTCTTTTAACACGCTTATTAACACAGAGATTTAACACTTTAGTTTTTTTTATCTGTTTTTAACACAGAGATTTATAACACGTTTTAACACAGAGATCGTTTTATTGATTGGTCATTTTTATTAAACTTTTTTAACACAGAGATTGGTGTTTTGGTTTTATCTAGCCAGCGAACCTTTAACAGAGAAACAAGAGATTGGGTCATTTTAACCTTTTAACACAGAGAGTTTAACACAGAGATTGGGTCTTTTAACACTTTTACACAGAGATGGGTCACAGAGATTGGGGAGATTAGGTCGTTTTAACACAGAGATTGTTTTAACACAGAGATTGTCTTTAACACAGAGATTGGTTTAACACAGAGACAGAGATTGGGTCATTTTAACCCAGAGATTAGGTCGTTTTAAACAGAGATGGTGTTTTAACACAGAGATTGGGTGTTTAATCTAGCAATTTATTTTAACCCAGCGATTGGGTTTTAACCAAGAGATTGACCCAGAGATTGGGTTTAACCCAGAGATTGGGTTGTTTTAACACAGAGATTGTTTTACTTTTAACCCACAGAGATTTTAACACAGAGGTTGGGTCGTTTAACACAGAGATTGGGTCTTTAACACTTTTAAAACAGAGAGTTTAACCCAGAGATTGGGTTTTTACACAGAGATTTTGTCCTTTTAACACAGATGGGTCCTTTTAACACAGAGATTGGGTCTTTTTAACACAGAGATTGGTTGTTTTAACACAGAGATCGGGTCGTTTAATAGCAATTTTTAATCTAGCAATTTTATTTAACCCAGCGATTTTAACCCAGCGATGGGTCGTTTTAACACAGAGATTGGTGTTTTAACACAGAGACGTTTTAATCTAGCAATTAATCTAGCAATTTTATTTTAACCCAGCGATTGGGTCGTTTTAACCCAGCGATTGGGTCGTTTTAAGAGATTTAACACAGAGATGGGTTTTAACACAGAGATCGGGTCGTTTTAACACAGAGATGGGTCGTTTTAACACAAGATCGGGTCGTTTTAATCTGGCAATTTCATTTTAACTCAGCGAATGGGGTTTTAACCCAGCGATTGGGTCGTTTTTAACACAGAGAGTTTTTAACACAGAGATTGGGTCGTTTTAACACAGAGATTGGGTCGTTTTAACACAAAGATTGGGTCATTTTAATCTAGCAATTTCATTTTAACCCAGCGAATGGGTCATTTTAACCCAGCGATTAGGTCGTTTTAATCTTACCAATTTCATTTTAACCCAGCGATTGGGTTGTTTCAACAGAGATTGGGTCATTTTTAACCCAGTGAATTGTTAAATGTTTGCTCAACCTGCTGGGTAGTTTTATTTAACTCAACTATTATGTTTAAAAATTACTATATTGTTGCTTAAAATGAAGCTGTTTTTAACCCAGCATTTTTTAGTGTATTTTAAAATATGAAATATGTGTGGCCGTATTTGTGTGCACTAATAATGCTTTATTTGAACTTCCTCATTGTGGTTCAGATTCAAAGATTCATCACATAAAAAATGAAGGTCATTGTTTACATCAGCCGACTGTTTCTGTGCAAATTTTTACAGATATTGAATTAACTTTAAACAATCGGTCTTTTGTTTCCTGATGGCTTTGAGGAACAGTTGCTCCGACAGTAATTACTGCATCTTCACAGGCCTCAGAGGTCATTGTGGAGTAACGAGCTTGAGCTTCTTTCACACATAATGAGCGGATGATGAGAATTCGGCCGGTTTGGCGTGATGGACCCACCAGAAACAAAGCCTCAGTGTACGAGCGGCGATTCTGCTCGACTGAGCCGTCAAGCCACTCTCTGAGGAGATCATAATATAATATTAAACAATCAGAAACACAATGAAAACAGGCCTGACGCAGAATCACGGTGGTGCTTTAATGACATATGCAAATATTCACTGTGTTTGCAGTTGTTTAATAGTGCAGAAAGTATCAACTTATTTCAGACGTTTCTCCCAAAATTCCCTGTGGGAAACAAAACTACATCAAATGAGCCAATGAGTCACTGGGTCTGGTTCAAAAATTATAAAGTTGGTTGCTTTGAAGTTGGATTTTGGCTGGTTGTAAAATCTCAAACATTTTTACACTAGAATGGAACCAGAGGGCTTATATTTGAACATTTTAGGTTGCTGCCTCCAGAGATTATCAACTCAAACATTTGGGTAATTTTTAAAAATGTCCCTGTTATGCAATTTAAAAGGTTCCTAATTTAGTTTTGGAGTGTCATTCAACAGGTTCACATTCATCCAAAGTCATAATATCCACTGCAGCATCAGCTCTTTTCTCACAGTGTCTGAAACGCTTCGATCAAAGATTCGGTCTCTCTCAACTCCGCCTTTCTGAGAGCTGCTCTGCTCGTCCATAGACAGCAATATAATCAACGCTTTCAAGGTCCAGAAAGACATCGTTAAAACAGTCATGTGACTGCAGTGGTTCAACCTTATGCAGGTGACGCAGTAACACAGTGAAGCTTCTGTGTTTACGTCCGAATGCCGGCTCAGTATTGGCCAAAGCTGATCATGTGATCAGCACAATGCATGCATGTGATTCTAACGCAGGAGCCGGCCAATAATGAGTCAGCGTTCTGACGTAGATCCTGGAAGCGCTGGACGTAAACAACGTATGAGATTGACACAGAAGAGAAGATATTGTTGAATAAAGTAAAATTTGTCTGGTGGTTTTGCACTAACAATACATACAGTTAAAGCACCTATAATGCCTCTCTTCCACAAGATGTAATATCAGTCTCTGGTGTCTCCAGAATATGTGTGTGAAGTTTCAGCTCAAAATACCCCACAGATCATTTATTATAGCTTGTCAAATTTGACCCTATTTGGGTGTGAGCAAAAACACGCCGTTTTTGTGTGTGTCCCTTTAAATGCAAATGAGCTCCACTTTCCAGAAGAGGGCGGAGCTTTAACAGCTCAACAACAACAAAGCTGGAGAATCTCACGCAGCCAAAATGAGGATTGTCAGTAACGGTGTTCAGCCTTACATTGTTCAAACCGGAGTCGACACTGATGGAGAGACTCAGGAAGAAGTTACAACTTTAGAATGTGGACGTTTCTGAATGGTTAGTGGATAAATTGATGTAGTTGCTGTGGAGTTGATTCAACTCATCCACTAGCATGTGCCGTCATGTTCATCTTTTGTGTTGAATTGACCCTCGTTTGTGAAGCAGTCCGGCGTAAAATGACGGCATGTCAACAACACTCTACTACAACAACTCTTCCTCTTCTCTAAAGCAGCCCAACATGGCCCCGCCCCCTTTGTTGTGTGTTCTCGGGGGCGGGGTTTATGTAAATTTTAGGGTTTGTGATGTCACTAACCCAGGAAAAAGCTCGTTGTAGTCCCTACCAGTGATTTCTGTAAAAGAAAATATCTCTCTTTGAATTGAACTTTGAGTGTCGTAACTTTGCAGATGTTGTTTATGATCAAACAGCAACATTACACACTAACTAAAGTTAAAAAAAAGTCAAATCATAATCAACCACTGCTTTAAGCACTCAAAAAATTAAAATGATTTACATGAGATGGACTGAACCCATTGAATGTGGAGCAGCTGGTTTAATGAGAAATGAATGAGTTCATATTGAGATCTAATTACAGACAAATCTGAGATCTGAAACTCTAAAGGATTTTACTATTACTGGAGAAACATTGGAATAGCAGGAGAAAACTTCAGGATAAAGAGCTCTCACTTTAGCTTTTTCTTTCCTACAGCTTATGATTATCAAATATAAATGAGTCATGAAAGCTTTGAGTGGGATGTGAAGCGAGAAACACTACCGCTCAAAATAAAGAACACTAACGTTAAAAAATAAATAAATAAAATACACTACTGCGCAAAGATTCGATCAAAACTACAGTAAAAACAGTGAAATATTATTCCAGTGTAAATCAGCTGTTTTCTATGTGAATATATAGTAAAGTGTAATTTATTCCTGTGATTTTCAGCATCATTACTCCAGTCTTCAGTGTCACATGATCCTTCAGAAATCATTCTAATATGATGATTTGATGCATTTATGATTATCATCAGTGTTTCACTGTCCCGTTTAATGCGTCCTAAAAGTGCTTGAATGGATGATTATCACTGGTCTTGATGTGTTTCGAGTATTAAAGTACCAGAGATGCTCTCTGACACAGACTCTCATTCCTTCACAGACGGCTAAACGGCTTCCCTGGGTTTCGCTGACGTCACCATCGCTTCACTGAAGATGGACACACTGGAGTCGGAGTTGACTTGCCCAATCTGTCTGGAGCTTTTCGAGGATCCTCTGCTGCTGCCCTGCGCCCACAGCCTGTGCTTCAACTGCGCCCACCGCATCCTGGTGTCCCACTGCAGCTCATTCGACGAGTCCAGCAAACCGTACTCCGCCTTCCAGTGTCCCACCTGTCGCTATGTCATCACCCTCGACCAGCAGGGTCTAGACGGCCTCAAGCGCAACGTCACTCTCTCTGCAGAACATCATCGACCGCTTCCAGAAGGCCTCTCTGAGCGGGCCCAACTCGCCGACCGAGACCCGGCGCTGCCCCCGCGAGCAGTTCCCTCCGGCCGTGGATGACGGCAGGGCCATGAGTTCACCGTGCGAGGCGGTGCAGTGCCAGTTCTGCGAGCAGGACCCGCCGCAGGAGGCGGTGAAGACCTGCGTCACCTGCGAGGTTTCCTACTGCCAGGAATGCCTGCGTGCGACTCACCCCAACAAGAAGCCCTTCACCGGACACCGGCTGACGGAGCCCGTGCCGGACGCGCGTCTCCGAGGACTGGCCTGTCCCGAGCACGGAGAGGAGAAGGTCAACATGTACTGCGTGACGGACGAGCAGCTGATCTGCTCTCTGTGCAAGCTGGTGGGGCATCACCGCGAACACCAGGTGGCGGCGCTGGGGGGAGCGATTCGACAAGCTGAAGGTGAGAGACGCTCTCCAACACCGACACCAGCCGGGAGGGGTTGGGAAAAACTGAATACAAATCGAATAAAAATTGAGATTGTGATTAAAAAAAAAAAAAAAAAAACAGGTTTGCTACGCTTGTATTTAGAGCGAAAATGTTGTGATTATATATATAAAATAATTATTATAAAATAATTAGTAATAATAACAATAATAATGTTATTATTATTATGATAGATCAATATAGCTATAAACCAATAAAGATAATAACTGTTGTTATTATTAGTAGTATTTAATAGCTGTATTGATCTATAATAATAACTGTTATTATTATTTTTATTGCCATATTGCCATATAATAATAAAATAAATAAATAAATAAAAAGTATTATATTAATATGGCTATATAATAATGATTAAAATAATAATAATAATGTTATTATATATTAGTAGTAGTATTTTAATAGCTGTATGACATATTGATAATATAATAATAATAATAATAATAATAGTCAATACAATACAGCTATAAATAATAATAATAATAATAATAATAATAATTATTATTATTATCATTATAGCCATATAATATATATATAATAATATAATAATTATATATTTTATTTTTTTATATATTAAGTATAATAATAATAACAGTTTTTATTAAATTATTATTATTATTATATTTACCTTTATTATTTATCAACACGGCTATAAAATAATAAAAAATAATAATATCTATTGTTATTATTATCATTATTAATATTTGTATTTATATAGCCATATTGATACATAATAATAATAATAATAATAGTAATATAATTGTTATTAGTATTATTTATTATTATTATTACTATATCAAAATGGCTGTATAATAATAAACATCTTCTTATATCAAAATGGCTATATAATAATGATAATAATAATTACAATTAGTAGTAGTAGTAGTAGTAGTAGTAATAGTATTTTTATAGCCATATGACACAATAATAATAATAATAATAATATTATTATTATTATTATTATTATATCATATGGATATAAATAATATAAATAATTAGTAATAATAATAACTGTATTATCATTATTGTTGTTTTATTATTATTATTATTATTATTATTTTATCCATATGTAAGTTATGCCTTCATTTCATTATCATTTTATTATATGAGACAAATACATTTTTTTATTAAATCATAAAACACAGAATCCAGAAAAGTTAAAATTTCTTTTCCTATTATTGTTAAAATGTTAATAAATTATTAAATCATTAAAGTATATGATTTCCATTATTATTATTATTATTACAAAAAAAATAACTAAATAAGCAAACAAAACAAGAAATATTGCTATTGTTATATTCACTGTAAAAATAATTTAATAATAATTTATTTTACATTACAACTGAAGAAATGTGTACAGTAGAATGTCTGTTCCTAAAGTAGTAGTAGTAATAATAATAATAATAATAATAATACAGTTTATTAAAATGTTTAAGGAATATCACAATTTTCTTTCCTCGTTTTATTTTGAACAGTAAACTTGTGCAACACTTAATAAAAGGAATTGTTACATTTACATTTTATTACATTTTTAAGAGATTAATTAAATTGTTAAATTGATTACCACCATTTTCAAGAATATCAATTTTGTATTAAATCATAAAACAGAATTTGGGGGAAAATCAAACAGATTTTGTCGATCTCTTGATATAAAATGGATTGTTTACTCTTTAAATCTTTATTCTGTATTTCTTCTACAGTCATTAGGACAGTGGAGGATATTCATCATGAGTTCCTCTGGGTTTTTATAATACCATATTGTCTATTTATGAGTAAAGTAAGGTCTGAGGTTACTAGAAGAGACGTGCATGTTTTATTCTCCAGCATAAATTACAGTCAGACCTCAGTCAGTGTTTTATAAGAACTGATTCGTCAAGCTCATTAACTCACATCTTTATGATTCAAAACCGTTTTTGACGTATCGCCTCAAAAATGCTAAACTTTCCAGCTATTAATGTGCCAAGTTTCTGTTTTGCTCGCCAACTTCTATGCTAACAAACTATATTTCTTGGCAGAGCAGTTTTTAAATATTTATAATTTATCATATATTGTATGCCCACATTTTATAAAAAAAATAACCCCCTCGAGGCTGAATAACATAAATCATAAAATGTTTCTGAAATGCATAAATCATAAGTGCTTTAGATGGTCTTATGTTTACGTTTGTTATGATTCTCTATATATGTGACCTTTGGCCTGCCCTCCATCCCTTCATATCAACACAACACTATTACACACTGAAGACAATAACCGAATGCAGCAGATCATCTCCCGACCGCGGCGTCCTCTGCTCTTCTGCTGTCTGTCGCTGCTGCGGGCCATGAATGATTCATGCTGAGGGTCACTGCTGCGTCATGTGACCTATTTTACATGATTTCTCTGCCTGATCATGCTTGTGTTGTGAAGAGAGGAGCACATGTGCTGTGTTGTATGTGACCGCTTGGATTAGCACGGATGGGCGCACACACACACACACACACACACACACACACACACATTAGAATGATTTCTGAAGGATCATGTGACACTGAAGACTGGAGTGATGATGCTGAAAATTCAGCTTTGATCACAGGAATAAATTACACTTTACTATATATTCACATAGAAAACAGCTGATTTACATTGTAAAAATATTTCACAATTTTTACTGTATTTTTGATCAAATAAACACAAGTTTGAGACTCTTTCAGAAACATTAATAAATCTTAGTGACCCCAAACTTTTGACTGATAGTGTAAAATTGTATTTTTGCCCTCCATCTATACACTAAACCCCTCATAACTGTTGTTTTCTAATAAATAATAGACAGAGGTTATATTTACTGCTAGAAGATTTTAGAAAGCCTAAAGTGGTGTCATAAAACATTCAGACCCTAGTGAAGACACGCGAACACGTCTGACTCCAGAAGAATACACGCTTTTCTCTTCTTTGAATGTATTGCTGAACATGGTTTCTATCAAATGCTGCTTTAACATGTGAATTTCCCTCTCGGTGGATAAAGAACGTTTATCGAATCTAATCTAACAATAATATAGATGTTAATTTTACTGAATGGAGCAGCAACACTAACCAAACACACTGTGACCTTCTCACCGGTGGACAATGAGTGGAAAGTAATTGGAAACGGATGAATAAGGGAAGTCAGGCGGTTTCCTCTTGTTGGAAAGTGTGTTTGTTTCTACACCTTTGTCTCGAAGCGCCCCGTTCCTTCCTGAGAAAAATCGATCGTTGGGAATGATTCTGAAGCTCACAGACACTACAGTAATAATTTCCAGCTATCATATTTCACTGGGGTTTGTCTGATGCTTTTGAAAATGAACTTGTACTGCAGAAATATCAGCCGAGTCTTGATGTTGTTTTTGTGCTCTACTAGAACAGGTTGATTATTCTCCTCATATTCTCCATTGTTGCAGCTCCTCTCTTCCCAGTCTGTCAGTAACGCTCTGTTTACTTCCTGTCTCTATGAAGCCCCTCCTTCTGAAAATCACAATGTGCTCTGATTGGTCAGCTGGAGCAGCGTGTTGTGATTGGTGTTTGGGAAATGCCCCGCCCCTTACCATAACCACCAGTTTCAACACACTACACTCTAAAAAATGCTGGGTTAAAAACAACCCAAGTTGGGTTTAAAATGGACAAACCCAGTGACTGGGTTGTTTTTAACAGCGATTGGGTTTTACCGTTTGACCCAGCGGTTGGGTTTGGGTTGTTTTGACCCAACGATTGCAGCGACTGGGTTGTTTTGACCCAGCGAGGGGTGTTTTTAACAGCACCACAGAGATTGGTTGTTTTGACCAGCAGTTGGGTTGGGTTGTTTTTACCCAGCTTGGGTTGTTTTGACCAGCGACTGGGTGGTTTTTAACAGCGATTGGGTTTTACCACAGAGATTGGGTTGTTTTGACCCAGCGTTGGGTTTGGGTTGTTTTGACCCAGCGGTTGGGTTTGGGTTTGCCCAGCGGTTTGCAGCGGTTGGGGTGTTTGACCAGCGTTTGCAGCTGGGTTGTTTTGACCCAGCGGGTTGGTTTGACAGCGGGTTGTTTGGTGTTTGAGCATTGGGGTTGGGTTGTTTTGACCCAGCAGTTGGGTTTGGGTTGTTTTGACCCAGCGGTTGGGGTTGGGTTGTTTTGACCCAGCGGTTGGGGTTGGGTTGTTTTGACCCAGTGACTGGGTTGTTTTGACCCAGCAGTTGGGTTGGGTTGTTTTGACCCAGCAGTGGGTGGGTTGTTTGACCCCAGCGGTTGGGGTTGGGGTTTTTGAATGGTTTACCACATTGGGTTTGACCCAGGTTTGGTTGGTTGTTTGACCCAGCGGGGTTGTTGACCAGCGGTTGCAGCGGTTGGGTTGTTTTGACCCAGCGGTTGCAGCGGTGTTTGCAGCGATTGGGTTTGGGTTGTTTGACCAGCAGTTGGGTTGGGGTGTTTTGACCCAGCAGTTGGGTTGGGTTTTGACCCAGCAGTTGGGGTTGGGTTGTTTTGATTTGCAGCATTGGGTTGTTTGACCCAGCATTTTGGGTTTTGTTGGGTTTTTGACCCAGCGGTTGGGTTGGGTGTTTTGACCAGCGGTTTGGGTTTTGACCCAGCGGTTGGGTTTGGGTTGTTTTGACCCAGCGGTTGGCGGTGTTGAGCGATTGGGTTTTTTGACCAGCAGTTGGGTTGGGTTGTTTTGACCCAGCAGTTGGGGTTGGGTTGTTTTGACCCAGCGGTTGGGTTGTTTTGGGGTTGGGTTGTTTTGACCCAGCGGTTGGGTTTTTGACCCGGTTTTGCAGTTTTGATGACCCAGCGGTTGGGGTTGAGTTTTTTGCAGCAATTGGGGTGTTTGACGGTTGGGTTGTTTGACCCAGCAGTAGGGGTGGGTGTTTTGACAGCGGTTGGGGTTGAGTTTTGAGCAGCAATTGGGTTGTTTTGACCCAGCGGTTGGGTTAAAAGTTTGCCCAACCTGCTGGGTAGTTTTATTTAACTCAACTATTGTTTAAAAATTACTGTATTTCTTGCTTAAAATGAATCCAAAATGTTGGAAATTAACTTTTATTATTTTAAACATTTATTATTGTTTAATTATTATAATGAATAATAATTAAACAATAAACATTTATTAAACTGCTTAATAAATGTTCACCTTTTGATTATTATTTGTTGCCTCTAGTAATTGTGTCTGATTTTTAATTTCCAACATATTTTGGGTTCATTTTAATCTAGCATATAGTAAACATTTAACCCAACTTCTGGGTTTGTCCATTTTCAACCCAACTTGGGTTGTTTTTAACCCAGCATTTTTCAGAGTGTACTAACTCAACCAGGCCCCGCCCCTTTATTCTGCATATGAATTATTTAAATAAGGAATATTGTGACATGTTTGTTCCCGGAAGAAAACTCAAGACTGCAGTGGAGGCGTTTCGGGGAGTTTGCAGAACTTTTTCATGCTCAGACAGCAGCATTAAACACTAAAGACAGATGAAGATGTAATAAAAGCAGAATAGGACCTCTTTAAGATCTCAAAGACTTCTTCTGATCAGAGATAAAGTATTTAACTAAGCAGCTTTCGTTTTGCTCTGAAATGTCAGTGTTACACATGCTTAATGGATCCCATTTTGAAATCTCTCTAATGCCTGCTAACAATAGGAAAGGTTTCTCCACCTTCCTCTGGCTCTTCACACCTGAACATGTATTGCATAAATGATTCACTGTTTCAGATAAAAGCCTCTATTTTCGTGCAGGCCGAGGCACTTTGAAACGCAACTGAAATTCTCTGGCCTAAAAAACTTGCCGTAAGTGACGTGAGCCGCTCCATTCAAAGTCATGTGGGATTTTCCTGCTTGATTCCTCCATCTTCCCATTATAACGGCGTTTTATTGTTCACTGCTCTGAAGATGAGACGTTCTGTTCAGGAGAAATGGCAGGTTTACAGTCTCCTGAGGGTAAATCATGCTATACAATGCTGTCATGTCTTCTACAAGTATATTATTATCATCAGTGAGGATCATTTACAGTGTTTTGCACATCTACAAATGCTGCTGAACAGGTTTAATCATGTAGAAACCTTTTGTCAGAATCAGGGTTGTGGATGCAATTATTTTGATAAAGTTGCAATAAAAGTATTATAGCCAACATTGTAATACAGATTTTTATTGCTTCTAAAGTGCAAAATCTTGCAATGCATGATTAATTCTGCATGCATACTTCCAAACGTGCAGGACATGATTATGTCAAATCTATAATTGAATACTCGGTTTCATTTTTGCATTATTGCACCACTTTACTAGTTGAAGAAGTGACTCCATTACTGCAATATTCATGATTGTTCATAATCTGCTGCATCTTTTCACTTTCCCAAAATGAGGTGGGTTTGTTTTTCACATTTGCCATTTGGGTTAAAATCCCAAAGATAAACAGAGAATTAAATGTCATAGAGTAAATCAGATCTCCAGCACAGAATGTGGTTTCCATCTATTTTTAGCGTTGTGCACATTACACATGCTCTCTTTGGTCTCTTGTCATCGTTTGAACTCACCGACCTCATTTTCTATCTTTACAAATGAACATCTCAAATCTCATATTTTACATGCTTCTGCTGTTTTATTTACTGGCCAGACCTATGACTCAGATGATATTCATATTAAATATTTTTTCAAAATTAAGATATTTTTATTATTCTGCTCTGTTTCTAGGTCGCTAAACAATTAAGCAAATTAGTGACATGCTTCAGATTAACTTTAAATCATGCTGGAGAAAATGATCATCATATTTACAAAAGTGACATTTTTACTTTGTTAAAATGTTACATTTATAATGTTACAAAAGATTCTATTTCAAATAAATCGGAAGGATTTCTGAAGGATCATGTGACACTGAAGACTGGAGTAATGATGCTGAAAATTCAGCTTTGATCACAGGAATAAATTACACTTTACTATATATTCACATAGAAAACAGCTGATTTACATTGTAAAAATATTTCCCAATTTTTACTGTATTTTTGATCAAATAAATGCTTAAGTTATTATCAATGTTGAAAACAGTTCATATTTTTGTGGAAACCGTCATACATTTATTTTTCAGGATTCTTTGAATAGAATTCAACATTTATTTAAAAAAAAAAAATTTTACTGTATTTTTGATCAAATAAATGCAGATTTGGTAAGGTTTAATATGGTTAAAGAATGCGCTGAATGTACTGACAAGCATTTATAGTAAACAAATATATGTTAATGTAATTTCTATTGATGGCATATATTTATATATATTTGTATTCACACATTTGCAATACATTCTAAAAAATAACAGTAAAAAAACTAAACAAATTTACACAGTAAAATACCGTTTTCCATTGAAATGTACCATAAAAACAGTGCATTCTAAGTAATATTTGTCGTTTTTTTTTTTTTTTTTAAAAAGAGGCCTATAGGCTACTTTCTCGAAAATGACAAATAATATTACCCAGAATGCATTGTTTTTATGGAATATAACTGTTTCAGTGGAAAACTGTGTATTGTATTGTGTAAATTTTTTTTTTTTCCTTTTTTTTGGAGTATAATGAAGTTGCAATTTAGTACATTTCAATTATAAATAGCTTGAAATTGAATAACAGCTTTGGTTTACATTTTAAAATCACATTCTCTGGTTTATTTCATGTTTATCTGTCACTCAGATTATTATGATGTTTATGCACAATAAAAGCGTTTTCATTAGTGGTCCCGGACGTTAAGGTGAAGCACAAGCTGCTTCGGGGTTAAAGCTCATCAAATACACTCGATCTACTTTTTTTTCTAATTCCAAATCCGTGACAGACGCTCTATTCCCTCCCCCATGACGAGTCTGAGCGCTGGGCCCGCGGGCTTCAGCCAGACGCTGTTTGACGTGCTGAGCGACAGATTGGTGCATCGGTGCGCGAGACCCTGCTTCAAACGAAGGAGCAGAAACCGCCACACTGAATTATGGATGTAGGATGTTTGGTAGATGATCACTTTTTCCCTCAATGAGTTAAACTGTGCTGCACTGATGTGAACTGGCACTCTTTTTCTGATGTTGCTGTTTGCTGTTGTTTTTCCTCAGCAAATGTTGGATTCCAACCTCAGCAATTTGATCAAGAGGAACAGCGAGCTGGAAAACCTCATGGGGAAGTTGATCCAGACGTGCCAACATGTGGAGGTAAAGCCGGACAGCTGGATTTAAGCTTCTTATATGATATTGACTTGATTTTAGCGATTTACTTTAAAATATAAAAAATAAAACGGACGATAAGAGGAAGTCAGGCACTTTCCCCGTGTTGTTTTACTTATTTACCAAACTTTTTATTGTTATTTATCACTTGTAAGCTTGAAAACATGTTTTTGTGACAGTAATTCAGTTCAGACTCTTTATTGTGATTCTCTGATTGGATGAGCTGTTTATGAAACATTGATGTAATTTATTGTTGTCTTGTGCACATAACTTTGTGTTATTTTTGCTTGTTTTGATTTCAGCACAACGCGGCTCATCAGGAGAGCAAACTGACGGAAGAGTGTGACACGCTGATCAACATCGTACAGCAGAGGAGACAAATCATCGGGACCAAAATAAAAGAGGGAAAAGTACGATCATCAACATAATCATCTCATTTGTAAAGAAATTAGTGCAATGACACATTAAATTGATCAAAAGAGACAGTAAAGACATTTTATAATATTATAAAAGATTCTGTTTTCAACATTGATAATAATCATAAATGTTTCTTGAGCAGCAAATCATCATATCAGAATGATTTCTGAAGGATCATGTGACACTGAAGACTGGAGTAATGATGCTGAAAATTCAGCTTTGATCACAGGAATAAATTACACTTTACTATATATTCACATAGAAAACAGCTGATTTACACTGGAATAATATTTCACAATTTTTACTTTTATTTGCATAAAAATGTTATAGTTAATCATGACTTCACTAATATTCTTTAAGGAATAGTTCAGTGGTCACTGTTAAAGTCAACATGAAATTTTAAATATTGTTTTGAAAAATATTTACTTTCTTAATGTATGTTCCTGGTCTGTTTGCCTTCATAATGTTTTAGTAAAACTTGCTCTGCTTCTGAAACAAATTATTGTAATTATATTTTAAATTATTGTATTATATGTAAATTAATATTGCATATATTTTAGCGTGTACCTCTTTCTGTATACTTGTAATTTCTAATTTTTCTTACTTTTTTTGTAAGTTCACACTACTGTTCAAAAGTTTGGGGTCGTAAGATTTGTCCGTATTTTTGAAAGAGTCCAAGGCGGCATTTATTAACTTCATCTTTTGTAACATTATAAATGTCTTTACTGTCGTGCGTTCTTGCAGAATAAAAGTAAAAATCTTACTGACCCCAAACTTTCAAAGGTTGTGTGGTGTCTCTTGCTCTTTAAGAGCTGCCACTCTAAATTTCGTTGTACTTTAAATGGGAAAGAACAAAAGGCTTTGAGATTTTCTCTCAGAGGAAACTCTGTTTCCTTCCTTACTGTGTGTCGTGTCAAAGGCCACTTGTGTATCGCCAAAGTGAGAGGGTTAGTTATTCAGACCATGTGATATTATGGATTTAGTTTTGACGTGTATATTTCTGTTTACACATAATGCCCTTTTATATTTGATGCCAAAATGGATGATCATTTGCCTTTTTACTTCACAAGAAAATGAAAGCCATCTTTTAATGTTGGTTTAGCAAAGTCTGTGTGTATCTGAATCCTAATGGCCTGTTTTTCGGTCTCATAACGTGTTTGTCTGTGTGTAGGTGGTTCGGCTGAGAAAGCTAGCTCAACAGATAGCTAACTGCAAACAGTTTGTGGAGAGATCGTCCTCCCTCATCGCTCAAGCGGATCAGGCTCTGAAAGAGACCGATCACGCTCGATTCCTACAGACTGCAAAGAGCATCTCAGAGAGGTGAGAAAACATGACATAATGCCACACTAGAGTAGAACTGGCTGCAGCGAGACTGGAATAGCTGCAGGTCGGGGTAATGGGCGTGTCGAAAGGTACACAATAGGTGTGTTCGACTTGAAGTGGCGCTGCAGAACCTAAGCGGCTCTCGCCCCCTTGCTGTGTATGACATCAAAGTACTGCAAGAGCGATTAGAGAGCAGTTAGTGGCCTACCTTTCGACCTTTTGATATGCCCCCTTCATTTCGGCACAGCTCCTACCTTTCGATATGCCCCCTACCTTTCGACTTGCTCCCTACCTTTTGATATGCCTCCTACCTTTCGAACTCGCCCCCTACCTTTTGCATGCCCCTACCTTAACCCTTTTGACTTGCCCCTTACCTTTTGATATGCCCCCTACCTTTCGAACTCGCCCCCTACCTTTTGACTTGCCCCTTACCTTTTGATATGCCCCTACCTTTCACCTTGCCCCTAGCTTTTGATATGCCCCCTACCTTTCGACTCACCCCCTACCTTTCAACTGCCCCTACATTTCAACTCGCCCCTACCTTACAGCACGCCTCCTACCTTTTGATATGCCCCCTACCTTTCGACACGCCCTCTACCTTTATACTCGCCCCCTACCTTACGGCACATCTCCTACCTTTTGATACGCCCCCTTCATTTCGGCACAGCTCCTACCTTTCGATATGCCCCTTCCTTTTCGACTCGCCCCTACCTTTCGACACGCCCCCCACCTTTCGCCTCGCCCTACCTTTGATACCTTTTCCTCGCCCCTACCTTTGATATGCCCCTACCTTTTCAAATCGCCCCCTACATTTCAACTGCCTCCTACCTTTGATATGCCCCCTACCTTTCGACACGCCCCCTACCTTTCAACACGCCCCCTACCTTTCGGCACATCTCCTACCTTTTGATACGCCCATTTTGGCAATCGATATTCCCTACCTTTTACCCCCTACTTTCGACACGCCCCTACCTTTTTTGACCCCTACCTTTCGGCATGCTCCCTACCTTTGATATGCCCCTACCTATCCCTACCTTTTGATATGCTCCCTACCTTTCGCCTCGCCCCCTAGCTTTTGATACGCCCCCTCTTTGGCACGATCTACCTTTCGATATTCCCTACCTTTCGACACGCCCCCTACTTTTCGCACCCCCTACCTTTTGATGTCCCTACCTTTCTCCCGCCCCCTACCTTTTGATATGCCCCTACCTTTCTCCTTGCCCCCTAACTTTCGACAACACTACCTTTCGACTCGCCGCTACCTTTCAACCTGCCCCTACCTTTCGGCTTTGCTTCCTAGCTTTTGATATGCCCTCTACTTCGACTCGCCCCCTACTTTCAAGTTGCCCCTACCTTACGGCACGCCTCCTACCTTTGATAACCTTTCGACTCGCCCTACCTACGGCAATCTCCTACCTTTGATACCCCCTCATTTCGGCACGCCCTCTACCTTCGATATGCCCTTCCTTTCGACTCGCCCCCTACCTTACCTCGCCCCTACCGCCTCCTACCTTTGATATGCCCCTACCTTCAAACGAGGCACCTTTCCTACCTTCAACACGCCCCCTACCTTCAACATCTACCTTTGATACGCCCTTCATTTTGGCAGCCCTACCTTTCGATATTCCCCTACCTTTGACCCCTACCTTTACACCCCCCTTTGATATGCCCCCACCTTTCGGCATGCTCCCTACCTTTGATATGCCCCCTACCTTTCGCCTCGCCCCCTACCTTTTGATATGCTCCCTACCTTTCGCCTCGCCCCTAGCTTTTGATACGCCCCTTCATTTGGCACGCCTCTACCTTTCGATATTCCCCACCTTTCGACACGCCTCCTACTTTTCGACTCACCCCTACCTTTGATGTCCCCTACCTTTCTCCTCGCCCCCTACCTTTGATATGCCCCACCTTTCTCCTGCCCCTACCTTTTGATATGCCCCTACTTTCGACTCACCCACTACCTTTCGACTCGCCGTATTTCAACACTGCCCCTACCTTTCGCTTTGCTTAGCTTTTGAATGCCCTACCTTTCGACTCGCCCTACCTTACTACTTTACCTTGATATGCCCCCTACCTTGCCCCTACCACGCCTCTACCCTCGCCTACCTTTCGATAGCCCCTATTTGCCCCCTACCTTTCTCTACTTGACTCGCCCTCTACCTTTTGATACGCCCCTACCTTTCCACTGTCCTACATTCGGCTGCCCCCTACCTTCGACTTACTTTTTGATATGCTCCCTACCTTTCAACACGCCCTCTACCTTTTGATACGCCCCCTACCTTTCAGCATGCCCATTACTCCAATCTGCAGAAATCCACGCTTGGCTTCATAACTAGTGCAAAAGATACAACGGAAGCAAATAGATAAGTTTATACATCAAATTGTGGCCTCTATTAGTTTGTCTTAACCTATTTCATGTTATATAATTACAGAGTCTCAATGGCAACAGCGTCCTCACAGGTCCTGATTCCGGAGATCAACCTGAATGACGCATTTGACGCATTCGCACTGGACTTTTCCAGAGAGAAGAAGATGCTGGAAGGTCTGGATTATCTCACAGGTTGGTTCAATGCTTGGTTTGTATGTAAAATCATGCAGCTAATATATAAAAGGTTCTACTTCTATTGTTCTATTATACATATTCAAGTTTTCTGGTGTCAGGGTGCAGAAACAGTTTGAAGATAATTTCCTGCTCATGAAGTGAAACTACTTTAGCTATCTGAGTTGTGACTCCAGCTTTGTTTGTTTAACATTGCATGTTACTGTATGTACAGTAAATAATGTCAAGCGTATGTTTCTGGCCTTTTGCGTGCAGTGTGAATAATGCAACCTGTTAATACAGGCAGGGACACTGACACACTGCATATGTGAGATGTGTGACATAAGACACAAACATTTTTCTGAAATCTGTTGTTTTGTCACAGCTCCGAATGCTCCCACCATCCGCGAGGAGCTTTGCACGGCATCTCACGACACCATCACAGTCCACTGGACATCAGAGGATGAATTCAGCGTGGTTTCATATGAACTCCAGTATACCATCTCCACCGGCCAGGCTAATGTTGTCAGTAAGTAAACTGAGCGGGAAGTCAACAGAAACTCAAACTCGGCCCATATGAGCTGTCTGTAATATACAGGTCGACCGTATCCGTCTCTAATGCCATTATCTGAATAAACAGAAATCGAATCATCTCGCGCTGTGATCTTATTATAAATCCAGCACTTCATAAAGCACTGCAGGGGTTGTGATGGTATTATGACACAAAAGCAAACAGAATTCAGCCAGAAATGTGTCGTTGATTTTGTATCCGCGTAGATGTGTGGATTAGACAGAAAGTAGAGCAGATTATAATGTACAAAATGAGTCGAGAATAGCCTGAAGAGACGAGGCCGCTGCAGACGGAAAAGCTTACTGAGTGAATAAGGTCACGGCGTACTTAAAGAGCAACCGCTGGTGTCAGGCAGATCTAAGGACGCATGTAAAACACAGAACCAAAGCACGCGAAGCACGTGATGCATCTCCATGCGATAAAATTAGATGGCTGCCATTATGATCGTCAGAACCGTCTTTCTGCTTTTGTTACGCTTCACAGCTACTCCAGACACTTTATTTCCCTTGTCTGTCTGAAATAAAGTGAGTTTATTCACAAATATCATGAGTGTGAATTGATCTGAATTTTATTTGTAGTATATATAAATGTAAATGTCAGTGCTGCCCGGATTTTGTGATCGATGCATGATTTGCATCAAGTTGCAATTCCGAAATGTTGCCACAAAATAAAAAAAAAAAAAAAAAAAAAAAAAAAAAAAAAAAAAATATATATATATATATATTATATTATATTATATATTCACAATCTATTTCAGGGATTATGCACACTTACAAATAATTGTATTATTACAGTCACTAATGCTAATTACAAAAATACATAATGATTATTGGTGTGTTTTAACTGCAAAACAACACAAGATATGCCACAAATATCACTGTAATTTTTTAAAAAAAAACATCATATTCAGTCATTTTGGGCTGCAAAAATCTGCAAAAAGGTCTTGTGAAATCCTGCTGGGATGGATTTACTAATTAAAATTATGTTTTGTTTATAACTATACATATACGTAGTTGTAGCAATACTAGAACAAAGTCTGAAATGATTTTAACTTTCTAAAATAGCACACGCAAATCTATTTTTAATAGCTGCATATGAACTTTTGTTCATTTCAATATATGGTCCAGATGTTTTAAATGTCTCTGCTGTTTCAGGTCTGTGTAACTCGATGGACAGCTGGATGATCGTGCCCAACATTAAGCAGAACCACTACACCGTTCACGGCCTGCAGAGCGGAACCAGGTACATCTTCATCGTGAAGGCCATGAATCAGGCCGGGAGCCGCAGCAGTCCGCCGGGAAAACTCAAGACAAACAGTGAGTTCACACATTTCTATTATGAGATCCACTGAAGTTTAGTGTCTTTGAGCTCAGAGTAAAATACTTTAGGATGTCCTGAATGTTCCAGAAGTCACTGTCACTGCTAACAGATGCAGTAACGGCATTGTTGTTGAATCGCAGGTCAGCCGTTTAAGCTTGACCCCAAGTCGGCCCACAGGAAGTTAAAGGTCTCTCATGACAATCTGACGGTGGAGCGGGACGAAGCCTCGTCCATGAAGAGCCACGCTCAGGACCGCTTCGGCGGCACGGGGAACTACGGCGTCACGGGGAACGTGTACATCGACAGCGGGCGGCACTACTGGGAGGTTCTGATCGGAGGGAGCACATGGTAAAACACACACACACACACACACACACCGGGTCAGCTGGCACTTCACTTAAATCTATAATGTACATTATAATGCATGATATCTCTTCATAAATAAAGCTAAAATGCATTATAATATCTGTAGATTTCTTGGTTGTTTGTCGTGTTTTTTAATGCATTATACTTTTTAAAGGTGTAACAATTAATAGATAAGCATCATGATGTATTATAACTGTTGTTCATGAGATCAAACAATGACAAATTAATGCCTTCATAATAGTTTATAATGCATCTTCTATAAAGGCTTTAAGTAAAGAGTTCCCAACATTTGCATTGTTTCCTTGTCTAATTAAAATTCAGTGACATTATGATGATTATGTCACATGACAATACATTGGAATAGAGCCAAAAGTGTTATTTTAGTATTATTTATGTAATATTTTAGTATTTATTACTATTTTAAATTAGCTTGTATTTGTATATTTTTCAGTTTTGGTAATTTTGTTGTGCTTTTGCATTTTTATTATTTATTTATTTATTATTTTTACTTTTTTTTAGCTTAATTTTTATTTCAGTTTTTGTAATTTTATGTGCTTTTGTCATTTTTATTATTTTTTAATTTTTTTGCTTGATTTTTATTTCAGTTTTAGTAATTTTGTCATGTGCTTTTATTTTTGTTATTTTTTTACTTTTTTGTAGCTTAATTTTTATTTCAGCTTTAGTCATTTTATGTGCTTTTGCAATTTTTTAGTTTTATTTCTTTTACATTTCTTTTTAGCTTAATTATTATCTCACTTTTAGTACTTTTATATGCTTTTGTAATTTTTATTATTTTTTACCTTTTTTGTAGCTTAATTTTTATTTCAGTTTTAGTCATTTTGTTGTGCTTTTGTAATTTTTATTATTTTTTACATTTGTATCTGAACATCTGAACTTTAATGGTTGTAGTTCACAAACACTTTAAAATGTTAGTCTAACCTTTTTAACCTTAAAGAGTCTAAGTCGTGTTTAAAGTATCATATAAATTAAGCCGCTAAAATGATTTTAAGTACCATTTTCATGATAATGCAATGTCAAATTTTAAAATGTTTTTCGCAGGATGAATTTTGTGTTTAAGCTTTCCAATGAAACCTAATTTATAATGTTTTCTAAAATATGTGATGGGGAAAAAGGCAATAAATAAGGTGACACTAACAGTTATATTATAACAATATTTCACTGTTTTTACTGTATTTTTGATAAGTCTTTCCATCTTTCAGAAACATTATAAAGTCCTAATTGTTCCAAACTGTAACTGTTCTAATATAATAACCGAAGCCTGCTGTACTGATGCTCTGTAATTCCCTCCAGGTTTGCCATTGGCATCGCATATAAATCTGCTCCCAAACACGGCTGGGTCGGTAAGGACTCGGCGTCGTGGGTCTTGAGCCGCTGCAACACCTCGTGGGCCGTGCGTCACAACAGTAAAGAGTTTCCCATCGAACCGTCCCCTCACATGCGGCGTCTGGGCGTCCTGCTGGACTACGACTCTGGCTCTCTGGCGTTCTACGACGCCGCGGGAACACAGCACCTCTACACCTTCGACATCGCCTTCTCACAGCCCATCTGCCCCGTCTTCAGCGTGTGGAACAAGTGCTTGACCGTCCTGACGGGGCTGCCCATTCCTGACCACTTAGAGATCAGTGACCCGCACGACTGAAGCCGTTACACCTGCTGTTAACATGCATCTCAGATGAAGGGTTGTGTACCAGAACCAACTCAAAAACACATATGCCACTCTCATACCTAAAACACACATTTTCAGTACACACATTTCAGTCAATTTATGCAATATGTCGAACCTTTAAACCACCGGAGAAAAATCAATCTGCGGAAAGAGTTTACAAGGAGCCCAATTCTGCTGGAAAACCACAAACTTGGCAGATTTAAAGGGATATTTCACATCAAAATGAAAGTTGTTATGATTTCCTCACTCTTTTGTCGTTCCAAACCCGTAAGACTTTCCTAGATATTTTTAATGAAGTCTGAGAAATCTCTGATGCTTCAAAACATTCATAAAGAGATGGTAAAATAAATCCATATGAATGGATATGAATTAAACCTCTCTAAACATATGGAATTATTTTACCGTCGCTTTATGAATGTTTGGAAGCGAGTTTTGTGTGAACAGACTTTCAATGGAGGGACGGAAATCTGTCAGATTTCATTAAAATATCTTCATTTGTGTTTCGAAGATGAAGAATTATCATTTTTGGGTGAATGTCCCTTCAAGGCAGGACACTACAGGCAAATATATTGTTTTTTATTTTCATGCATGCTCAATTTCAAGATTTTGGGCTTTTTTTTTTTCCCAGACTAGTGGAAAGAAAACATCAAAAATGCACTTTTAAGTGTTTATTTTATTGCACTTTATCTGTTTGCATCTGTAAGTTTTAATTTGCGTCAGAAATCTCCACTTCATCAGCTTTACATTCACAAACTTTACAGCTTCATTCATAGCTATATTCTGAAGCTTTGTTCATATATCATTCGCCTGATTTATAGAACATTTCATTCCTAAAAACATGATGAAAATACATTTTTCTTCTGTCTGTTGACAGTATTTTCTGGTTTATGGAGTGATGAAGAGAATCCTCTCTGGAAAAACCTTTTAATATGTCAACAAAATCAAACAGGAATGATGAATCTGGCTTTATACAAAGTTCAGATTTCTGCTCTGGAAATGTATGCAAATGAGTGCATATTTAATTAGATAATGCCTCATTTGCATATTTACATTTCAGAAAATGTTTGCAGTTCTTAATATAATCAATCAACTGAGCGATTCCGATGATATATTTTACTAAACGTGATCATTTGAGATGGATGTTAATACAGGGTAAACCAGGCTCCTGCAGAACTGGACCAGAATCTCTGCCTGTAAGATAATTCCACAACACTGTTCCCGGGTTCACCTAATAATAATCGCTTGACCTACATTCCATAATTAAGCACCTTGAATCGTAATAGTTGTCATCCGAGCAGAATTATTTATGACTCTTCTGTCTCCTGCACCTCGAGTCACTTTATTTACTCATTCTTTAGGGTTTTAGTGTCTGTGTAAGATTGTGTGCGAACACCAAATTCATGAGATGGAATCAGCGCTGACACTCACATGATTTACTGTTGTGATCCTGCTCCTGTGTGACTGACTGGTGCTCTTCTCGGCTGTGTTCGGAATGGAATACTAGCTTACTGCGTACTCAATACTGTGAGCTAAACTCTGTTAGCTGGGAAATAAAGTTATTTTACAGTTTATTTCTTTTAACAATTGGATTTTGTAATTATATGGGTTATATGTAGAATTCAGAAAGCCTTGTTTTTAGCGACACCAGTGGCTGTTAAGTGAACTGCAGCAGCAAATTACTGCTCATGCACACGTGACGTTCAAGAGACTGAACGTGATTCAAGGCCTGATATACTCACAGCAAAGGGCTTTATAGAAGCTGGTTTTCGCCACTGAATAAAAAATATGATATAAACTCGCAATTTTTACTTTTTTCTTTGAATTACGATATAAACTCTTAATTTTGACATTTTTCTCAGAATTGTGCGATATAAACTCACAATTTTTACTTTTTTCTCTGAATTGCATGATATAAACTTGCAATTTTTACTTTTTTCTCTGAATTGCACGATATAAACTCGCAATTTTTACTTTTTTCTCTGAATTGCACGATATAAACATGCAATTTTTACTTTTTTCTCAGAATTGCGTGATATAAACTCACAATTTAATTTTTTTTCTCGGAATTGCGTGATATAAACTCACAATTTTTACTTTTTTCTCTGAATTGCGTGATATAAACTCACAATTTTTACTTTTTTCTTTGAATTGCATGATATAAACTTGCAATTTTTACTTTCTCTGAATTGCGCGATATAAACATAATTTTTACTTTTTTCTCTGAATTGCACAATATAAACGTGCAATTTTTACTTTTCTCTAAATTGTGCAATATAAACTCACAATTTTTACTTTTCTCTCTAAATTGCGCGATATAAGCTCGCAATTTTTACTTTTTTCTCTGAATTGCGTGATATAAACTCACAATTTTTACTTTTCTCTCTAAATTGTGCGATATAAACTCACAATTTTTACTTTTTTCTCTGAATTGCGTGATATATACTCGCAATTTTTACTTTTTTCTCGGAATTGTGTGATATAAACACAATTTTTACTTTTTTCTTTGAATTGCATGATATAAACTTGCAATTTTTACTTTCTCTGAATTGCGCGATATAAACATAATTTTTACTTTTTTTCTCTGAATTGCACAATATAAACGTGCAATTTTTACTTTTCTCTCTAAATTGTGATATAAACTCACAATTTTTACTTTTCTCTCTAAATTGCGCGATATAAACTCGCAATTTTTACTTTTTTCTCTGAATTGCGTGATATAAACTCACAATTTTTACTTTTCTCTCTAAATTGTGCGATATAAACTCACAATTTTTACTTTTTTCTCGGAATTGCGTGATATATACTCACAATTTTTACTTTTCTCTCTAAATTGCGCGATATAAACTCGCAATTTTTACTTTTTTCTCGGAATTGTGCGATATAAACACAATATTGACTTTTTTCTTTGAATTGCGAGTTTAAATCTTTATTTCACTTTATATCACACAATTCTGACGTTATATCATGCAATTGTGAGAAAAGAAGTCAGAATTGGGAGATATAAATTCTTGCAATCTTGATTTTATTTCTCGCAATTCTAACTTTATTTCTTGCAATTGTAAGTTTATATTTCGCAATTGTGAGAAAAAAGTCGCAATTATCTTTTATTTTTTATTCGGTGTCGGAAACAAGCTTCCGTACCTTTTCATTCTTCACTTAGAAGTAAAAAGTAAAAACCTTTACTGTTGACGAACATCCCGACGCTGTCCACGCTGCTGAGAGCGACGGTTAGATGAATATGTAAATCTGTGCTGCTCTCTTTCCTCTCAATAACAAAATAAACAACAAAACTGACAGAAAACAGCAGTTAAGAAGCATCTGTTTTCAGCGATGTGGATATGCTTGCACCAGCTCTGCGATTCGGCATCATGTCGACAGATGAGGTCATTAAAATTACACTGTTATAATTATAAAGTGTTTAGGCTATTTGAGACAGATCTGGCTACGTAACTGTTTGATTTTCCCGGCAAAAACGTCCCGAGTCCTTCACATACAAATCAGTCTGCAGGCTTTCATAGACAACCTAGAAACAATCGTCTTGTGTTTTTTAGGTTTCCTACAAGCTGTTCACACATTGGCAATAAAGTGATTAATATGTGAACAGTTCTGACAGATAACTTTTGAGCGTCTTATTAAATAATGCAGAAGTAGTACAGTAGTACAGCAGTATGATATTCCGAACAGAGCCATATTGTATGTGCACTTTTTCTATGTATCTGACCTTTACCCTGTAACTCTGCAAGAAAACTGTGACGTTTCATTTGATTAATTTAATTTTCAGGATTGTTTTGGTCCCGCTTCGCTGGCATGCTTATCACGTGACGTAAGAAGTATGGATATATCCTGAAATGAGTTTATAGTCAAGTAATTATTTAACTTTGATGATGTTTTCATCGTCACACGGAGGATTGTGTTGGATAGTCCGACCAGAAGCAGAAAGGGATGCTAGTTAAATGTTTTCAGTCACGATCAGTTAATGACTTCTGTTAGAAATGTTATATTTGCAGATTGATTAGCACCTGCTGCACTTCGCATGATTTGATTCACTTTTCTTTTTTCTTTTTTTTGCCCTTTTCTGGAAATGCTTCTCAATCTGGTTCAATGTACAGTGTTACAGTTATATTTTGTATTTCAGATCATTTTTTTCTGAATTAAAAAAAAATTGTGAAAAATTATTTGCCCTGGAATAATAAAATAGTTTGTCCCATTATCAGTGTGAACGCCTCTAAATATTAAATATGACTCTCCAAAATATTGAGATATTTGTGTTTACAATGAAAGATTGAAATACTGAAGAAGATTAAAGATTAAAATGAAACACATTACAGTTTAAAGCTTTTAAAGAAGCAGCAAGTTAAGCTTTATAGGATCAATAATCAATATTTTGTTTTAATATATATTGCTATCTAAAGTGTGTGTATGTATAGTGTGTGTGTGTGTGTGTATGTATGTATGTGTATATATATATATATATTCAGACCCCAATAAATTTTTACTCTTTGTTATATTGCAGCCATTTGCTAAATCATTTGTTCATTTTTTTCCTCATTAATGTACACACAGCACCCCATATTGACAGAAAAACACAGAATTGTTGACATTTTTGCAGATTTATTAAAAAACAAAAACTGAAATATCACATGGTCCTAAGTATTCAGACCCTTTGCTGTGACACTCATAAATTTAACTCAGGTGCTGTCCATTTCTTCTGATCTTGAGATGGTTCTACACCTTCATTTGAGTCCAGCTGTGTTTGATTATACTGATTGGACTTGATTAGGAAAGCCACACACCTGTCTATATAAGACCTTACAGCTCACAGTGCATGTCAGAGCAAATGAGAATCATGAGGTCAAAGGAACTGCCTGAAGAGCTCAGAGACAGAATTGTGGCAAGGCACAGATCTGGCCAAGGTTACAAAAACATTTCTGCTGCACTTAAGGTTCCTAAGAGCACAGTGGCCTCCATAATCCTTAAATGGAAGATGTTTGGGATGACCAGAACCCTTCCTAGAGCTGGCCGTCCGGCCAAACTGAGCTATCGGGGGAGAAGAGCCTTGGTGAGAGAGGTAAAGAAGAACCCAAAGATCACTGTGGCTGAGCTCCAGAGATGCAGTCGGGAGATGGGAGAAAGTTGTAGAAAGTCAACCATCACTGCAGCCCTCCACCAGTCGGGGCTTTATGGCAGAGTGGCCCGACGGAAGCCTCTCCCCAGTGCAAGACACATGAAAGCCTGCATGGAGTTTGCCAAGATGGTGAGAAATAAGATTCTCTGGTCTGATGAGACCAAGATAGAACTTTTTGGCCTTAATTCTAAGCGGTATGTGTGGAGAAAACCAGGCACTGCTCATCACCTGTCCAATACAGTCCCAACAGTGAAGCATGGTGGTGGCAGCATCATGCTGTGGGGGTGTTTTTCAGCTGCAGGGATCGAGGGAAAGATGAATGCGGCCAAGTACAGGGATATCCTGGACGAAAACCTTCTCCAGAGTGCTCAGGACCTCAGACTGGGCTGAAGGTTTACCTTCCAACAAGACAATGACCCTAAGCACACAGCTAAAATAACGAAGGAGTGGCTTCACAACAACTCCGTGACTGTTCTTGAATGGCCCAGCCAGAGCCCTGACTTAAACCCAGTTGAGCATCTCTGGAGAGACCTAAAAATGGCTGTCCACCAACGTTTACCATCCAACCTGACAGAACTGGAGAGGATCTGCAAGGAGGAATGGCAGAGGATCCCCAAATCCAGGTGTGAAAAACTTGTTGCATCTTTCCCAAAAAGACTCATGGCTGTATTAGATCAAAAGGGTGCTTCTACTAAATACTGAGCAAAGGGTCTGAATACTTAGGACCATGTGATTTTCTTTTTAATAAATCTGCAAAAATGTCAACAATTCTGTGTTTTCTGTCAATATGGGGTGCTGTGTGTACATTAATGAGGAAAAAATGAACTTAAATGATTTTAGCAAATGGCTGCAATATAACAAAGAGTGAAAAATTTAAGGGGGTCTGAATACTTTCCGTACCCACTGTATGTGTGTTATATGTGTGTGTGTGTGTGTGTGTGTGTGTGTGTGATAATATATTGTGTGTGGTGTGTGTGTGTTGTCAGATCTGTATGTGAATATTTCTCAGGATATCTTTTTCTAGAATATATTTTCTACAATAATACCTGTGAGATTCTTTATAAAACTATCTTTATTTTAGTATATCAGTGAAATTGAATGAAGTAGAGTTGTTAAAATAAATAAATTATCTGATGGCGTCGAGGTAGTGAAAGCCATTCGCTGATTGGTTGCTGGCGCATTGACTCCGCCCAACACGGAAGCAGCCTCCGTGTAGGTGACGTCGAGTGTTGTTGGCCATGATGGCGTCGTCCACAGAGCAGTGTCTCCTGGAGCTCACTGATAAGGAAACTCGAGAGAAGCTGTCACAGTGGGAGCGTCGCGCTGATCCAATGGCGCCGTTAACGGACAAACAGACGGACTCGGTTCTGGAGATCCGCGCAGCCGCAGAAGTGACGCTTCTTCCAGCTGAGGTGAGTGAAGTGCAGTAGCAGTCTGCTAACAGCACAAAAACAATCTTCACTCACTAGACAGCAACACTTCTGCTCTCTAGTGCACTAGGATGTACACTCAGTCAGCGCAAAGCCTCATCTGGCTGGTTAGGTGAGGTCAGTGGGTTATTATGTGGAAGTATGCCACGTATAATATCCATTTTGTATGCAAATGAGTCCGTTTAGCTAAACAAGACTTGCGTTTAACTTTTATAACTATTAAAATTGCTTAAATTTAGTTTAAGAAAGTGTTCACAAACAAGCAGAATCCCTATGATCTAAATCAGGGGTTTTCAAACTGGGGAAAGTTTAGAGGAAAACGGTCAAAGTGTATAATTAAATAATACAAAATAAGATTAAAGTAAATAAATTAAATTCAAATAATATATGAATAATAATAATAAAAGTAATACATCTAACAATACAGTACTATATTGAGTAGAAAATATTTTCCACATTAATTTTTTACATTATTGTTCTTTATCCATGAAAATATATGGGCGTTTCTTCAACTTGGGGCACTTTTAGGCTTGTGAAGTTGAATAAAATAAACTTGTTCAAAAGTCACGTAACACATTCTCATAAGTTTAAATAATTTCTCTAGTTTTAAGGTCTGTAAGAGGACAAACTTAGATTACAAGAGAAATTGTTAATATTTTACAGTTTTTCCGACCTGCAATGAACAAATGTCATTTCCACATCTCAATATACAGCTGTTATTTAAAAATAGAATTACTTATGCCAATCAAGAATTGTCTAAGATCATTTTTGTAACTAGTTTTACCAGTTTTTCCACAATGTACATTAATTATATATTTGTCAATGAGATAAATTAACTGCCCTAAGGACCAAATGCTGAATTGTACACCTGTCACACTCTGAAATTTAATATTAGTTTGGGTAAGAGCTTATTAGAAAATAAATAACTTTAATTTTTATATTAAGTAGAGCATGATCTCATAAATTGAGGATACATTTTTAATGTGTGATGAGAACTTTTTTAATAGTCTTTAAAAATGTCTGAGGTGATGGAAATGACAATGAGTTAACGTGAATGTAGAGAAACAGTAGAAATATTTATTAGAAAAAAACTTAAACTCTTCACACTCATTAAACTCAATTCACAGAATCATTAAACATAACCACACCTGTTTTAGTGTAGTGCTGAGTTTGATGTATAAAACTGATTTGTCTCACAGATGAATGGTTGCAGTGCATACTGTAAATAACTGACGCAAATGATGGCAAGGCAAAAATATAAGCAATAAATGATGCATCAAAATCTCAACATTGTGAGATAATTATGAGGCTATATAATTGTGAGAGTTTGATACTGAAATGTTCTCATTGGTCTCTTAAATGAACAATTATCTTCTGTAAAGAGTAACTGTATCATTTAAACAGAGGTATGGAATGTGGAAAATTTTGAGCACCTTGAATGTGTGAGTGTGTATGTTTGCATGTGTGTGAGAGAGCGTTTGACAGATCTGTCTCTTTTAAGTCTCTCCTTCATATTTTATAGGGTCAGCTTTTATTTTGTCCCTATAGGCCTGTGACCTTTCTTTTGTTGTCTTAGATGGCATCTTAAAAATAGAAAAAAAATGAAATCAATTAATATAAATGTAATATAATTTAGAAATAAAAAATCATAATATAATTATAAATATAAAAAGTATTGTAACGTACACTATATTGCCAAAAGTTTTGGGACGCCTGCCTTTACGTGCTTATGAACTTTAATGACATCCCATTCTTAAACCGTAGGGTATAATATGGAGCTATTCAGCAAGGTTTAGGAGTGTGTTTATGGGAATTTTTGACCATTCTTCTAGAAGCGCATTTGTGAGGTCAGGCAGTGATGTTGGCTCACAGTCTCTGCTCTAATTCATCCCAACGGTGTTCTGTCGGGTTGAGGTCAGGACTCTGTGCAGGCCAGTCAAGTTCCTCCACACCAAACTCACTCATCCATGTCTTTATGGACCTTGCTTTGTGCACTGGTGTGCAGTCATGTTAGAACAGGAAGGGGTCATCCCCAAACTGTTCCCACAAAGTTGGGAGCATGAAATTGTCCAAAATGTCTTGGTATGCTGATGCATTAAGAGTTCCTTTCACTGGAACTAAGGGTTCAAGCCCAACCCCTGAAAAACAACCCCACACCATAATCCCCCTCCACCAAACTTTACACTTGGCACAATGCAGTCAGGCAAGTACCGTCTCCTGGCAACCGCCAAACCCAGACTCGTCCATCGGATTGCCAGACAGAGAAGCGTGATTGGTCACTTCAGAGAACACGTCTCCACTGCTCTAGAGTCCAGTGACGGCGTGCTTTACACCACTGCATCCGACGCTTTGCATTGCACTTGGTGATGTAAGGCTTGGATGCAGCTGTTCGGCCATGGAAACCCATTCCATGAAGCTCTCTAGGCACTGTTCTTGAGCTAATCTGAAGGCCACACGAAGTTTGGAGGTCTGTAGCTATTGACTCTGCAGAAAGTTGGCAACTTCTGCGCACTGTGCGCCTCAGCATGCGTTGACCCCGCTCTGTGATTTTACGTGTCCTACCACTTCATGGCTGAGTTGCTGTTGTTCCCAATTGCTTCCATTTTGTTATGATACCACTAACAGTTGACTGTGAAATATTTAGTAGTGAGGTAATTTCACGAATGCACTTATTGCACAGGTGGCAACCTATCACGGTACCACGCTTGAATTCACTGAGCTCCTGAGAGCGACCCACACCTGTGGCCATGAAAGTGACTGGAACACCTGAATTCAATGATTTGGAGTGGTGTCCTAATACTTTTGGTAATATAGTGTATTATATAAAAAGTATGACACAACTATACTCTCGCAATCCATATCAGTTGTACTTTGTAACCATAAATGTCATTTCCACCACAGAGGTCAGTGTGGTGGAAATGACATTTCTGTATTTTTTTGTGAAAAAATGGAAGATAGCTTCACTGATTCGCTTTGAATTAATACTTAGCATTTCATGTATGCAAAATACTCTTATTTAACTTAAAATTTTTAGCTTTTTAAAAACACCCTTGAAGGTACAGCATGTTTGGAAATGACGTAGAATAAATATATGAACTGATCTAGCAATATTTACCTTGATTTTTCTTCATTTGTTGTTGATGAAAATTTAAAATTTCCTCCACGTCCAACATGTGCTCTGATGTCACTGAACATTTCCACAGAAACCACCTAAACAATCTTTCACACAAACTTTTTAAAGGGACATTACAGTGTTGTGGTGCAAATGACACCAATACTGTGCGACAGCTATATTTTGTATAAAAAGTAATATTGATAGTAGTCTCACATTAAATACTGTAATGTCTTCTTTTAATTATTTTACTAGTGCTTAATTCAGGTACATTAATAGTTACCAGATAAGTCATATTTTTAAACTGTATTTTCATTGTTGAAGTTTAAAAGTCCGGGTGTGCGACAAGGAGAAAACAGTGATTTTGACACCTATAAGGAGGTTGAAAAGTATGAAAAAATCATAATAGAAAGGTAGTACATTTTTTTAAGGTGGTTTTATTGATAGTTTGACAAAGAAAGAGGAATTTGTCCAAAATTATATGTATTTTTAAAAATATGCCCAAAGATCATAAAAGTGCCCATAGTCTAAGAATCACCCATATACTCTTCCTTTTTCATTTTAGGGTTGTACAAGCATGATTATATTTGGGGGTCTGTTGCATATAAAAGAATTAAAACATTCCTCAATGAGATATTAAGTAATGTTGTTAACCTTTAATGAACTTTACAAAATCTTTGCGAAGTATGCTGTTTTTCTTATTGCATTTTAATTAGACTTCTTTTTGTCAAATGTTTTGCTTGTAAACTGTGTTCTTGTGCAACTTTCTTTAAAAATAAATCCATTGCAACAGATTTATTTCGTTAGTCCACTTTAGACATTCTACTAACTAGAAGTAACTTTGCAACTACATGTCAACTAACTCTCATTAGAGTATTAGTAGACTGTTAGGTTCGGGTTAGTAGAATAAGTTGACATGTAGTTACTTGTAGTCCGTAGAATGTCTGTTGTGAGCATCAAAATAAAGTGTTAATAGATATTAATACTCTAATGACTGCAAGTTGACATGTAAATGTCTAAAGTGGACTATAAAATAAAGTCTTTGCAGATATTAAGTGCTAGTTGACATGTAGTTACTTGTAGTTAGTAGAATGAGCATCAAATCGTCTATTAGTAGAATGTCTGTTGAGGAGCATCAAAATAAAGTGTTAATAGATATTAATACTCTAATGACTGCAAGTGACATGTAGTTCCGAATTACTTGTAGTTGGTAGAATGTCTAAAGTGGACTATAAAAATAAAGTCTTTGCAGATATTAAGAACTAATACTCTAATAACTGCTAGTTGACATGTAGTTACTTGTAGTTAGTAGAATGTCTTGTGAGCATCAAAATAAAGTGTTAATAGATATTAATACTCTAATGACTGCTGACATGTAATTACTTGTAGTTGGTAGAATGTCTAAGTGGACTATAAAAATAAAGTCTTTGCAGATATTAAGAACTAATACTCTAATACGTTACTTGTAGTAGTAGAAGTCTGTTGTGAGCATCAAAATAAAGTGTTATAGATATTAAGCACTAATACTCGAATGACTGCAAGTTGATTACTTGTAGTTAGTAGAATGTCTGTGAGGAGCATCAAAATAAAGTGTAATAGATATTAATACTCTAATGACTGCAAGTTGACCTGAGTGGACTATAAAAATAAAGTGTTAATAGATTAAGCACTAATACTCTAATGACTGCTAGTTGACATGTAGTTACTTGTAGTTAGTAGAATGTCTGTTGAGGAGCATCTTAAGCACTAATACTCTAATGACTACTAGCTGACATGTAGTTTACTTGTAGTGTAGATTTTAAAGTGGACGATTGAAATAAAGTGTTGGTAGTAGATCTTAAACAGACAGTCTACAATACTTAATGACTGCTAGTTGACATGTAGTTACTTGTAGTTAGTAGAAGTCTGTGAGGAGCATCAAAATAAGTGTTAGTAGGTCTACAATAATGACTGCTAGTTGACATGTAGTTCCAAAGTTACTTGTAGTTATTAGAATTTCTAAAGTGGACTGTAAAATAAAGTGTTAGCAGATATTACACACAAATACTCTAATGACTGCTAGTTGACTACTTGTAGTCAAGTTGAGGACATCCAGATATTAAGTAATGACTACTGTAGTCAGTAGAATGTCTGTTGAGGATCATCAAAATAAAGTGTTAATAGATATTAAGCACTAATACTCTAATGACTGCTAGTTGACATGTAGTTACGAAATTACTTGTAGTTGGTAGGATTTTTAAAGTGGACGATTGAAATAAAGTGTTGGTAGGAGATATTTAACAGACAGTCTACTAATACTCTAATGACTGCTGGTGGACATGTAGTTCCAAAGTTACTTGTAGTTAGTAGAATGTCTTATTGAAATAAAGTGTGACCTCATGAATAGTGTTTGATGTGTTGAGCGATAGTAATGGCGCTCTGAATGTTTCCTCAGCTGCCCATCGAGGACATCTGCGGCCTGACGTCTCGCTCCCTGCGCTCGTCGTTCACAGCCGCTCTGCCCGAGTCCACTGAAGAAGCTCTTCTGCAAGGCTTTCAGATGCTGGACTTGGAGAATGACCGGATCGAGACGGCTCAACAGGTGCGGCACTGACACCATTGCCTGTTCCAGTTCCAGTTAAATTAACTCAACCAGACATTCTGGCCGAGGAAAACTGACCCTCATTCAAATATTAGTAAAGATTTCATAGACATACAAGTTGTGCTTGGAGATGATTGTGTTATGTGTGATAACGTAATGAAACATGACAGATTGTGTGAAATAATTATTGTCCAGGCTGTCATACAAAGAAATTATGAACAAAAACAAGAGAGAACCAACCAAATATTAATAACTTATTGTCTTATGTTTTTCCTGTCAGCTTTTTGTTTTTCCGTGAATTTTTTTGCATAGTAAAATAAAACCTGTAGCTACAGTTCGCCTAATAATTTTGTCAGATAAATACCTTAACCAAGTTTAGTGTTTGTTCTTCCCTCATATTTAACTTTTTTTTTAAAAAAAAAATCAAATATTTTCCTCATATTTTGATGGTTAATTGAACTTGTAGTGTCATTAAAAACAAATATCCACTCCAGACATCACTTTGAACACTACTGTACATAAAATTCACATAATGTTTACAATATACATATTATATACAGCAGAAATTGTAGGAGGAGGATGTTTATCTATTAGTATGTTATACAGTAAGTAAATAAAATTGAGGTAAATAAATAAATAAATATAATTTAAATAAAATAAAAATGTAATAATTAAATTAAGTTAAATAATTTAAGTTAATTAAGTTAATAAATAAATAAATTTAAAATATATAATATAATTAAAATAAATAAAATTAAAGTAAAAATAAATAAGATTAAAATAAAATTCTAATAAATAAAATTAAAATAAATACATACAATTATAAATTTTAATAATAAAATAATATATAAAAATAATAAGAAAATTATAAAAGAAAATTATGTCGCACAATCTGCATGTTTCATTGCGTTATTATCACAAATAAAACAATTGTCTCCAAGCACAACTATACAATATGACCACAAAATCTATAATAATATTTGGATAAAGGGTGAAGATGTCAGTTTTACAAGGCTGGACATCACTTTTGGACATTACTGTATATTTATGACTCGTCACTTGATTCAACTACCAAAAGTTCAGACACTGTACTAAAAATAGGAAACATGTCTTGTATTATTATTATAACTAGATTTATATCTAGTTATAAATGAAGAGATCATCTAACATCAGTGTGGCATATTGGTGTTGATCATGGAATAATGGCGACTGTTTTATTAAGAAAATATATAAATCAAAGTAGGGAAATAAACAAGTTGAACTGCCTATTAACCTGCTGGGATACAACAAAGTATTCTTTTAACATCACAAATATTAAACACTTCACTTTCAACAAATGAAAGCATTTGCAGACTCTCGTGTTTTTTTGTCTTGTTTCATTGTGCAAATGATGAATGACATCATCATCGTCACATGACTAATGACATCATCTGTCTGTCAGTTTTTTTCCTGGTTCTCAAAGCTGCAGGTTCAGATGGATCAAGATGAAGCCACTAAATACAGGTGTGTGTTCGTGTCCGGTTTCATTGAGAGCATCCATGACAATATAATATGAGAAGTTCTCGTTGTGCACACGCAATTAAAGATGGAAGGAATGCTCAAAATTAAAATTGTACAGTTCACAGTCAAGCTCTAACTGTTCCTTTTAATGACTGAGAGCACTGCAGTTGCACTAAAAGCTGATGTTGGATAAACAGAGTTGTGCTTCACTCCACAGGAAGACCCGAGATGTTTTGAACGGCTATCAGGAGCAGTGCGATGCCATTTTAAACGACGTGAACGCTGCTCTGGAGCACCTGGACTCTCTGCAGAAGCAGTATCTGTTTGTGTCCACCAAAACAGGGACGCTTCATGAGGCCTGTGAACAACTGCTGAAGGAGCAGGTCTGATGATGTGACCTCGATCACATGCTCAAATCACATGCTCACCAAGTCTGCATTTATTTGATCAAAAATACAGTAAAAATTGTGAAATATTATTACAGCATATTAGAATGATTTCTGAAGGATCATGTGACACTGAAGACTGGAGTAATGATGCTGAAAATTCAGCTTTGATCACAGGAATAAATTACACTTTACTATATATTCACATAGAAAACAGCTGATTTACACTGAAATAATATTTCACTATTTTTACTGTATTTTTGATCAGATAAATGCAGCCGAGCAGAAGAGACTCTTTTAAAATAAAAACATTAACAAATTCCAAACATTTGAGCGGCAGTGTGTGTAATTAGAGATGCGTTCACACACATACATTGATTTATTAAACAAGGTTTGTTTAACTTCTCTCTCTGCCGTTAACAGTCGGAGCTGGTGGATCTTGCCGAGAGCATCCAGGAGAAACTGTCATATTTTAATGAACTGGAAAACATAAACACGGTAATGCCGTTTCCAAAACGTGTTCGTCACGTGTTTGTCATCTGCTTATTAACCGGCTCTCCTCCTGTAGAAACTCAACTCGACGACGTTATCGGTGAACAGCGAGGGATTCATTCCGATGCTTTCCAAATTAGATGAGTGCATAGAATACGTTTCATCACATGTAAGCAAAACATTGTGTACAGTGTTGGAGTATTCTTCTGGACAAGAACATGTGTATAATCTATTCCTCGTGTCTTCTTCCAGCCAAATTTCAAAGACTATCCAGTCTATCTCTCCAAATTCAAGCAGTGCCTGTCCAAAGCCATGCAGCTCATCAAGAGCCACACTGTCAACACCTTGCAGAACCTCACGGGTCAGCTGACTAAAAGGGTACGTTTAGTGTAAAGTAAAGCCTTGATAATTATTAGTCCTCAGCTGACTGTATTATTTCATTGACAGGACCCGCTGGGCGCTCCAAACGCAGACAACGCCTTCACACTCTACTACGTGAAGTTCAGAGCAGCGGCGCCTAAAGTTCGAGTAAGTCTTGTGACACCAGATCTCTTCACCTGTTTAACCCTTGTGCGGTGTTCGTTTGGGGTCTCCACAGACCACAGGCAACAAAATGTAATTTTGTAACAAAATAATTGTTTTTTTTTAAACAAATGTAATTTTACTGTTTATTAATGTTTTTCCTCCACATTTGTGCAGTTTTTGGAGGATTTATCTTATTTTATAAATTTATATAAAATGTGAAAATGTAAAAATTCAAAAAATTATGTAAAATTCACTTTTTAAAGACCCACATTTCTGACTTTAATTCATGGGGATAACATGGATAATTTGACATGGTTTAGTGTGAGATTTTTGCCCATCTTTTGGAAAATGCAGTTTTAAAAGTAAAAAATCACTTTATCCAGTAGATGGCAGCAGAGCTCCACTATTGCTGTTTGACTGAATGAAAGACATCTTTACACAAGTATTTTCAGTTGGATTCATATCTAAAAATTATGAAATCACTATTATGACAATAAAAATTACTTTTTGTCAAAGTTTAGTATTTATTGTAATGAAAAACATCAGTTTTTCAATATTGTTACATTATGATGAGACCCGCTTAGAAAATGGACAAAATTCATCCTCAGAATCAACATTATTGAAAAACTTTTTTTTTCAGTACAAAAAAATGCTAACTTTGACAAAAGTAGCTTTTATTGTCATTATTGTGATTTCATAATATTTCATTGATTTATCATAATACTTGTGAAAAGATGTCTTTCAGTCAGTCAAACAGCAAATAGTGGAGCTCTGCTGCCATCTACTGGATAAAGTGATCATTTTTTACTTTTAAAACTGCATTTTCCAAAAGATGGGCAAAAATCTCACACTAAACCATGTCAAATTATCCATGTTATCCCCATGAATGAAAGTTAGAAATGTGGGTCTTTTATAAAGTGAATTTTACATAAAAAGCTGTTTTTGTATAAAAACCTACTCAACAAAATATTTATTTATTTATATAAATTTAAAAGATATGATAAATCCTCCAAAAACTGCACAAATATGAAGTAAAACATTAATAAACAGAGTAAAATTACATTTGTTTTTTAAAAAACAATTATTTGTTACAAAACTACATTTTGTTGCCTGTCTGGAGACCCCAAAGACCCTGAGTGTGACTTTTTTTTCTACACTAACATAAAAACAAGATATGCTCCTATATATGTTTTTTTTTTTTTTTTTATATGTTAACAACTGTACAAAGTTTCATGTCATTTGGATAAAGAGAACATTTTTTTTTATTTTAGCAAACGTCGGTTAAAATTAGACTTTTAACCCTGTAAAGCCTGACATAGTCCAATAAGTGCGCACAGTGCAATAATAGTCCAAAACATCATTTTTTGGGGGGAAATGGAACAGTTTATTGAACCTTTTAATCAATCAATAAATAAATGAATAAATTTGCATGTTTTTTGTAGAGTATCATATTTGATCCATCAGGCTTTTATGGCTCATATAGTCTGATATAGTGAGAATATGGAGCTCAATTTTATGTTAATTTGGTGCAGATTCTGAAATTTATATGAAATTCTGAAGCTTGTAATGAGATCTTTATAACAGTATAGCAGATAAAATGCATATTGATATCAATATCTGTCAATAACATGTCTTAGTAAGATGATATTTAAATGTTCAGTTTTATGATCAAATCTCTGTGGTTTTAAAACATATAATGCAATGATGATCGAGAGATGAACAAATAAACCTGATAATCATATTTGATACTCGTGATTTTTATAATAAATGATGTCTGGATAATACCTGCTTCAGTCCTGATGAAATATTACTAACAATATCAAAGTTATTCTCACGTTTACTTGATAAAAATCAAGATTTCACAGCAGAAAGACACGAGCTGAAGGAGGACGACGTTTGTACAATTATACTAAAAGACTTTTTGCAAGCATCAAATGTGATACAGTAGGATTTATAGCAATAATTCATCTAATCTAAGTTGTTCCAAAACCTAAATAATTTAGTTGACATATATATTTTTTGTTTGTTTCAGAGGCTCATTGAGCAAGTTGAACAGCGGTCTGAAATAATCCCAGAGTGAGTGATGGGAACCTTCTTTCATTTAAACCTGAAGAAATGAGTAATGTGCAACAGTGGAAAGATTGAATCGTCTTTCTCCCACAAATGCCATGTGATGAGAAATAACTCGTGACTGAATCTCTTCCAGGTATCAGCAGCTCTTGGACGAGATTCACCAGTGTTATTTGGACCAGAGAGAAGTTCTGCTCAGTCCCAGTATAAACTCCACCATCACGGACCTCACCAGCCAGAACAGCAAGGATCACTGCGCTCTGGTGAGGCAATCAACTTCTGTTTCTCTTTAGGGAAATCATACTGAAATCATCACTGATTATTTGGGGCAAATCACTGAAGGTGTGTACGCAACTGTTGTATCTGGTAGTGTTCTTATTATTCTTCCTCCTTCTTCTTCTTCCGCTCTTGAGTCTACGGCTGCCCATAGAACCACTTGTGGAAAAATGGTGAAATTTGGCACACAGATAGAGGACAGTCGGAACATTAACCACAGTGAATTTGGAGTCTCTAACTCATTCCCTCTAGCGCCATCAACTGTCCGAATTTGCATTTGCTTTTATGCTAATAATCCGGACTATTCAATTGCACCCTATGGTGTCATTTTCTGCCATGATGTCCTGGACGGTTCGTCCGATTTTCACCAAAATTGGCACAGATCATCTTCAGATCGTGTTTGCAATAATCTATTAAAAGCTTTTTGATTGACCCAACTGTTTTCAAATAACACACAAGCGGATTTGACAAAGAGCATGTCAAAATGGATGCGAGGCCAGATCTCCACAACACTTTAGCGTATTGAGACGAATATTGGTACGTGTCATCACAAACATGACCTGAGGCTACATGCAGAGTTTCAGCACAGTGCCACCTACTGGTCAGGAGATAATAAAAAAAGTTTTTTTTGCTTATAACTTCTGAACGGTTTGTCCAAATATCGTAAAACTGGTGTATTTTGATTCAGTGCGGTATTTTTCCTCAGTATTTTTGTCTTGTTTTCCAGTACAAATATCTAAACATTCTTAAATCAAGATACATTTACTGGAGAAGCGAAATGACTGAAGATATTAAGACTTCTTTACTGAAAAATGAAGTGAGTTTTTGCTTAAAACAAGAAGAAATATCTTCAGAAAGTTGTGGAAGATCAGAATCAGCAGTGCTTTTCTGATTGCTTTTGACTGAAAGTTAAAGTATGTTTTATGGGTCGTTCAACTGAATTATCTTGAACTGAAGTCGATACTTTTGCAATCGACTCTTAATTCCCAACGTCTCTGAATCAATTCTTTTTGGAATCACTCTTGATTCCCAATGCCTCGGAATTGAGTAATCGGTTCATTTTAGAATCAACTCTTGATTCCCAACATCTCTGAATCAATTCATTTTGGAATTGACTCTTGATTCCCAATGCCTCGGAATCAAGGAATTGATTCTTTTTGGAATCGACTCTTGACTCCCAATGCCTCGGAATAAAGGAAGTGGTTTTTAAATCTTGATTCCCATCACTTCGGAATCGAAGAATCAATTATTTTTGGAATCGTCTCTTCATTCCCAACTCCTTACAAATGAGGATTCCCATCGGCTAGGAATCAAGGAATCGATTCTTTTGGAATCGTCTCTTGATTCCTAACGCCTTGGAATGGAGGAATCGATTATTTTTGCAATTGACTCTTGATTTATTTTTATTTATTTATTTATTAAGGACAATGCACAGAAAAACATTAATCTCAAGTAGAGAGAAGATGCTCTGCACCAGATTTAGCTATTAGCTAATTTCCATCTGTAGTCCTTGGGCTACAAAATTAAAATTGTCAAAATTAAAATTCCTCCTCTTAATCGAGGAATTGATTCATTTTGGAATTGACTCTTGATTCCCAACGCCTCGGAACTGAGGAATTGATTCTTTTTGGAATTGACTCTTGATTCCCAATGTCTCGGAATCAAGGAATCAATTCATTTTGGAATCGACTCTTGATTCACAACATCTCTGAATCAATTCATTTTGGAATTGACTCTTGATTCCCAATGCCACGGAACTGAGGAATTGATTCTTTTTGGAATCGACTCTTGATTCCCAACATCTCTGAATCAATTCATTTTGGAATCAACTCTTGATTCCCAATGCCACGGGACTGAGGAATTGATTCTTTTTGGAATCGAGTCTTGATTCCCAACGCCTCGGAATCAAGGAATCGGTTCATTTTGGAATCGACTTTTGATTCCCAATGCCTCGAAATTGAGGAATCGGTTGATTTTGGAATCGGCTCTTGATTCCCAATGCCTTGGAATCGAGGAACTGTTTTTGAATAATGCGCGAGTGTATTCGAGCACTTCAAAATGGATGCGAGGCTACATCTCCACAACATTTTAGCATATTGAGACGAATATTGGTACGTGTCATCACAAACATGACCTGAGGCTACATACTGCGTTTCAACACAGCGCCACCTACTGGTCAGGAGATAATAAAGGTTTTTTGCTTATAACTTCTGAACAGTTTGTCCAAATATCATAAAACTGTTGTATTTTGATTCAGTGAGGTATACTTGTTTTCCAGCACAAATATCTAAACATTCTTAAATCAAGATACATTTACTGGAGAAGCAAAATGACTGAAGATATTAAGTCTTCTTTACTGAAAAATTAAGTGAGTTTTTGCTTAAAACAAGAACAAGTTTCTTCAGAAAGTTGTGGAAGATCAGAATTTTTGCAGTTTTGTTTGTGCTTTTCTGATTGCTTTGACTGAAAGTTAAAGTATGTTTTATAGGCCATTTAACTGAACTATCTTAAAATATCAAAGACAATGTAATTCGTAATGATATGAGCTCATCACTGCTGATGCTATCAGATCCATGTGTCGTAGATGTTGTTTGTTTGAAATGTTCAGCTAGTGATTGGAGATGTTGTTTCAGGTGCGCAGTGGCTGTGCGTTCATGGTCCACGTTTGTCAAGATGAACACCAGCTTTACAATGAGTTCTTCTCCAAACCCACGTCCAAACTGGAGTGAGTACCAGAATCATCCAAACATGAAAACTCTCATCATTGTTCTGACTCATTTACTGTGTGAAACACAACATGAGCTGTTAGAATCAAGCTGAATCGCTTTGCTTTTAACTATATTTGTATTATTATAATAGTACTTGAGAATATTGTCATGTCGTGTAATTTGATGTATTTGTGACAGTGAGCTTCTGGAGAAACTCTGCCTGTCCCTGTATGACTTCTTGAGGCCTCTGATCATCCATGTGGTCCATCTGGAGACGCTGTCTGAGCTCTGTGGCATCCTGAAGAACGAGATGCTGGAGGATCACGTCCTAAACAACGGTAAAAGAAGCTTTTCCCACCACCATGTCTATCCTCTAAAGTGTTTTTTGACCTTGCATGCATGTGAACATGTTGTAGGAGACTCCAAAACAAAAGGGACCCTTTAAAAAAACCTGATGGGGCACATTAACTGTTAGAGATTTTACTAAACACAAACAGGATGGAAAGTGATATTGAGAACACTGCAATAAAGCAGTAAAATGTGGAAAAGCCATAATATTTTGTGTTGGTTTGTCACAGTGGTCCAGCTGGCAGCGTTTGATGCATTAGTGAAGCAGATGCTGGAGGACGTGCAGGAGCGTTTGGTCTACAGGACACACATCTACATCCAACCGACATCACTGGGTACAATCCTGCACCAGGAGACCTGGCCTACCCCGACAAACTAGAGATGATGGAGGTGAGCGGCGACTGCAGCCAAAAGATCGCTTAAAGGGGACCTGTGAGTGGGTTGAGTTAGTTAGTAGTGTGTTGAAACTGCCGGTTATGGTAAGGGGCGGGACATTTCCCAAACACCAATCACAACACACTGCTCCAGCCGACCAATCAGAGCACATTGATCTTTTCAGAAGGAGGGGCTTCATAGAGACAGAAACTAAACAGAGCGTTACTGACAGACTGGGAAGAGAGGAGCTGCAACAATGGAGAATATGAGGAAAAACGCTAAACCATGGAGATTATAAGACTAGTTTATTACAACTTAATATTTTTTTTGAACTAGTTAATTGAAACGAACAGTCCAAAAGAACCTGTTCGCAGAAATGAATTGGACTTCCAATTATTATTAGCAAGCGAGAGGCGAATTAATGAGTAGCATTGTTGAACTGAAGTCGATTCCCCTGGATGGAATCGATTACAATTTTTGCAATCGACTCTTGATTCCCAACGTCTCGGAATTGAGGAATCAATTCATTTTGGAATCGACTCTTGATTTCCAACTCCTCTGAATCGAGGAATTGATTCATTTTGGAATTGACTCTTGATTCCCAACGCCTCGGAATAGAGGAATTGGTTCATTTTGGAATCGACTCTTGATTCCCAACATCTCTGAATCAATTCATTTTGGAATCGACTCTTGATTCCCAACGCCTCGGAATCAAGGAATCTGTTCATTTTGGAATCGACTTTTGATTCCCAACGTTTCTGAATCAATTCATTTTTGATTCCCAATGCCTCGGAACTGAGGAATTGATTCTTTTTGGAATCGACTCTTGATTCCCAACATCTCGGAATCGAGGAATCAATTCATTTTGGAATCGACTCTTGATTCCCAATGCCTCGGAATTGAGGAATCAATTCATTTTGGAATCGACTCTTGATTCCCAATGCCTCGGAATCAAGGAATCGGTTCATTTTGGAATCGACTCTTGATTCCCAACGTCTCGGAACTGAGGAATTGATTCTTTTTGGAATCGAGTCTTGATTTCCAATGTCTCGGAATCAAGGAATCAATTCATTTTGGAATCGACTCTTGATTTGGAATTTCCGACTTGATTCATCTCTGAATCAATTCATTTTGAAATGACTCTGATTCCCAATTGAGGAATTAATTCCTTGAAGGAATCAATTCATTTTGGAATCGACTCTTGATTCCCAACGTCTCGGAACTGAGGAATTGATTCTTTTTGGAATCGACTCATGATTCCCAATGTCTTAGAATCGATGAATCAATTCATTTTAGAATTGACTCTTGATTTCCAACTCCTCTGAATCGAGGAATTGATTCATTTTGGAATTGACTCTTGATTCCCAACGCCTCGGAACTGAGGAATTGATTCTTTTTGGAATTGACTCTTGATTCCCAATGTCTCGAATCAAGGAATCAATTCATTTTGGAATCGACTCTTGATTCCCAACATCTCAGAATCGAGGAATCAATTCATTTTGGAATCGACTCTTGATTCCCAACGCCTCGGATCAAGGAATCGGTTCATTTGGAATCAACTTTTGATTCCAACATCTCTGAATCAATTCATTTTGGAATCGAGATTCCAACTCGAACTTGGAATCGACTCTTGATTCCCAACATCTCGGAATCGAGGAATCAATTCATTTTGGAATTGACTCTTGATTCCCAATGCCTCGGAAATTTGAGGAATCGATTATAAAAAAAATTAAAAAAAATAAAAATAAAAATAAATAGACTCTAGATTCCCATCAGCTCGAAATCGATTCTTTTGGAATCGTCTCTTGATTTCCAAGTCCTTGAAATGGAGGAATCGATTCTTTTTGGAATCGTCTGAACGACATAAAGCTGCTTGGTTTGAGAGTGACTTCTGTGTGATCTGTGTTTTATATATCACTACACTAATGAGAACAGACAGTGGACTTTTTTGCATGCAAAATTATGCTGACATTTCACTAATGTGACTCTGCTTTAGACCAAAGATGCTGGCAAATCTCTTTTACGACCGAACTAGTGTAACTAAGAAACTATTGATATTCATGGCCTACTCAGCAATGGTGTTGACATGATGAAATTGCAGATGTTTTGTCTTAAAGCATAATAAAAACACCACACAGACACATAAACAACATTAACACTTGATTTCCACTCAGAGTCTTTATCTAATATTAACACATGAGACCTTCTTTATTGTAAAGTGTTACCATAAAAACTATAATAGTATCTCAGCTATACTAAGATAACACTGCCTGGAAAGCGCTGCCGTTTCTTTTTTAATGCAAATGCATCAGTGTTGTTATCATTCACAATGTTTTGAACAGTGAATTCTCATCTGACTGCTTTTCTCTGTTGTAGAAAATCGCTCAGAGTCTGAAAGAGGAGCAGATGAAGCAAACCTCGAGCTCTTTCTCCGACGTTCAGCTGGAGGAGTCTGATAACAGGAAGCTCATCAGCTCTGGTGTGTGTCGCGTGTTTGTCGTGACACACAGTTTCTGGAATCATCAGATTATAATCTAATCAATAAAATGCTTTGTGTTTCCTGCAGATCCTCGAGCGCAGACCGCAGTTTCTCCTGCAGATCTTCATGGCATGTGGTATCCGACTGTCCGACGAACGCTAGTCTGCCTGTCCAAACTCTACCGCTGCATAGACGTGAGTATTCTAGACTGATCAATGATTAATAACTACAGCCGTCTGTCACTGACTTTCTTTTGTGGTACATAGAAGTTACTATCCGTATTAACAAGAGCAGTAAGGGTATCTTTAAAAAATGACCTTTTATGATCTTTCAAATACAGAAAATAATATGGGGTCAGTAAATAATGAGTGTTTTTCTTGTTTTGTCCTGTAGAGGGCAGTGTTTCAAGGTCTGTCACAGGAAGCGCTGTCCGCCTGCATCCAGTCTCTCCTCAAAGCCTCTGATGTCATTCAGAAGAACAAGGTGAGAGAGCTTGATGCACCTCTGTACAGCACAACCAGTCATTAAATCATTTCATACATGAGAAATTCAAACATGAAAGCATAATGAACGAATCAAGCTTTAGTGATGTTAATTTAATTTAGCCAAAACTGAAAATAATGTTTATTTAATAGTCAATTCACCTTATTTTTCATAGTAATTAGTTAGAGATTGAGTTCATGAGAACAAGAACGAGATGAGATGAGATTTTCACACAGTGTTTTTAAGAAATCCTCAATGACGAAACACATGACTAGAAAAATAGCCTGCAGGTGCATTTGAAATGTTTTAATTAATCATCTTGTAATGAATGTCATTTCAGTTCTACTTTGAGTATGAATCATGCATTGAAAGACAGCAGTATTCAAACACTGTAAAAGGCCACAAACTGTATGATGTCATATGCACATGAAGGACTGTGAAGTCCAACTGGAACTGGTCCTTTTCTAAGGGTTAAGTTCACTTATAACATGAAAGTAAGGTTAATAATATAACTTGGAGAACAAAATTGTCAGTTTTACTCAAATTAGGGTGATGCAAAAATGAGTACACCCCACAACAAAAACTACTGCATCTAGTACTTTGTATGGCCTCCATGATTTTTAATGACAGCACCAAGTCTTCTAGGCATGAATGAACAGGTTGGCGACATTTTGCAACATCTATTCTTCAAGAATGAGCTCTTTTAGAGGCTGGATGTTGGATGGAGAGTGATGCTCAACAGAATTCCCCACAGGTGTTGGATTGGGTTCAGATCAGGAGCCACTGAATCACTTTCACCCTGTTCTTCTTCACAAATCCAACAGTGGCCTTAGATCTGTGTTTAGGATCATTGTCATGTTGAGAAGTGCACGACGACCAAGGGCACGGAGTGATGGTAGCATCTTCTCTTTCAGTATAGAGCAGTACATCTGTGAATTCATGATGCCATCAATGAGATGCAGCCCCACATAAGGACACTGACACCACCATGTTTCACTGTAGGCTCAATGCATTTTTCTTTGTATTCCTCACCTTTGCGATGCCATCAGTTCCAAAAACATTTATCTCGGTCTCATCACTCCAGACTATAGAGTCGCAGTAGTCTTCATCTTTGTCAGCATGGGCCCTGGCAAACTCTAGGCGGGCTTTTTTGTGCCTGGGCTTTAGGAGAGGCTTCTTTCGTGGACGGCACCCATGCATGCCATTCCTCTGCAGTGTACGGCGTATTGTGTCACGGAAATAGTCACCCCAGTTTGGCTTTCTACTTCTTTAGATAACTGCAGTGAACTTGCATGCCGATTTTTTTCAACCTTCTCATCAGAAGACGCTCCTGTCGAGTGGACGAACTTCCGTGGACGACCTGGACGTCTGTGAAATCTTTTCTAAATTTTTGTACCACTTTTGCTACAGTATTCTGACTGATAAGTAAAGCTTTGCTGATCTTCTTCACCTTTCTGGTGTAAGAAATGACTTTCTTTCTCAGGTCTTGTGACATTTCTCTTCCATGTGGTGCCATTGCTGACAGTAAGAAATGGGTTTTTAACACACTTTTATTGTCATCTGTCTGCTGGACACCTGTGTAATGAATAATTAGACTCACCTGACCTTTAGACACTTAAATTAGACATTTGTAGTCTAAAATTTAGCTTTGCTCCAGAGACTTTCAGTGGGGTGTACTCATTTTTGCATCACCCTAATTTGAGTAAAACTGAAAATTTAGTTCTCTAAGTTATATTATTAACCTTACTTTCACAGATGTTATATAAAACTTTAGGAAATTGTTTTTGTGTTCTTTGAGATAGTTTAAAATTTAACTTTTCAAAGGGGGTGTACTCATTTATGCTGAGCACTGTATATTATATTGTATTACATTCTATAAAAACACAGGATTCCTATAGAGTTACACAAGAAGTGTGTCTGATAATGTGTCATATGGCTACGTTAGGATTGCTCAGTAACGTTTCTGATGACGCCGTTTAGTGAAGCTTCAGTTCCAGAGAGTAAACGCTGTGCTGGATCTCAGACGTGTAAAATGAACCTTTGTACTTTCTTCACAGACTCAAATAGACGGGCAGCTCTTCCTTATCAAACATCTCCTTATCATGCGCGAACAGATCGCCCCGTTCCACGCTGACTTCGCCATTAAAGAGATTTCTCTGGATTTGAAGAAGACCAGAGGTATGTTTCTGTGGGTAAATCTGAATGTTTATTTGTCCACTGCTGAACAAACAACAAAAATCAGATTCGTTTTTCATGCATCCAGCATTTTTTGTGCATTTGATATCATTATATAAAAACTGTGAACTGTTGATATGTGTGTAATATCAGTGAAGCGGCAGCAGATGGCAGAACAACATTAGTTTCTCTTCTTCCTCAGACGCCGCTTTCAAAATCTTCAATCCCAAGGCTGTGCACCATTTCTTCCGGCTGAACAGCCATAATGCCATCCTTGAGTTTCTGCTGGAGGTAACGTCTTTTATTTATTTATTCTTCTTGTCTGCTCTTCAAAGTCTCCAGCCCTCACACCTGACTCGTGATCCATAATGAATGATTTATGGCTCGCATTTGAATCATTCATCATAAGCTAATGCTTTCACACCAGGGTTCGCCGGAGATAAAAGAGCACTACATCGACTCAAAGAAGGACGTGGATCGACACCTGAAGTCCAGCTGTGAGCACTTCATCCAGCAGCAGACGCACATGTTTGTGGGAAACCTGGAGGAGTTCCTCAGCAAGGTCAAGTTTCACTCATGAGTTCAGGGTCGGCAAACACATTTGTGTCGAATGCAGTCATGAATGGTGCAAAGTGAAAGCGTATTTCCAGTTTAGTTATTAAAGAGGATCTGTTCTCTAATCAGTGTCTGTTTCTGAACTCTCTGAAACGCCTCCATTGCAGTCTTGAGTTTTCTTCATATGTTCCTCATTCACAATCACAGGTTGCAGCTTTAAAAACGATGGCGGTTCAAGGAGGGCCGACGTACAACCTCTCGCAGCAGCCCTGGGCTCAGCCTGGTGAGTCGACAACTTCTAATTATCTAATAATTAGCCCTAATTAGCTGTTTGAGGACATTAAACGATCTGCTGCACATCTAGAAACACTTCTATATCACTGAAGCGTGAATTTGACTGATTTACATGTAAAACGCTAATTGACCCTTCACAAAGACTCGCCCCCCCTTTGTCCGGCAAGCCATGGCGCCGTCACGCCACACGCAGTGAAAAATACATCGCGGAGCAAAGAGGACACTGACAACACGTCGACAGACAAGACAGAGCAGGTTACTTATGATATTAAAGGTGCCCTAGAATCAAAAATTGAATTTATATTGCCATAGTTGAATAACAAGAGTTCAGTACATGGAAAAGACATACACTGAGTTTCAAACCTCATTGCTTCCTCTTTCTTATATAAATCTCATTTGTTTAAAAGACTTCCGGAAAACACGCGGATCTCAACATAACACCGACTGTTACATAACATTTGGGATCATTAATATGTACGACCCCAATATTTGCATATGCCAGCCCATTCGACGCATTAGACAAGGAAAGGCAGTATTAACGTCTGGATCTGTGCACAGCTGAATCATCAGACTAAGTAAGCAAGCAAGAACAACAGCGAAAAATGGCAGATGGAGCAATAATAACTGACATGATCCATGATATCATGATATTTTTAGTGATATTTGTAAATTGTCTTTCTAAATGTTTCGTTAGCATGTTGCTAATGTACTGTTAAATGTGGTTAAAGTTACCATCGTTTATTACTGTATTCATGGAGACAAGAGCCGTCGCTATTTTCATTTTTTAACACTTGCAGTCTGTATAATGCATAAACACAACTTCATTCTTTATAAATCTCTCCAACAGTGTAGAATTAGCCGTTAGCCACAGAGCATAGCCTCAAACTCATACAGAATCAATGTAAACATCAAAATAAATACTTTACTCACATAATTCGAAGCATGCATACAGCATGCATGACGAACATCTTGTAAAGATCCATTTGAGGGTTATATTAGCTGTGTGAACTTTGTAAATGCACTGTAATATAGTCGAGAGCTCCTGTGGCAGGGAGCAGGCGAATTAAAGGGGCGGCGCGCTGCCAAAATCAGTGTATAGTTAATGATGCCCCAAAATAGGCAGTTAAAAAAATTCATTTAAAAAAATCTATGGGGTATTTTGAGCTGAAACTTCACAGACACATTCAGAGAACACCTTAGACTTATATTACATCTTGTGAAAAAGCATTCTTGGGCACCTTTAAACAAAGTCCCAGCTTTCAAATTATGTAATTTTTTTTTTAAGAAATTCAAACAATGAAAAGCGTTTTATGTCTCTTTAATGTGTCGTGACAGATCGCTGTAGCGCCTCAGCTCAAGCGGCTCGTGAACCGATCATCTCTTCCTACTAGTTCATTTATAGCATCAAATAAACATGAATGAACATCAGAAGGAATGTTTAAAGGTGCCATCGAACGTTTTTACAAGATGTAATATAAGTCTAAGGTGTCCCCTGAATGTGTCTGTGAAGTTTCAGCTCAAAATACCCCATAGATTTTTTTAGTTAATTTTTTAACTGCCTATTTTGGGGCATTAAATATGAGCCGATTTATGCTGTGCGGCCCCTTTAAATCTCGTGCTCTCCGCCCACGGAGCTCGCGCTGGCCTTAAACAACATAAACAAAGTTTACACAGCTAATATAACCCTCAAATGGATCTTTACAAGTGTTCGTCATGCATGCATGCATCGGATTATGTGAGTATTGTATACTGTTATTTGTTTACATTGATTCTGTATGAGTTTGATATGCTCCGTGGCTAACGGCTAATGCTACACTGTTGGAGAGATTTATAAAGAATGAAGTGTGTTTATGAATTATACAGACTGCAAGTGTTTAAAATGAAAATAGCGACGGCTCTTGTCTCCGTGAATTAGTAAGAAACGATGTAACTTTAACCACATTTAACAGTACATTAGCAACATGCTAACGAAACATTTAGAAAGACATTTACAAATATCACTAAAAATATCATGATATCATGGATCATGTCAGTTATTATTGCTCCATCTGCCATTTTTCGCTATTGTTCTTGCTTGCTTACCTAGTCTGATGATTCAGCTGTGCACAGATCCAGACGTTAATACTGGCTGCCCTTGTCTAATGCCTTGAACATGGGCTGGCATATGCAAATATTGGGGTCGTACATATTAATGATCCCGACTGTTACGTAACAGTCGGTGTTATGTTGAGATTCGCCTGTTCTTCAGAGGTCGTTTAAAACAAATGAGATTTATATAAGAAGGAGGAAACAATGGAGTTTGAGACTCACTGTATGTCATTTCCATGTGCTGAACTCTTGTTATTCAACTATGCCAAGATAAATTCAATTTTTCATTCGAGGGCACCTTTAAAACGTGGAAATACGTAAATACACACCATTTTTCAAGTTCAAGTCCACCGAGGTTAATCTTCTAACTCCTGACTGCTTTGTCAGAGAAAATGGCGGATTTGGCGTTCTGATTGGTTAGATCGCTTGTCAATCAAACTCCCGGCGAAGGGTCAATTGCCTGTTTATTCACTGTTCACTTCAGAATTCAAATGTCCTGATAATTTACTCACCCCCATGTCAATCAAGATCTTCATGTCTTTCTTTCTTCAGTGGAAAAGAAATGAAGGAAAACATTCCAGGATTTTTCTCCATATAGTGGACTTCACTGGGGTTCAACGGGTTGAAGGTCCAAATGTCAGTTTCAGTGCAGCTTCAAAGAGCTCTACATGATCCCAGACGAGGAATAAGAGTCTTATCTAGAGAAACCATCGGACATTTTCTAAAAAAATAAACATTATATACTTTTTAACCACAAATGCTCGTCTTGCACTGCTCTGTGATGCTCCACGCATGACGTAATCATGTTGGAAAGGTCACGCGTGATGCAGGCAGAGGTAATGATCTCATTTTCTCCTCCAACATCGTTGTTTTACCTTTTTTTGTAAAGGCTGTTTGACTTCGTCTTTGACGTTCACTTTGTAAACACTGGATCAGTACTTCCGCCTACGTCACGCGTGATCTTTCCAACATGATTACGTCATGCGTGGAGCATCACAGAGCAGTGCAAGACGAGCATTTGTGGTTAAAAAGTATATAATGTTTATTTTTTTAGAAAATGTCCGATGGTTTCTCTAGATAAGACTCTTATTCCTCGTCTGGGATCATGTAGAGCTCTTTGAAGCTGACTGAAACTGACATTTGGACCTTCAACCCGTTGAACCCCAGTGAAGTCCACTATATGGAGAAAAATCCTGGAATGTTTTCCTTCATTTTTTTCCAACTGAAGAAAGAAAGACATCTTGGATGACATGGAGGGAGTAAATTATCAGGACATTGTAATTCTGAAGTCAACTAATCCTTTAATGAGGATGTATTTTCTATATTTCAGCCAAAATTAATGACCTTGTGATGACCACCTATCGGATTCTGAAGAACAAGCTGCCCATCACCTTACAAAGCCTGTCGTTGTATCTGGCCAATAGGACACAGAGTTCATTCTGTTCAAGCCGGTCAGGGTGAGTATCATAAAATACTGATTAAGTCTTGGTTATTCTAGTGTCATTACTGTACTAAGGCAGGATTGGTCAGTAAGATTTGAAGGCGGGGCCAAGCACATGTGATGATGAAGATCTGATGAGTTCCCTCTGGTTTCAGAACAACGTTCAGCAGGTGTTCCAGAGACTGCATGCGTTCCTGCAGGAGGAGTACAGCGGAGAGGACCTGCAGATCATCGCGTGTCCCTCCATGGAGCAGGTGCTGTACTCGAGCTTTATTCACTGTCATGAACATCAATAACTGCTGCAGAAGTCATCGATTATGAAATGAGTTCAGCTTCAGCTGTGAAAGCAGCTCTACAGAAGACATTATTCAGATCAGTAACAGTAAACATCACTGAATCAAGTTCACTTGAACATTGAGTCATTTCTTGTTCTCCTGCCATCAGATCAATCTGCTGCTGTCTGTGAAGTAGATCTTCCGTCCTCGGACCACGACAGCGCTGGGAAAAGAGACGGAAAACCTCCCGAGAGGGCTTCATCCTGAACCTTCCAGAAGATTCTGGAGACAGACGAGTCTTTAAGACCAAAGACAGTGTGACCCGTCCCGCCCCGCCGCAGGTGCTGGGTGTCATTGATACTGAATCAGTTTGTACAGATTTAAATTATACGGAGGCGGGAATGATGCGAGTCGATTGACCGGCACATTATCCGCCAGGGGGCGCTGTGTGTCCGGGGCTACAGGAGTTTGAAGGATGAAAGAGTAAATCTGGACTGATAAGAGAGCAAATGCATGTAAAGGTGATGATGAGCATTAATTTATTATTTCACTCAGAAATGTTAATTCTCATGTAATTTTATTTTGTCCCGACGAGCGCATCATGTCCATCATCCGTCAAGCTGCGAAAACTCTGATGTTGTATGAAAGATTGATTTATACAGGTTTGGAATGACGTGAGGACGAGTAAATAACTTCCTTTTCATTTTAGGGTGAATTATTCTTCATCTTGAGTTTAGGAGATGTTTGTGAAGAATCCTCTCTCTCTCTCTCTCTTTGGGCTTTTTATATATGCTATAAGTTTCATATAATATTTGATACGAATGACCCTTCATTTCTGTAGATTGTGATGATTTCATGTCGATCCTGAACTAAAGCTGAAGGTTTCTCACACGTTTTCTCTGACATGTTGTGATTTATTCTGAATTAATGCTCTCAAACTTCTCATGAACTTTTACGGCTTGGAAATGAGATCTGACGCGATCGTTACGTGACGGAGCATTTAAAATGGTTTTTTAGGGCCAACAATCTTCATTTTCTCTTGCATTATGGGAAATTTCCTTTAGCTTCAACAGATGAAGATCTTAAAACACTTTCCCAGTGCCTTTACTTCTGCCGTTTAATAAAGCTGATGCTGATTTATGGAAGTAATAACTCTTTAAAGCAGAAAACATCAAATGTGCTTCATGCTGAAGTGAATCCATCAGATTTACAGTGGGAGCAGCAGCACTATTTAGATGTTTCTTTGACACATTTTATTAGTAGTAGTGTTTACTATTAGAGATGTGATCCAAAGTTCATTCGTCCTGCAGATTCCTCAAATCACACTCTCTAAAGAGAGTTCGTTTAAGGAAAACTTTTCCATGCAATTACAAGACTAAAACGAATTCACTATTTCAGTTGTTTTGATTAATAGATTTTAATTCTTGTGTTAGATCATTGCATGTTAAAAACAATTATGTTTATTATGAACTTCGTTCCAACAGAATAGGTTAATTTAAACTGTGCAAAATTCAAGTGGATTGAACATGAGAAATGTTGTGACAAAATGTTCAAGAATTCTGTTTCAGTTCATTTGAACAAACGGCAAAAAAATCATTATTGTCACAGTTTTTATTCATATTTTGAGTTGTATTTTATATTGTTTTCATTTTAATATTAGTTAATTTTAGTATTTTTTTTATTGCAATCAATGAACATATAATTAAAGGCAATAATGACTAATCAGTTGCATCAAATCAACTAAGACAAATAAATACATTCATAATAGAAAAAGAAAAGGTCAAATGATAAATTTTGTGCATTATAAATTATTCAAAGGATAGATTTAACGGATAGATTTTCAAAAAAAATTCTGTTTTTACAGTTTGGTTTTTTTTTTTTTACTTTTTTCTGTTAACGTACACAATAGTGATCTATTTATATTATAAAATTAGTTGTTTTTTTCAGTGCCAATTTACATTTGTGGGTCAAGAATTTAATATACAATGAGTAAAATCATAATACACCATATTTTAAAATCTGCATTATTATCAAAAGAACATAAAATCTTAAAAAAAAATTCAACAATTGTAATTTTTCATATATATATATATATATATATATACATACATATTGGTTTGTGGCTTAAGTTGAAATTATGAAATTATGACTTAAAGTAATCATTACTGACAAAGTCGAAAAAATATAACACAAAAATGCATAATTTTGCTTAATTTCACTTTTTAAGCTCATAATTATTAGTCCTAATTAAACGCATATGACTTATATCATAATAAGATTTACCAAAGCATGACTTGTTGTTTTTGTACCTTCCCTAGGCAAACATGATGTATTTAATGCTATAATGAACTATTTCTATATTAAAAACAAATGTGACGTACCGTTAATGTCATTTTCTCTCGAGTCGCGTCGGAAACATCAGTATGCTGTAACTCCATGAAAGAATATTTTGGAAAGATTTGACTAGATTTATAATTGATAACACTGACCACACTCTTTATTTGTGTTTAGAAAATGCTACATTTGGTTTTACTAATATCCCTTCAAATAAAAGGGAAAAATACTATATTATAAATTTAATTTTTGTTAAATGTCATACATGAATGTAAGTACAGTAAAACTCAACCTTTGTTTTTGGTTCCTGGAAAAAGTAATCCAAATATAGATCAATGCACATGATTAGAAGACAATAAGATCATAAGAAATATTTTTTTTAATATTTAGACTCATCACCTTAATTGTACATACATAATAGTCTGAATTGATTAGATTTATTGAATGGGAACTTAATCAAGCATGACAGACGCCTGTTTAAAGCAGCAGTTTGTTTGGGTGTGTTCACACTTGGCTGGTTCAGTTCGATTACTCTGCTTCCAAACGAACTCTTGGACTGAAATATGAAGGCAAGCTTTTGCTGTCTGAAGGGTTATTGCTCATGTAAACTCTTTGTGAAAGCACAAGCTCATCTGTTGACATTAGACAGACCATGGAAATGGAAATCTCCACTGACTCTCTTTGAATGTTATTTCCAATGTAAAAATGATCATGTCAACAAACGTCTCACATAACAAGCCTAAACGGCTTTACAAAGTGGACAGAGCCCACAAACTTTTCCTTGTCTCTGAACAGAGCGGTTTGAGTCATTGTGCTTCTCTTTGATCATTTGTTAGCTTGTCGTCATGAGGATTGATTTGATCTTTGTGCTGTTATCAGGTGAGCTTTACTGATTTTGAAACTGTATCTTACATGAGTATCATATGATTTTCAATAAATTAATTAATGGGTAGAAACTGTTTTGTCAGCTAAACCCCTTAATATTTACCCCTTGACATTTTAAGTTAATATTTCAATATTTTAACAACAAAATTTGCATGTTCATGGTTCTTTGATGTCGGGTTTGTGGTCACATGACATGCAGGTAAAAATAAAATATGAAATCTTTTTAGTAAATGTTTTATTTTGATGTTTTTATGTTTTTTTTGTTTTTGTTTTTTTTTAAATTATCAACTCACAACCCCTATTTTTGACCGGACCGTTTTTAGACAGGTTTTTTTTTTAACTCTAATTCACTAATTTTCACTGTCAGCCATCAGACGCTTGTTTAAAAACATCCGATTATATCCTGCTAATCAAAAGTGGGCAGGAAAATATGTTCGACTGCAACTCATACTGTGTGTGAAGAACATTTTCTTGTGTTGAATTCAGAGTTGTCAGAGTTAACGTGACAATAACACATTAAAGGCACAGTATGTAAGTTTGGCCTCTAGAGCAGTGTTTCCCAAACTGGGTGCCATGTAAAAACTCCTTCAACCATTTATTATGTACCATCAATCTCTGATGTCCCCAATAACAACAAAAAACAAACAAATTTATAATAAAAATGCGAATCGCAAGAAAGGTTGGTCTGAATTTCGGCGGGGTTTGCACATGATTTCATTCCAGTGCTTCATTCCAGTGCTTCATTCCCAGTGCGTACACATAAAACAGCCTCTTTTTCATGGCTTGTTGCACTTACAGTCAATACACATGGAAATATTGTCACAATGACCATCTTGCCTTGTATTCACAAACACATCGGTTATATCCTATTAGTGCTGTCAACGTTAGTGCATGTGATTGATTTTATCTGTTTAATGTGTTAAAATATTTAAAGCAGCATCAGTTTTTTTTTTCTGTCATGCTTTGGCTAGAGTTACATAATGTGATGACACTCTTCTTCATGCAAATGCTTTTAATCCATTCAATCGTGACAAGACAAACGAGAACGAGTTCTCGAATAATGACATGCAAAATTATGCCAAAATGTCCATTTTGTCTAGTATCCTCATAAGAGCAGTTAAATAAGTATTAAATGAACGTAAAATGTTGTGAGAAAATGGGACGTGTTCCAAGTACACGTCGTGCAGCAGCAGCAGATCTTAAAAACACATAATTGTTAATCAAAGAACAAAAGTAACAGAAAATTTCTCACTGCTCTTGACTAAAGAACTTTAATAAGGATTATATATTTTAATTTATAATTTATCTAGTTTTGCAAGTTTATATCTCAGAATTCTGACTTTATATCGCAATTGCGAGTTTTTATCTCAGAATTGTGACTATATAGCAATTGCGAGTTTATATCTTAGAATTGTGACTTAATCACGCCATTGCGAGTTTATATCTTAGAATTGTGACTTTATATAGCAATTGCAAGTTTATATCATAGAATTGTGACTTTATCACGCAATTGTGAGTTTATCTTAGATTGTGACTTTATCACGCAATTGCTGACTTTATATAGCAATTGCAAGTTTATATCATAGAATTGTGACTTTATCACGCAATTGCGAGTTTATATCTTAGAATTGTGACTTTATATAGCAATTGCAAGCATAGAATTGTGTTATTGTCTTCTTTAGAGATTGCACGCATTGCGAGTTTATATCTTAGAATTGTGACTTTATATAGCAATTGCTATTTGCATCTTTGTGACTTTATATAGCAATTGCAAGTTTATATCTTAGAATTGACTATATCACGCAATTGCGAGTTTATATCTTAGAATTGTGACTTTATCACGCAATTGCGAGTTTATATCTTAGAATTGTGACTTTATCACGCAATTGCAAGTTTATATCTTAGATTGTGACTTTTCAAGCAATTGCATCTTAGAATTGTGACTTATATAGCAATTGCAAGTTTATATCATAGAATTGTGACTTTATCACGCAATTGCGAGTTTATATCTTAGAATTTGTGACTTTATCACGCAATTGCTCTTTTACTCTTAGAATTTGACATAGCAATTGCAAGTTATATCTTAGAATTGTGACTTTATCACGCAATGCGAGTTTATATCTATTGTGACTTTATCACGCATTGCCTGACTTATCACGCAATTGCGTTTTATCTTAGAATTGTGACTTTAATAGCAATTGCTTAGAATTGTGACTTTATCAGCAATTGCAAGTTTATATCTTAGAATTGGCTTTATCACGCAATTGCGTTTATATCTTAGAAGACTTATCACGCAATTGCAAGAGAATTATAGTTTATATCTAGAATTGTGACTTTATCACGCATTGCGCAGAATTGTGACCAATTTTATATCTTAGAATGACTATCACGCAATTGCGAGTTTATATCTTAGAATTGTGACGCAATTGCATCTGACTTTATATTGCTTAGAATTGTGACTCAGCAATTGCATATCTTAGAATTGTGATAATTGCTTAGAATTGTGACTTTATCACGCAATTGCGAGTTTATATCTTAGAATTGTGACTTATCAGCAATTGCATCTTAGAATTGTGACTTTATTGCAAGTTTATATCTTAGAATGTGACTTTATCACGCAATTGCGAGTTTAATCTTAGAATTGGGCGCAATTGCAAGTTATATCTAGAATTGGACTTATCAATTGCGAGTTTATCTTAGAATGTGACTTATTACGCAATTGCGAGTTTATATCTTAGAATTGAATATTGCAAGTTTATATCTTAGAAACTATCAGCAATTGCAAGTTTATATCTTAGAATTGTGACTTATCACGCAATTGCGAGTTTATATCTTAGAATTGTGACTTATATTGCAAGTTTATATCTTAGAATTGTGACTTTATTACGCAATTGCAGTTTTATCTTAGAATTGTGACTTATAATTGTTATATCTAGAATGTGACTTTATCACGCAATTGCGAGTTTATATCTTAGAATTGTGACTTTTATATCGCAATTGCAAGCTTTATCACGCAATTGCGGTTTATATCTTAGAATTGTGACTTTATATAGCAATTGCAGTTTATATCTAGAATTGGACTTTATAGCAATTGCGAGTTTATATCTTAGAATTGTGACTTTATATAGCAATTGCAAGTTTATATCTTAGAATTGTGACTATCACGCAATTGCAGTTATATCTTAGAATTGTGACTTTCACGCAATTGCGAGTTTATATCTTAGAATTGACTATGCAATTGCGAGTTTATATCTTAGAATTGGTACTATATCACGCAATTGCGAGTTTATATCTTAGAATTGTGACTTTATATAGCAATTGCAAGTTTATATCTTAGAATTGGTACTTATCGCAATTGCAAGTTTATATCTTAGAATTAGTATCACGCAATTGCGAGTTTAATCTTAGAATTGGTACTATCACGCAATTGCGAGTTATATCTTAGAATTGTGTAGCAATTGTTATATCTTATTCTATCAATTGCAAGTTATATCTTAGAATTGTATCACGCAATTGCGAAGTTTATATCTTAGAATTGTGACTTTATATAGCAATTGTTTATCTTAGAATTGTTTATCACGCAATTGCGAGTTTATATCTTAGAATTGACTTATCACGCAATTGCGAGTTTATATCTTAGAATTGGTAGTTTATATCTTAATGTGAATTTTATATCTATATCACGCAATTGCAAGTTATATCTTAGAATTGTGACTTATCAATTGCGAGTTTATATCTTAGAATTGTGAGCAATGCAGTTATATCTTAGAATTGGTACTATATCACGCAATTGCAAGTTTATATCTTAGAATTGTGACTTTATCACGCAATTGCCTTTATCACGCAATTGCAAGTTAGAATAGTGACTTTATCACGCAATTGCAATTATATCTTAGAATTGGTACTATATCACAAAATTGTGAGTTTATATCTTAGAATTGTGACTTTATCATGCAATTGCGAGTTTATATCTTAGAATTGTGACTTTATCATGCAATTGCGAGTTTATATCTTGAATTGTGACTATATAGCAATTGCAGTGACTTTATATCACGCAATTGCGAGTTATATCTTAGAATGTGACTTTATCAATGCGAGTTTATATCTTAGAATTGGTACTATCACGCAATTGCAAGTTTATATCTTAGAATTGGTACTATATCACGCAATTGCAAGTTTATATCTTAGAATTGTGACTTTATCACGCAATTGCGAGTTTATATCTTAGAAATTGGACTTATCAAGCAATTGCAAGTTATATCTTAGAATATACTATATCACGCAATTGCGAGTTTATATCTTAGAATGTGACTTATATGCAATTGCAAGTTATACTTAGAATTGTGTTTATCACGCAATTGCGAGTCTTAGAATTGGATATCACGCAATGCGAGTTATATCTTGGTACTATATCACGCAATTGCGAGAGTTTATATCTTAGAATTGTGACTTATATAGCAATTGTTATATCTTGAATTATATATGCAATTGCAAGTTATATCTTAGAATTGGTACTAATCACGCAATTGCGAGTTTATATCTTAGAATTGTGACTTTATACAGCAATTGCGAGTTTATCTTAGAATTGTGACTTTATCACGCAATTGCGAGTTTATATCTTAGAATTGGACTATATCAAGTTTATATCTTAGAATTGGAATATATTGCGAGTTTATATCTTAGAATGTGATATATAGGCAATTGCGAGTTTATATCTTAGAATTGGTACTATATCACGCAATTGCAAGTTTATATCTTAGAATTGTGACTTTATCACGCAATTGCGAGTTATATCTATAGCGAGTTTATATCTTAGAATTGGTTATATCACGCAATTGCAAGTTTATATCTTAGAAGACTTTATCACGCATTGCAGTTTATATCTTAGAATTGGTAATATAACGCAATTGCAAGTTTATATCTTAGAAGACTTATCACGCAATTGCGTTATATTAGAATTGTATACGCAATTGCGAGTTTATATCTTAGAATTGTGACTTTATATAGCAATTGCAAGTTTATATCTTAGAATTGTGACTTTATCACGCAATTGCGAGTTTATATCTTAGAATTGTGGCAATTGCAAGTTTATATCTTAGAATTGTGACTTTATCACGCAATTGCGAGTTTATATCTTAGAATTGGTACTATATCACGCAATTGCGAGTTTATATCTTAGAATTGGTGACTATATCACGCAATTGCGAGTTTATATCTTAGAATTGTGACTTATATGCAATTGCGTTATATCTTAGAATGGTTATATCACGCTTGCAAGTTTATATCTTAGAATTGTGACTTTATCACGCAATTGCGAGTTTATATCTTAGAATTGTGACTTTATATAGCAATTGCGAGTTTATATCTTAGAATTGGTACTATATCACGCAATTGCAAGTTTATATCTTAGAATTGTGACTTTATCACGCAATTGCAAGTTTATATCTTAGAATTGGTACTATATCACGCAATTGCAAGTTTATATCTTAGAATTGTGACTATCACGCAATTGCAAGTTTATATCTTAGAATTGTGACTTTATCACGCAATTGCAAGTTTATATCTTAGAATTGTGACTTTATCACGCAATTGCGAGTTTATATCTTAGAATGGGTACTATATCACGCAATTGCGAGTTTATATCTTAGAATTGTGACTTTATATAGCAATTGCAAGTTTATATCTTAGAATTGGTACTATATCACGCAATTGCAAGTTTATCTTAGAATGTGACTTTATCACGCAATTGCAAGTTTATATCTTAGAATTGGTACTATATCACGCAATTGCGAGCTTAGAAGACTTTATATAGCCAGTTTATATTTGAATTTACATCACGCAATTGCAAGTTTATATCTTAGAATTGGTACTATATCACGCAATTGCGAGTTTATATCTTAGAATTGTGACTTTATATAGCAATTGCAAGTTTATATCTTAGAATTGTGACTTTATCACGCAATTGCGAGTTTATATCTTAGAATTGTGACTTTATATAGCAATTGCAAGTTTATATCTTAGAATTGTGACTTTATCACGCAATTGCGAGTTTATATCTTAGAATTGGTACTATATCACGCAATTGCGAGTTTATATCTTAGAATTGGTACTATATCACGCAATTGCGAGTTTATATCTTAGAATTGTGACTTTATATAGCAATTGCGAGTTTATATCTTAGAATTGGTACTATATCACGCAATTGCAAGTTTATATCTTAGAATGACTTATAACGCAATTGCGAGTTATATCTTAGAATGGGTACTATATCACGCAATTGCGAGTTTATATCTTAGAATTGTGACTTTATATAGCAATTGCAAGTTTATATCTTAGAATTGTGACTATATCACGCAATTGCAAGTTTATATCTTAGAATTGTGACTTTATCACGCAATGCGAGTTATATCTTAGAAACTATATATTGCGAGTTATATTTAGAATTGTGACTTTTATAGCAATTGCAAGTTTATTTTGAATGGTACTATATCACGCAATTGCAAGTTTATATCTTAGAATTGGTACTATATCACGCAATTGCGAGTTTATATCTTAGAATTGTGACTATATAGCAAAGCATTATGCTTATATCTTAGAATTGGTTATCACGCAATTGCGAGTTTATATCTTAGAATTGGTACTATCACGCAATTGCGAGTTTATATCTTAGAATTGTGACTTTATATAGCAATTGCGAGTTTATATCTTAGAATTGGTACTATATCACGCAATGCGATATCATTGTGACTTTACAATTGCAAGTTTATATCTTAGAATTGGTTTATCACGCAATTGCAAGTTTATATCTTAGAATTGTGACTATATATTGCATCGAATGTTGTGAGTTTATATCTTAGAATTGACTTTATCACGCAATTGCGAGTTTATATCTTAGAATTGTGACTTTATCACGCAATTGCGAGTTTATATCTTAGAATTGTGACTTTATATAGCAATTGCAAGTTTATATCTCACAATTCTGACTTATATCACGCAATTGCGAGTTTATATCTTAGAATTGTGACTTTATCACACAATTGCGAGAATTCTTTTATATCATGCAATTGTTAGAAAAAAGGTCAGAATTTTGAGATATAAAGTCGCAATTACTGTTTTATTTTTTATTTAGTGGTGGAAATGGGCTTCCATATGAATATGACATTATATGGGTTTATGTAGTTTAAGTTCATTTAAATTAAAAGTTTTTTTTTTGGGAGACTAATAAATGTTAAATATATAGCTTTCAATTTCACTGTAATGTTGAATAGCAATAATTGTTTAAAATAAAAAAAAATAATTTCATAGAGACATCATTAGCAGTATTAGTATCAGTGATACTGGCCTTCATTCATAAAATGATGCCATTAAACAAGTATTTAAAATATACTGTCTTTAAGTTCCTAGACTTTGAATTGATGGACAAAAAATTAGGTAATATTAAAAATATCTATATGACAGTAGGTCTATATACGGTGATTCTTCCCTGTGGTATTGAAAATTTATAATTTTCAAGGTATCGTATCAAAGTAGTATCGTGACAACACTAGTGTGGGGTGCCACGAATTTTTGAAAATTTCTAAAGGGTGCCGTGACTGAAAAAAGTTTGGGAAACACTGGTATAGAGGTCGCTTATTCAAAACAAAGGCGCAGCTTGATGACGCCGTGAATGAGCGTGGAATCATGGGAGTTGTCGTCTTCACCTCAGCCGATGGAAAGCAATCTGACGGGACTCAAGTTCATGGATGAGCGTATAAAGGTTTTATTATTGTTACTGTGGTATGAAGCAGGGCGGGGCCGAGTGCCGTGGGAGAGGAACGAGAGTCGGACACTTGCGCAACACACCGGTCTCGAGTTGCTCCGGAGCTTTTATTATGCTTATATTCCACATTTGACAGCTTCAGCTCCTTTCGTTCATGCGTAGGTGGGGTTAAGCAGTGCTGTTTTACTTGGTTAAAACAACATGAGTATGTTGAAACATGTTATAAAATTACTCTGTGTCATGACAGATCGTTGTAGCATCTCAGTTCAAGTGACAAAAGTTGTTGCACAAAATAAGCATGCATGAACATCAGAAGGAATGTTGAAAGATACAGTACAGCTTGCTGAAATGAATCATGTCTCATGCAACTGATCAGTCAGGGTTAATGTCTCTCTCCTCAGCTCTGAGCTCCAGTGTGAACTCCCATCTGTTTTACTTTATTTCTGAGAAAATGAACTGGACCGATGCGCAGACGTACTGCAGACAGAATCACATTGATCTCGCCACCGTGGATGACCAAGAGGACCTGATTTCACTGGTAGAAAACATACCCAAGGGTTTTAATGAATACATGTGGATTGGACTCTATCGGATTACAGGGACTTCTCCCTGGATTTGGTCTGATCAGAGCAATTCCACATTCAGATTGTGGATTAGAGGACAGCCGAACAATTCTGGTGGCAACCAGATGTGTGTTCAAACAACCTCTGCTGGAGAGTGGAACGACTGGTGGTGTGTGGAAAAATTAGCATTTATCTGCTACGCTGGTGAGTCATTTGCAATTTAACTTAACTGCAGAAATATTGAGTCTTTGTATGTGGATTAATGAATTGGCAAGATTTAGTTTCATGATTGTTGTTTTTTCTTCAGCTGTTGCTGTAAGCCAGTGTGAAGAATTGATCACTAAATGAAATATTTGAACTCATCCATTATTATCCTGCTTCATGTGTGTTTCTCTCACAGAGAAGAAGAGGCAGATAGTGAGATTGGAGGTGAAATCAAGTAGAAATGTGAATGATCTGGCAGTGAGGAACCAGATTTTACAGAAGGTTAGTTCAATATACTGCACATTGAATAAATATCAATGACTTAACAAGAGCATTGAGTAATAAAAGTGTGCTTGTGTTCTTCAGATATTGCAGATACTGACGGAGAAGGGACTCACAGAAGATGCGAAACTGTCGTGGAAAATGATTTCTGGGGAAAATGTCTTTCAGAGAATGTGGTATCAAAAGAATGATGTTTCTCAGACGCCCTGCAGCAAAAAAAAGAACTGAATGTCTCATAGTAGTGTTTCTTGTGTAATTTTAGTTGTATACCCAGCTAACGGGGAACGTTCTCAGAACGTTGTGGCAAGGTTCTCTCAAAGTTATGAAAAGCGTTCTTCCAGTAGTGTTAATAAAACTTTTGTTCAAAATTATCTTTATTAATGTTAGCACAAACTCACTATTTGTATACATCATTCATGGAATGTTTTTCCTGGAATGTTTAGTTGGATGTTAATCTAATGTTTCTTAAATATTACTGTGTGTTTCAGAACATTCAGAACTTTCAAAAGTAACATTCCAATAATGTTTGCAAAACGGTCAAATGAAATGTGACAGAAAAAAGTGAATGCAAAATGTTAGGACATATTTTTGTTAGAAGGTCATTGAGGCGTCGGTAAATAAAATATGCACTTCTGCATTATTAGGCTGTTTTTATATTTAATGCAAAAAAAAAAAAAATAGGATTTTGTTGATATGAGCCACACCCTGCTTCAATGGGAAATGCAACTTTTCTAGGCTACTTGAACCTCTTCTGCTTATAAAGAATAATAATGACAACACAACTGTGATTTAAGAGAAAAAACATTTATTGAAATAAGTGATTTATGAGTAATAATAATAACAACACAACTGAGATTTGAAGATAAACAGAAGTTAGCTGTTTATGAGTTACAGCTGTTATGAGAGATATATAGATAACTTGTTTATGGGTAAACAGGGAAACAAAATGTTTGATAACTGTTTATATGATAGCGGTTTATTGATAGCTGTTTATTTGATAACTGTTCATATAAACGGAAAGATTGATATCTGTTCATGTAAACAAAAAGATTGATATCTGTTCATGTAAACAAAAAGGTTGATATCTGTTCATGTAAACAGAAAGATGTGATCACATCAAAAGAATGTAGAAAGAAAAAGAGCCCAATAGCATATATATATTAACCACTGAAGAATGAAAGACAATCGGTATTGTAACGTCTTTATTAAAGCATATATTAACCATTAAAGAATGACAGACAACTGGTATTGTACGCCTTTATTAAAGTATATATTAATTACTTACTAAAGAATGACAGACAACTGGTATTGTAATGCCTTTATTGCATGTATTGATCACTTATTAAAGAATGAAAAACAACTGCTATTATAATACATTTAGTAACATGTTAGTAGGTTAGAAAGGAACTAATATGTATTAGAAAGAAAAGCAATCTTACCGTTGAAGGATGTCTTGATCAGAAGAGCAGGTGGGCCAGAACACCGCAGCAGAGGAGAAGAGTCCAGAACAAAGAGGAGAGGCCTCTATATATAGACATATGAGGGGAATTCCCAAGAAGATGACATCAAGTGGTCAGATAGTCTATAAAAGGCTGGACCATGAAGAGAGCAGGAGGGGCTGCTTCACACCTGAGGCTGCGTCTCCGACACCAGAACCAGCTGATGATGCCTCCATCGCTGATATTGCCTTGACTGAAGAACTTTTCAATACTTATACTTTATTTAATTACTTGTATAGAATGTTAGTAGAATATATGTAATGCTAGTAATATTAATGTAATAAATAAATGAACTTATAACTTTATACCTAAACTCGGCCTCATGTGGCATCAATTTGAGTCGTTGAGCCTGAACAGACCACGGAGAAGTCTTCTGTCTGATTGTAAGTATTTTTAAAATGCTTATAATTTAGGTCAGATTTGACTTTCTTACCTAACCTGAGAATAACAAAAATAAGGTAAAGGTGCTTAGAGACGCATCGCAAAACAATTTGTAAGTTTTGTATAATAATAAGATGAACTTAATCATCCTCACATCTTACACTGATTTGTTTTTGTCCTTTGGCGTTGTTAAGACGACACCTGTCAGTCAACAAAACTCCTGTTGCCCTGTAGAAGGAGCTCATGTGTAGCAAAAAAACAACATTTTTAGTGAGTTCTTGTTTATACAATTGTGCAAAACTATATTTGACAATGAACTTCATGAAATGAATGAATGAAAAATACTGCTCTCCCCTTCCATGATCATTAGCACTTATTTACTTGCGTGGAAACTTCAATTCATTTTGATGACTGACATGATTCTTTGGATCTTCATCAGGTGTTTCACATGCATTGTTTTGCCTTTGTACATTTGGAAGAGGATCACTTCTGGAATGTTGTGTGGTCAGAATGATAATTTTGAGTTGAAGCTGTTGCCTGTCTAAAGATGATTATAATGTTTATAAAGAAAGAAATAAAAAAACACCATTTACAACAAAGATGCTTTATTCCAGTGTTAGGTAAGACTGTCTGTAGTGCATCTTTAAAATAGTAGTGCTCAGATTTGTGTTATCTTCTAATCCATTTATACTGTTCTTCTTGCATCTCTCCTGTAGGTGGCTTTCCAATTCTGGATTCTTGAAACAAAAGGATTGAAATGATGGATTGAGATTTAAGAGTCTCATTAACTGTCTTATTTACTTAAACCAATTTGAATTTGTCCACTATATACACTATATATTGCCAAAAGTATTGGGACACCAATACTTTAGTGGAATTTAGTGGAATTGCATTGGCATGGTTCAAATCATACTTATCTGACCGTTATCAGTTTGTAGTAGTAAACGAAGAGACGTCATAGACGTCACAAGTTCAATATGGAGTACCGCAAGGCTCAGTACTAGGACCGTTGCTTTTCACTCTGTACATGCTACCCTTGGGAGATATCATTAGGAAGCATGGCGTTAGTTTTCATTGTTACGCTGATGATACTCAGCTCTATATTTCTTCACGCCCTGACGAAACTTACCAATTGCTAAATTAACAGAATGTATAGATGATATAAAAAACTGGATGACCAGTAATTTCCTACTACTAAATTCAGAAAAAAACAGAGATTCTAATTTATGGACCAAAAACTTCTTCACATAATAACCTAGAATACTGTCTAACACTTGATGGCTGCTCTGTTAAGTCTTCGTCGTCAGCTAGGAACCTGGGTGTGCTCTTTGATACCAATCTTTCATTTGAAGGCCATGTTACTAGCATCTGTAAAACCGCATTCTTCCATCTTAAAAATATATCTAAACTACAACATATGCTCTCAATGACAAACGCTCGCTTGACAGCTTTCCAACCCAGGTGAAAAAAAAAACCTAAAATGTGCTTTTAACATACTATCTCTGTATTTAAAAAATGTATTTAGTTACCACTTGTAGTACACTTGAACCCATTTTTCATACACCTTAGCTATTTTCTTACAGCCACTTTCTATTTTGTGAAGCTCAACAATCTTTTGCTGCACATCAGAACTATATTCTTTGGTTTTACTCGTTGTGATGAATGATTACAGGAATTTGGCCTCTGTGTTTCCTCATGTTTGTACTCCTGTGGAGCAGGGAGTCACGGCTGGACAATTTCATGTTTATGATCACCCTGGTGTGCTAAAAAATTAAATATGGATGGGAATATACTTCAGAGATATTTCACTCATATAACATTCTATAGGGGTGCCAATAATTGTGACCAACATGTATTGGAAAAAAACATTTATTTCATAATGTGATTTTCAATTCTTTTCCTTCAATGAAAGGTTCGATTTTTGCAAATTTTATGAATTAAAGATCAAAAGGATGAACAATGCAGATTTATTTACAGTCATCTTTGATCATATTTACCAAGGGTACCAATTATTCTGACCACCACTGCAGGTTGTGAGGTGACACGTAACTATTTCAAAGAAATCTATTTAAAAGTGACTTCTGTAACCTGAGGCAGCTAGCAGACAGTCGGTTTAGCCGGTCTGTCTGCTTCCTGACCTGGGCCCCAGTTTGTCATGTTAGACACTGTTTATGAATGTGATGATTATGCAATTCCTCTATTTTGTTTAAAGTTGTTTTTGCTTTGTAGTAGTTTTATGTAACCCAATTAGTGATGATGCATTAAAATGTATTGAAATGATGGAATGTAGAAAAGCAAACTATGTCTAAGAATGATATTAATTGCTATTATGTATGCATGTATACTTAACCATGTTAAAGTAATTTGTATATGACTACTTTACTTACAGTATATGTTTATGTTAAAAGGAAATATTAAACTGTAGTGTATAGTGTGAAATTTATATTAAAGTAACATAGAGTAGAGAACATTTATGTATTAGATACAAGGGAATTGTAATGCTGTAGATAAGGCATATTTTACAGACGAAAAGGAGACGGACACGGAGGAGAAGAGCCAAGAGGAGAGCTGATAGGAGAAAATGCAGGCTACGTCAGAAACACCTTAAAAGGATTGTGGAACACTTGGCAGCTCTCCAACTGATGACAACACAAGAAAATTCAACATCGGCAGTGAACTGTTTGAGAATAAAGGATTGATGAGAAGACTGGCTAGCTTTGATTGAAACTTTGCTTTGTTTTGTTTAACTTTGTTAATAACCTTTGTTTGCCTTTACTTTTGTTAAATTGTAAATAAATTACTACATTAATTGCAAATAACTGTTTACCGATATTTTTATTACTAAACCCTTGAGCATGAACAGACCACAGAGAAGTCTTCTGAACAACTTGTAAGTACTGTTTGAATGCTTATGATTTAGGTCAGATTTGACTTACTCAACCTAACCTGAGAATAATAAATAATAAGGTTAAAGGTAAAAATTACACACCATAAAACAACACACATCTTCACACATTTGTAACATTTTTAGTTGATTGGAACTTCTTCATTATTGCCCTGATGGTGGAAATGGTGGATTTCAATGCATTAGCTATTTTCTTACAGCCACTTTCTATTTTGTGAAGCTCAACAATCTTTTGCTGCACATCAGAACTATATTCTTTGGTTTTACTCGTTGTGATGAATGATTACAGGAATTTGGCCTCTGTGTTTCCTCATGTTTGTACTCCTGTGGAGCAGGGAGTCATGGCTGGACAATTTCATGTTTATGATCACCCTGGTGTGCTAAAAAATTAAATATGGATGGGAATATACTTCAGAGATATTTCAGACCCAACAATGCAGAAGAGCTGAAGGCCACTATCAGAGCAACCTGGGCTCTCATAACACCTGAGCAGTGCCACAGACTGATCGACTCCATGCCACGCCGCATTGCTGCAGTAATTCAGGCAAAAGGAGCCCCAACTAAGTATTGAGTGCTGTACATGCTCATACTTTTCATGTTCATACTTTTCAGTAGGCCAAGATTTCTAAAAATCCTTTCTTTGTATTGGTCTTAAGTAATATTCTAATTTTCTGAGATACTGAATTTGGGATTTTCCTTAGTTGTCAGTTATAACCATAGGCGCCGATTTATGTTTCTGCCGGTGGGTGCCCAGTAAGCCCCCCCCCCCCCCCCCCCCTATAGTTTTATGTTATAGTTTCATTCTTACAGCTACATTACAAGATAAGTATCGTACTACTATTATAGACAAATCCAACATACAGATACAATGTGTTCATGCTGCCCATTGGTCTCGTGGTAGAGTTTTCGTTAATAGAGTCAGAAATTCACCCGTGCTTTAATTATCAGCGGTTCGAATCCGCCCTCACATAGTTTTTTTTTCTCATTAAGATCAAAGAAGTTTATGATTGTATATCAATACCAGGGAACGTCAACTGGATGTTTCATTTGAATTCGACCCAAAACAAGCACATTCTTTTCATGAGTGTTGTCGTGCTCTCGCTGAAATCTGATGATCAGACAGTAACGTTACCTAAAGGTGTGTTATTTCGTCAGTCAGTCATGAAAGTCAGGTGTTTAAAAGCTTCTGTGAACTTTAAATCCAGTAAAGAAGACCATTTTAGGGACAGGACAGTTTTGAGTTCTGATTCTGAATCTGAGCGAGCGCGAGAGTGATGGAAATCCGAGTTGAGATTTGTGCTCGCTCAACACTGGACGCACTCTCGACTTTTGCCATTAAAATAACGTCATTGAAACGGACTTAAATAAACTATATATAAGGATCGTTTCTGATCACAATCTGCATTGTAAAAAGCGTTATTAAAATAAAGGTGACTTGACTTGATAGCTGCAAACGATTTTTTTTTTCTTGTTAAAATCCATGGATAATATCTCGTAATTTTCCGTGGGTGCTCGACCATTTCCGTGGGTGCTCCAGCCCCCGAGCACCCACGGGATCGGAGCCTATGGTTATAACCATCAAAATGAAAAGAAATAAACATCTGAAATATATCAGTCTGTGTGTAATGAATGAATATAATATACAAGTTTCACTTTTTGAAAGGAATTAGTGAAATAAATCAACTTTTTGATGATATTTTAATTATATGACCAGCACCTGTATTCAGCCCTGGCTTGCATACATTTTTCCTCGCTATACCAGTCCAGCAGGAATAAGAGACATTCACTTGTTTAATCAACTACTTACCTGTCACTAACCCTGTCAGACATTCAGTTCTCCGAGTGAACAAGGACACAAAACCTAATGCAAAAATGATGAAACTCTTTAAAACTGCTAACATCTTTCTTCTCGTGTTGGCTGGCTTCTTAATAATGGGGTATGTATCTACTATTTTCTAGTTTTCTAGTTGTAACTGTATTAGATGAAATTACCAAATAGTTTTTTGAATTATTTACTGTACACAAAGGGCAGGAAAACCTAATTCAGGAATAATGAAACTTCAAAATATGAATTAATTCCTTTCTTCTTGTGTTGACTGGTATCTCAGTAACTGGGTCTGTATTTACACTTTTGTAATGTGTAGCTGATTTACTGTCGTCTTTGTTGGTTGGAACTTAAATTAATAAACTATAAGTATACAGTTCAATTTCATTTGGGACTTTTTTTCAATTAATTATGTGAATTATTCAATACTGAATATAAATACACAAAATTCTTCACACTCTAAAATATTTAGGGCCCGAGCACCAGAGGTGGGTAGTAACGAAGTACATTTACTTCGTTACATTTACTTGAGTAGTTTTTTGGAAAATTTGTACTTTTTAGAGTAGATTTAAAGGGCACCTATTATGCAAAATTCACTTTTACATGGTGTTTGACCATAAATGTGTGTTGGCAGTGTGAGCAAAACCACCCTAGAATGAGAAAAAACACCCAGTGGTTTTTTTTACAATCTCAATAATTCATAAGCACTGTCTCAGAACGCCCTGTTCTAAGATTGCTCTCACTGTGACGTAGAATTGCGCTAAGCCCCACCCACGTGGTTTGATTGACAATCTGGTTTTGGCATAGACCCCGCCCTCGGTGATCTGTCAACCATCCTCCATTGTTTCAACGACAGCCGGTAATGTCTCCTAAGAAACACAAGTGTTCTGTTGTGGGATGTAATAATGAACATAGTAGTTTTCACTTACTTCCGACATCAGAGCCACTGAAAACGCAGTGGATGGATTTTATTTACGAAGGAAAGGCGCCACTCAAAATTCCAAAATACGTTTATGTTTGCGCGAATCATTTTTTGACTGACTGTTTTGAGAACGAGGGTCAATTCAAAGCAGGTCTTGCTTCAAAGTTAATCCTCAAGTGTGGATCGTTGCCTACTGTTCGCGATCCAACGTCACCTCCAGAAGAAGTAAGGGTAGCACTTTATTTTACAGTACGTGTACTTTCCTGGTACATATATAGTAATTATGTTGTACATACAGGTAAAAGAGTGGTAACACAAGGTACTTACCTGACATGTATGTACATGGGAACTAATAAGAAACACTGCTGTACTTTCCAATGGTACATACATGGTAACTACTTTCTACATATAGACAAGTGTCGGGTAATAACAGGTGCTTACTTATAGTGTCCGTATATGGTAACTAACAGACACATTACTGTACTTACTAATAGTACATGCATGGTAAATATTTTGTACTTACAGACAAGTCTGGGTAATAACAGGCACTTATTTATGGTAACTTGTAAGACACATTACTGTACTTACTAATTGTTTATAATGCTTAAGCTTATTATTGCAAAGGTTAAAGAGCTGGTAATTCCTATGTAACGTTTATGTACAAGGGTTCACTTTATTTTACAGTCCTATTTCCATGTACTTACTCTGAACGTACTAGTGACTATACCAGTTAATTACCAGTATACCAGTTAATGTGCAAGTTACACCTGGTAAGAGCATATGTAACTTTCAAAGACACAAAACGTACATTTTTGTAAATGAAAATTATAATTTTATTAAAAATATAACATCAAAACGATATTTTGAGCTGCTAATCCTACACCTACCTTTAAACCTAAAGTAACCCATAAACATTTATTAAAACTCCGTACTGTTTTAAATAAATGACAGACAAACAAGCGTAATCACAACAATTTATTTATTGCGAAAATGTTGTACCAAAAGTAGTTCAAATGATGATGAGTTGCACTCGCAGTCCTCTCTGGCAGTAAATAATAGTTTTTTTACAGAGCAGAATATGATGAATCCGGCTTCTCTACGTGAAGGTGTGCACTCATTCAAATGTCAATCCACTGAAACACGGCATGTCGCAATCTGTGACGAAGCAGGTGAGAGCCAATGAGCGTTCGATATCAGTGCCGTAAACCATGTCGTAACGCTTCTCGAGGGTGGCGCTACTTTCAAATTTAAATTATAACGAGCGCGAGCTTTGACTGTGACGGTCGCTGCTGAGAATGAAGATGAAGATTGATGGATAAAGGGCTGAATTTGGATCTGTCCCTTACAAACATATGGATTATAAAGATATGGAGTACAGCAAACAAATAAAATGGGTGTGATTTGTGAATGTATGTTGTGTTTTGATGTATCTTATGGTTGTATTGTCAGTCGCTGCATAGGAGAAAACGCCTTCTGTCTCACAGCAAACAAATAAATATTACAAGTCACAAACAGAAATGTTATTTCATATTAAGTAGATGAGTAAACTGTATTCAAAAAATGTGACTGAAAACATATATTGATATGTCAATTGAATACATACAACAGATTTAAAACTTTAATCCCATGATTTTATTACAGGGGAATTCATTTACATTCAAACTTTACGTTACATGATTTATTATTGCTGTTAATACGTAAGTATTTTTACGTTTTAGTCCTCTAAATACGTCAGTGTTGTATGTTTTTGTGTGTATGAAAATGTGTGGTTAAACCACATTTTATGTAAAAATACACACGTATTCTCATGAGATCACGGTAATTCCTATTTAATGTTTATGTACAAGGGTTCACTTTATTTTACAGTCCTATTTCCATGTACTTATTATGAATGTACTAGTGAATATACCAGTTAATTAATGTGTAAATTACACATTACTTAGGGTGAGGTATAAGCATGGTACAAGAGACTTCTTGAGTACTGGATGATATACTTTTGCGGTTCAACTTGCCTAATCTTTACAGGACAATAATTCACTTAATATTTTGATGACATACATACAGATCAGTAACACTACTGTACTTGGTATACTCAGTTGTCATGTGTCAAAAGCCTTGCTTAAAAGGACTACTTGATAAGTATTAACACTATGAAGTGCTGTATAGTTACTGCAGTGTATCATTTTGGTAAGCACATTTGTTTCACAGTAGTTAAGTAAGTGTCTGTTATTTGTGTCCACACTTGTCCGTGAGTACAACATAGTTACCATGTATACAGTGTTGCAATACATATGATAATATAGTTTAAATTGGCTCAACAGGAGGGGAAAATCCTGTCCAAAAAAATGATTAAGGCATGATGTTCATTTACTTAAGTGATTTTCCTTTTCTTTCATTTTACTGTAGGCCTACAGTTTGTTATCCCAAATAGTGGGTAGGTCTGTTAGGCTACTGTAAATAAATTACTGAAAAAATTACTACCAAAAAAAAAGAAAAGAAAAAAAAAAAGATAGCATCCTCAACAAACAAGAGATTACCTTAGTTAAAGTTTGATTAATATGGACATATAAAAATAAAACATATATATATATATAAATGTGTAGCTATATAAAATTTTTAAATTTTAATAACAGATGTTTTATTAACAGATGTTAAATACAACATCTGCGGGGGCCTCCAACATAAAGTTTGCCTAGGGCCTCCAAATGTCTAGAACCGGCCCTGGATCAGGGTGGCTGAATTAATGGAAAAACATGGAACATCACCTCATCAATACAGGTCTTTGATTCCACACAGCTTGCACTGTATCTCCAATAACAAATCTGTACTGATCCTACAAAATGAATATATAAAACAACAGATAAGCACAAAAATATTACATATTACAAACACAAACAGTAATTGAACAACTAACTTTTCAAATGCAAAAAGAAAAATAGATTATAAGCATTACTGGTGGTTATAATAGCGATTAAATGTATATAATGGTCTTTAAATGTTACAAGATCAGATCTTTGAATATAGTTCTGCAAATTTAACTTAAAGTCATTTAAAATGATTTAAAAAGTCAGAGTTCAATTAAAATATATTTTCAGCAGCCAAATTCTTTGAACACGCCCACACACGCGACCACGTTCATATTATATAAGAAATTATTATAATGCAATCATAAATAAATTACAGGAAACATGATTAATTCACCTCCATATTGCGATTAAACTAAATAAGTTACACTCATAAGAACTGCTATGTTCGGTGAAAAAATAAAAATGAAGAGAGCATATATCAATATCAAGATACTTACTTGCTTCTTTATTGTAATACATAACGTCTCATCTGTAGTCATCCAAACGTGCGCTCCTTTGTTTTCTTCTTTGATCAGCAAAGTTGCCTCACGCATCGCGATCACAGAAAGATGGCTGAAGGTGCATTTTTCAAACTCTGGTGAAGTAATGCGCCGTCATGACGTAGTATGTGGCGCATGCGCATGAATTTGTTCAAGTTGAAGTTTTCTAATTCATTGTTGTAGTTAGACTGTAAGTTTACAGAACTTGACTCATTCACCTAACTGAAATTCAATTATTTTATAGTTTAGTCTGATTAAAATTAAATGTATTTTAACTGAATATGAATTCAAATTAATTTTTAGATCTGTTAAACTTTTGCTTGCAATTAAATAGGTTTAATCAACTTAGAACAACAATGATATTATAAGTATTATACAGATATGTAAAGTACAGCACTGTTGCATTAAGTGTCAAATACAGCACTCCGTAAAAAAAAAAAAAAAAAAAAAAACATTTTATGTCAAAGATTATGTAAAACTGACACTAGTCGAGTTTAGAGCAGGAGCTGGTGATAAAAATTTCTACAATAAGTTGTACAGGATATACACTGTATAAGCAAGTGTTTTGAAATTCAGAAAAATAAATTTCAAGTGTATTAATGCACACAGTATTTATTAAGACTAAGCACATTTAAAATACATTAACAAATGTCATCTTGGACAACACTTAAGTTGAAATTAAAATAAATATTTTCATGTGCTTTAATATATAAGTCAATACATCAGAATAAGTTTACTTATTTAAAACACTATAAAGTCATAATTAAGTAAAAATTAAGTGCATTTTTAAAAAGTGCTCTTAAGCATGTTTAGAAATATTGTCATGAAAGTGTACTTTCTTTAAGTACAACTTAATAAGTCATTATTACAAAGTGCATTTTTAAAAACTGCACTTAAGCGTGTTAATAAATATTGTTTAGTGTACTTTTTTTTAAGTACAACTTAAGTCATTATTACAAAGTGCATTTTTAAAAAGTGCACTCAAGTGTGTTAATAAACATTGTCATTAAAGTGTACTTTCTGTAAGTACAATTAAAGTCATTATTACAAAGTGTATTTTTAAAAAGTGCACTCAAGCGTGTTAGTAAATATTGTCATTTAAGTGTACTTTCTAAGTACAGCTTAATTTGACATTATTACAAAGGGCATTTTTAAAAAGTGCACTCGAGCATATTAATAAATATTGTCATTAAAATGTACTTTCTTTAAGTAAACTTAATTGACATTATTACAAAGTGCATTTTAAAAAGTGCACTTAAGCATGATAATAAATATGTCATTAAAGTGTACTTTCTTTAAGTACAACTTAATTAGACATTATTACAAAGTGTATTTTTAAAAAGTGCACTCAAGCGTGTTAGTAAATATTTTCATTAAAGTGTACTTTCTTTAAGTACAACTTAATTTGACATTATTACAAAGTGCATTTTTAAAAAGTGCACTTAAGCATGATAATAAATATTGTCATTAAAGTATATTCTATTTAAGTACACTTAAGTGGCCTTTAATTTTAATTATATTGTATTATCTGCAAGTGCACTTTTTAAAAAGTATACTAAGTACACACAAAGTACACTTTCAATACAATTAAGTGCACTTCTTTTTCACAAGAGAGTACACGTACTGTAAAATAAAGTGCTACCGAAGTGGGTGTATTTAATGTTTTTTGAGCAAATAGTCATTTCAGTTGATGTCAGCCAATTCAATAACAAATGCGTCTAAAGTTGTTGTCGTCGTCGTAGAATGTCTGTGTATATAATTTAAACCTTGTTTGTATAGTGTGTATCTAACCTACTTAGCAAACGTTATCACAGTATTGTGTTTGTAGTTTCAAAAAATTGCGCGAACGTTATCACAGTGGTGTGTGTGTGTGTGTGTGTGTGTGTGTGTGGTGTGTGTGTGTGTGTTGCACATCCATAATTGCAAAGGGGACGCGATTAAAACTCTATAAGTACATAAATGTATCAAATAACCATTCAGAGACGTCCTGCTCCATTCTCAATCGTGTTTCTTCTGCCGGAGTCTCTTCATCATCTGGGTCTGATTCCGGTTCAAACACGTACGGCTGAATGCCATACAAAACAGCGGGTCTCTCATTCTCAGCAATTCTGCTTCTACCGACTGTTTATTGCCATAGGTATGCAAGTTACGCCCTCATCCAAAGGCAGGGCGGGGATATGCAGCTCATTTATATTTAAGGTGGTACACACCAAAACAGCTCTTTTTAAAACAGGCCCCAAAAATGACATTTTCAAATGGTTATAATAAATTAACTGTGGGGTATTTTGTGCTGAAACTTCACAAATACATTCTGGGGACACCCAAGACCAATATTACATCTTGTAAAAAGGGGCATAATAGGTGCCCTTTAAATGTGGGTATTTTTACTTTAACTTGAGTACATTTGTAATGAAAAATCTGTACTTTTACTTCGTTATGTTTGGCAACGTTCCTCTCGTTACTTTATTTTAATGCAATACTGTACATGTTAAGAAATGCGTAGTTTATTCCAAGCACGCTGTCTCTTTTTTCATGAACGATGCCCCATTCACAAATGAATCACTCTTTTGATTCTGTTCAAAGACTTGATCAAACAAGTTGGTAAAACTGTCTAAACTGGTTCGTGAATCAGTTTGAATGATTTGTTCAGTTCCTGCACTCAGAGTGCAGCTCTCCCCTAATGCACTTATAAAACACTTTTGTATATTTGGTTTACGTTATATGACCTACACTTAAAATCAATTTAAGTGTTAGTGCTAATTAGTGCATTTATATTAAGTGTACTTACGTACCACAGTTGGGAAAATGTTCTTGTAACTTGTACAATCAATTTAATTTAAGTTTACTTAATTAGGATTACTATATAAAAGTCTACTAAGATTGAACTAAATTTTAATGCATTCAAAGCACACTTTTAAGAAATACACAAATAAAACTCTTTTTAATATTTTTGCGATAGTATACTTGATTTCAACGCACTAAAAAAGTCAATTTAAGTGCACTGAAGTATAATTGAAGTAGAAATGTACTTTAATTAGTGTATTTAAGCTTTTACAATTTTATTTAGCAAAAAAAATAAGAATGTACTTGCTTGTATTTAAGTGTTTTTTCGTGCATTCAAGTATGCTTTTTTTTCACCTGGGGGAGACATGATACATTTTGGTAAGTTGTACTGTATCTTTCAACACACCTTTTGATGTTCATTTGTGCTTATTTACTATTAACTAATAGGAAAGATGAAGAGATCGATTCATGTGCCGCTTCAACTGAGGCACTACAGTGACCTGTCACATCACATTAAAAAGCTGCAAAACAAGATTTATTGTTTGAATTTCATAATAAAATGAACAGAATTCGAAAGCTGAGACTTTGTTTAATATCAAAGTAACCCCTGTCTTGTTTTGTCAGTTTCCTCTAGCTCTGTGATTTTTCACTGTGTGAGAACATGAGGACACATTCCATTCCATTAGCAGCCCTGCCTTGTTTAACTGCAGGTGCACTGAGCTAGATAAACTGGTTCATACAAATGGGTAGAACCACAGAGACCTTGGGGGTTTCCAGAAACAGTGTATATGTAACATATCCAAGTATGATTAAGAGTAAGTATGCAAATAATCTTAACTTTCGTTTCCAAAAACGGAGGTAGCTTTCTAATATGTAAGTAGCCATAGAAACTTATTCTCCGAACATAACCTGTCACATGTCACACTGATCACAAGTTCAGTTTGGAAATTAATCTAGATGTGCTGTGTTTGACAGAAATTTGGCTAAAACTGGACGATTACATTACTTTAAATCAGTCTAGCCCTCAAGATTACGATTATCGTCACAATCCTCGTCGGAAAGGCAAAAGGGGAGGTGTCGCTGTAATTTATAGTAATATTTACAGTATTAGTCAAAAGTCTTTCAAATATAATTCCTTCGAAGTGATGGTACTTTATGTAACATTATGTAAGCTGACATTTGTGCTGGCTACTGTATACAGGCCACCAGGACACCATACAGACGTTGGCCGTATTTAATATCCATGTAGATAAGGAAAAGGTGCATTAGGATTGGCATTTACAGACATTCTAAACTCTATTGGAGTTAGACAACACGTGTCAGGACCCACTCATTGTCGTAATCATACTTTAGATCTAATATTGTCACATGGAATCGATATTGCCGCCGTTGAAATTCTGCAGCAGAGTGACGACATCTCAGATCATTATCTATTCTCGTGTATACTACATTTAGTCAAAGAGGCTAAACTGCCTCCCTGCCATAAATATGGTAGAAACCATCTACCACTAAAGATCGCTTTATAAATAACCTTCCTGATCAGTTTTATCGCCTTAGCATACCGGACAGCTTAGAAGACCTCGGTGTTGCAACAGAAACTATTGCCTCTGTCTTTTCCAGCACATTAGACTCAGTTGCTCCTTTGCATTTAAAAAAGATTAAGGAAATGAATCCAATGCTGTGGTACAATGAGCACACTCGGGCCCTAAAGGTAGCAGCCAGAAAAATGGAGCGCAGCTGGATGAAAACAAAACTAGAAGTTTTTCGCATTTCATGGAGAGAGAGAATGATTGAGTACAGAAAGACCTTAAAAACTGCTAGATCGGGACTTCCAGGTTGGAGAGGATGTGATAAGTCGCATCTCTCTCTGCCGAATATATTCCAAATATAAACGCTAAACCCAAATACAAAGAAAATAGACGCAGTGAAAGATGTCCAAGCAGTCAAAGAACTCTGGCTCGGGCAAATCCTCGACAAGTAAGCAATCTAAAATAACAGATTGTGCCTCTCCCGGGAATGTGGCGGCCCAAGCTAGCGCTGCTAGGCTAACGACGGCAGAGACTGATGATGCCCGAAAAGACAGCACACTCGAAAGTGTGATTGAGAAGCTGGATGATGTGTGCCGTAGTGTGGAGAGATGGAGAGCTGAAATGAGGGCTGATATTGTCGCTCCGAGGACTGACCTGGGAGGAGTGGAGAGGCGTATCCAGACCGCAGAGGCCCGCATCAGTGATATAGAAGAGGAACTCCCTGAGTTGAGAGAGCTAAAGGCGTTGAAAGCGGAGGTGGCTCAGATACGCGAGGAGAACGCTCAGCTGCGGTCTGAAAATGCGACTATAAAAAGAAAGCTCATTGATCTTGAGTCGCGGGGACGCAGAAAGAATCTCAGACTCGTGGGAATTCCAGAGGGAGAGGAATCAGCAGATGTTGAGGGCTTCTTTGAATCGTTGATCCAGGAGCTGGTAGAGGTTCCTCAGGTGACAACAGAATGGGCGCACAGACTTGGTGCGATAAGAGGAGATGCGGATCCTCCGCGCGGCTTCATAATGAGATTCCTGAATTTCAAGGACAAGGAGCGAGTCATGCGCGCCGCCAGGCTTAAGAAAAACATCCAGTATAAGGGGAAGAAGATCTACTTTGCCCAGGATTTACCGTACCCCATTCGCAGCAGCGAGCAGAATTCCAGCGGGTCTGCGAGGAATTCAGAAGAAGGAAACTAAGGCATGGTTTCGCCTTCCCCGCTACATTGCTGTTGACATACGAAGGAAAGAACGGAGAGAGCCTCCTGAAAAAAACGCAACAAAGCAGCACAAAGGACTGAGCAGATGGACTGAAAGAGATCCGCCAATATGGGGTATGTGAGTTCACGTGTACTTTATGAGACTTTTTTGCTCTGAAGCGGCCCAGAAATGTAGCTATATGGCCGTTTTGTTTTTTTCTGTTTTATGTTCTGGGGCAAATGAGACTCAGATGATTACATTACCTTCTTTATTTGGGTAATTATCTGATACAACGCATCTGAGTTACTGGACACTTATAATCAAATACCCTGTCATTGGCTCTGTGATCTTCCTGCTTCACTGGAAGAATTACCACAAAAAAGGGGAATTTTTATCCAACCAGCCTCCCACTGACGGCAGCCATCAGCTTACATTCCGGAGAAGGGAAAACACAGCTGCCTACATCCAAAAGGATTAGAAATAATATGCCTCCTCTGGTTGAAGAATCTACCTGCTGCACAAACTGCACAGACTTCTACAAAGGATTGCAGTTCTTGAAACAAAGTTACTTGCGGGACTACCAAACCAGAAGGAACACACAACAGAGCTTCATCATGGACGTCCTCAGCACACAGTCGGTGAGTCCCATGATTCTAATGCCCCTAAACAGACCGTACTGAGTGCCGAAATTGATCAACATATTAATCAATGGCACACACAGGGAGCGAGACCCAAAGGCACTCGAGACATCAGATTGTCACGAGTATCACATATTAATGCAGTAACATCCTCTACCCCAAACACTAGCTCCCTACCACCGCCAATACATCTGGAGAACAGATTTGAAGTGTTAATGAATGTGGGTGAGGAATCTCCAGACATGATGAATGTGGGTGAGGAATCCCCAAACATGATCGGACACAGATCAAATCAGCCAGCAGCTAACACCGATGCTAACTGCCGCTCAAGGTTGAACAGTCAGCGGCACTCAGCTCAGAGAGCAGCCGAGCCCAGGACTCTGATAGTGGGTGACTCTATTATCAGAAACATTAGCAGCAGGGATACAACTACATGCTGCCTTCCACAAGCAACAGTTTCTGATGTAAACAGGGAACTTAAGAGCATTCTGATGAAATATAAGACTGCAAATCGACTAATCATTCATGTGGGGAAGAATGATATTCGGAAGGAGCAGTCAGAACTCCTTAAGAGGGATTTCAATAACTTTTTGAAATGCTTAAAAGACTAAAAGTTCAGTCGTTCATCAGTGGACCACTCCCAGCAAGAGGAACAAATAGATTTACACGGTTGCTTGGTCTTAACACATGGCTGCAAAAAACCTGCAACTTAAAAGGACTGAATTTCATCGACAACTTCAATCTGTTCTGGAGTCAGAGACAACTGTTCACTCATGATGGCCTGCACCCAACAAACTGGGCTCAAGAGTGCTAAAGGACAATATCTACTTCTCCCTCCATCATCCTTCAGCAGTGTGTGCCAATCTGAATGGCACAAACACACCTGGACAGAGTACAACTGACCACAGGACTTCATTTCAGCACCTGAATGGACATGCGGCTGACACATCCCACAAGGTCAATGATAACACCACGCAGCCACAACAACCACTGCTCATGGACACAATCCTGACTGAGCCCTGCCCACAGAGCTCACCGAGAGACAGTGACGTGTTAGAACTGCTCCAAGATTCAGCACCCAAGGACGACTTTCGGGAAAACAGCCAGGGAAGCCAGGACAACATATTACAGCCTCCGGTAACACCAGAGCAACAGCCCCTCTCACCGGACACGTTATCCCTCTCTCCAGCATCCCCTCTTCTGTGCTTCTCAGAGAAAATGGAGGAACTGGTGTATGCTGGAACCAAACTCTCCCACTCTTTTGCTGCGAGCCCCCAGATATCAACAAAAAAGCGTCAAGCCCCGAAACCACCAAAGCCTGTGGGCCCAGCTCGCCCTCCTGTAGCTTTCTCTATTTCTGTTTTATTACGTGATAGAAAGCCTAAGGCCTTCTCAAACCGTTTGGCAAACCCATTTAATCTGCTACCTATTACACGTCAAACTAAGATTACTGTAGAGACAAAAAGTAAGACTGTTAAGTTAGCACTTTTAAACATCCGCTCACTTAAAAATAAATCACTTCTAGTCAATGACTTAATAACCACAAACAACCTAGATTTTATTCTTCTAAATGAAACATGGCTTGAAGACAGTTGCAGTGCAACAATCCTGAATGAAACAGCCCCTCCTAACTTTACATTTATGAGTGTCTGCAGAGCTGTTAGGAGAGGTGGAGGTGTTGCTGCTCTATTTAAAGATGTCTATCAATGCAAGCAAGTGTCATTTGGTGATTACTTGTCTTTCGAATACTTGGGTATTGTGTTAAAAGGTGCTCCTCGCATTCTACTTATAGTTATCTACAGGCCTCCAAAATACTCTCCAGCCTTTGTGGAGGACTTTACAGAACTGTTATCAGCAATTTCCTCTGAGTTTGACTGTTTTGCTATTACTGGGGACTTTAACATCCATATAGAAAATGCAGAATCCAATATGGCAAAAGAAATCATAACTGTTTTAAATACTTTTGATCTGACTCAACATGTACATGGACCTACACACAATCATGGACACACTCTAGATTTAATTATTAGTAAGGGTCTAAACATTTCATCCATTGTCATTAAGGATGTAGCGCTATCTGATCATTTCTGTATTTTCTTTGATTTATTGATCTCTCCGACTGTTGAAGCTAGATCTATCTCTGTCAAAAAGCGATGCTTAAAATGAGAATACTAGTGCACTGTTTATGAAGGCTATATCTTTAACACCAAGCATATCTGCAGACTCTGTTGATTTTCTCCTTGATTCTTTTAACTCAAAAGTACAGAATGTTATTGATAACATTGCTCCTGTGAAAGTCAGGAAGAAAAGTGGCAGACAAAAAGCACCATGGAGAAACTCAACAGCAGTGCAAAATATGAAAAGACAATGCAGAAAAGCTGAGCGCATGTGGCGAAAGACAAAACTTGAAATCCATTATAACATCTATAAAGATATTCTTCATGCTTTCAATGTGGAATTGGGCAAAGCTAGACAGACCTTCTTCTCAAATATTATAAACAAAAACTTAAACAACACCCGCACTCTTTTTGCTACTGTAGAGAGACTAACAAAACCCCCAAGTCAGATTCCCAGTGAAATGCTCTCAGACAGCAAATGTTGTGAGTTTGCTTCCTTCTTCTCTGAGAAAATTAATAATATCAGAAAGGCGATCAGCGCATCCTTGAGCTGCACTGTTAGGCCCCTCCTGAAAAAGAGCAATCTGGATAACACCATATTGAGCAACTACAGGCCAATCTCAAATCTTCCTTTCATAGGCAAGATCATTGAAAAAGTTGTTTTCAATCAGCTGAACAAGTTCTTAAGCTTGAATGGATACTTTGACAACTTTCAATCTGGTTTACGACCGCATCACAGCACAGAAACAGCACTCATAAAGATAATAAATGATATTCGCCTTAACACAGATACAGGTAAATTATCAGTGCTGGTTCTACTCGACCTCAGTGCTGCGTTTGACACTGTCGATCACAACATTCTTCTTGACAGGCTCGAAAACTGGGTTGGGCTTTCTGGGATGGTCCTTAAATGGTTCAGGTCATACTTAGAAGGGAGAGGTTATTATGTGAGTATCGGTGACCATAAGTCTGAGTGGACATCCATGACATGCGGAGTCCCTCAAGGTTCAATACTCGCACCCCTCCTGTTCAACCTATATATGTTGCCACTGAGCCAAATAATGAGAAAGAACCAAATTGCATATCACAGCTATGCAGATGACACCCAGATTTACCTAGCCCTATCACCTAACGACTACAGCCCCATTGACTCCCTGTGCCAATGCATTGATGAAATTAAAAATTGGATGTGTCTAAACTTCCTTCAGTTAAACAAAGACAAAACTGAAAATCATTGCGTTTGGAAACAAAGATGAAGTTCTCAAAGTGAACATGTACCTTCACTCTAGGGTCAAACAACTAAAAATCAAGTCAGGAATCTTGGTGTGATTTTGGAGTCAGACCTGAGTTTCAGTAGCCATGTAAAGACAATAACTAAATCAGCATATTATCATCTCAAAAATATTGCAAGAATTAGATGCTTTGTCTCCAGTCAAGACTTAGAGAAACTTGTTCATGCTTTCATCACCAGCCGGGTGGATTATTGTAATGGCTCCTCACTGGTCTTCCCAAAAAGACCATAAGACAGCTGCAGCTCGTACAGAACGCTGCTGCCAGGATTCTGAGCAGAACCCGAAAACATGAACACATCACACCAGTCCTCAGGTCCTTGCACTGGCTTCCAGTTGCATTTAGAATTGATTTTAAAGTACTGTTACTTGTTTATAAATCACTCAATGGTCTAGGACCTCAGTACATTGCAGATATGCTCATAGAATATAAACCTAACAGATCACTCAGATCATCAGGATCAAGTCATTTAGAAATACCAAGGGTTCACTCAAAGCAAGGAGAGTCTGCTTTTAGCTGTTACGCCAGCCGCAGCTGGAACCAGCTCCCAGAAGAGATCAGGTGTGCTCCAACAGTAGCCACATTCAAATCCAGACTCAAAACACATCTTTTTATCTATGCATTTGCTGATTGAGCACTGTGCTATGTCCGAACTGTTTGCACTTTATTTTATACGTATTATCTTTTTATTCTTTTAATTCCTTTTCCTGTTTTTATTTCATTTTTAATGTATTTTATATCTTTTATGTATCCTCTTGTTATTCTGACTTTTAATGCATACTGTTATTTCCATTCCTTATGTTCTATTTTTATTATTCTTTTTTATGTAAAGCACTTTGAATTACCACTGTGTATGAAATGTGCTATACAAATAAAATTGCCTTGCCTTGCCTTGCCTTGATCATAGTACTTTCACTATGCGTCAACAAATACGTACTCCTGTGAGTACCAAATGTGGAGGGTTGGGTTTGAGGAAATTCAATATATTACTAATGAAGGCAGCAGAGCATAGTGGCTTACCTATGTTTTCATGGACTGGATGGTTACCAGAAGTCTTGGTATGGAGGGCCCTCATTTAGAGATGGCTCTGCCTCCAAGTTTTGATCTTTTAGTTCAGTTATGATCTTTTAGTTCAGTTATCAGGTTTTGGAATCGTTGCACGTTTTTTGTACAAATCCTTTTTTTTTTGCTGTTTTTCTTTTTCTATGTTAATTGTTGTTGCTGTTCCTGTCCTAATGTGTTCTGTTTGACCAAAGAGCTTTACCATATTGATGTTTTAATGGTGGTGAATTCAATTCAAGTGAAACAATGGCATCTGATAAGTTACGAGTAGCATCCTTTAATGTTAACGGCATATTAAGCCCAATCAAACTGTCAAGAATACTAACGAAAATGCGGAAAGAAAAAAATAGACATCATATACTTGCAAGAAACCCATTTAAATGACTCAGAACAACAAAAACTAATTAAACTTGGTTATAATAAACTGTACTTTTCCTCGTTTAGGGGTAGACATAAGAGGGGAGTTGCCATATTGATGTCAAGCCGAATAACTTTCGAACAGAGCTTTGAATATAAAGATAAGGAGGGAAGATTGGTACTCGTTAAGGGTGCTATTAATGGAGAGGTATTTACTTTTCTAAATGTATATGCCCCACCAATGAGCGATTTCATTTTCTATACTCATGTTATAAAGTTGATTGTAAACCACTCTGAGGGAACCCTTATCTGTGGCGGAGATTGGAATCTTCACCTCCAGCCCACACTGGATGTGTCAAATTCAAAAAACTTAGGAAAAACGATAAACAACAAATTCCGCAAATTGATAAAAAATATAGGATTGATTGACATCTGGAGAGAGATGAACCCCAATGCCCGACAATACACCCACTTCTCTAACCCACATACAATTTATACTAGAATAGACAATTTTTTTTGTTATCAATAAGGACAGATCAAAAATTATGGAGGTGGACATAGGTACAATAAACTTAAGTGACCACGTCCCTATCTACATTACTATAGAATTGGAGGAAAAACGTAAAAATACTCTCTGGCGGTTTATGCCAGAGAGTGACCCTCAGATGAAGAAAAAGCTATCTGATGATGTCAAAATTTATTTAGGGGAAAATGATAATGGTGAAACTTCTCCACCCATCCTCTGGGATGCTGCTAAGGCAGTTTTGAGGGGTAAAATTATCGCCATCACCTCAACCAAGAAGAAACAAAGGCAGAAAAAATTGAATGATCTGCAGGACATACTAAAACAATTAGAGATCAATCACACAAAGAATAGAAATCCTCAGTTGCTACAGGAAATTAAAAAGATAAGAGACGAAATTAATGATCTGACCACACAGGAAATAATTAAGAAAATGCTCTTTACTAAACAAAGATATTATGAATCTGGATCAAAATTCTCTAAACTACTAGCTTGGAAACTTAGAAAACAACAATCAGAAAGAACAATCTTTATAATACGAGACAGGCAGAATAGTGTAATTTTAACAAAACAAGACCAAATTCAATCAACATTTGAATCTTTCTACAAAACACTTTTTTCTAAAATTTCCAATCCAGCGCAGAACACCAGACAGATAAACATCCACTCTGAACAGCGACAGGAACCCAGGAGACGAAAGGCAGAACTGAAAGGAACACAGCGTGAGCCAACAGAACAATCCAACAATGAACGAACAAACACAGAGACATAAAATAGCAGCGTTGACGAGCAACAGCTGAAGCTGATCGCTCATCAGCGCTCGTGAGTTGCCCAGCAACCACACGTGACAGTCAAGACATACACACACACACACACACACACACACACACACACACACACACACACACCACAACAAAAACAGGACAAGAATCCACAGACCTGCGAACCGTGACAGTACCCCTCCCCCTAGGAACGCCTCCTGGCATTCCCGTGGACCGTTACCTGTTGGTTGAATTCATCGATAAGAGAGTGATCCAATATGTCTCTCGCAGGAACCCAACTTCTCTCCTCCGGACCGTAACCTTCCCAGTCCTCCAAGTATTGAAATCTGCATCCCCTCCGCCTTGAGTCCAGAATATGTTTTACCGAATAGACAGGTTCCCCATCTACGAGACGCGGCGAGGGGGGGAACCGGGGCAGGCGGATTAATGGGTGAATGAAAAACAGGCTTAATTTTGGATACATGAAATACCGGATGAATTCTCCTGTACGCCGGAGGAAGTTTGAGGCGAACTGCCACAGGACTAAGGATCTTAGTGACAGTGAACGGGCCAATGAATTAAGGAGCAAGCTTATTACAACCGGTGCAGAGAGGAATGTTCTGGGTAGAAAGCCACACTTTTTGACCCACAACGTATTCGGGAGGCTTTGACCGGTGGCGATCGGCCTGGGCCTTCGTGCGCTCCCACACCTGGAGGAGAGCAGTTCTAGCCTTCCTCCAAGTGCGAGAACACCTCTGGACAAAAGCGTGAGCGGAGGGGACCGCGACTTCGGATTCCAAACTCGGAAAAACAGGTGGCTGGTATCCTAAACTACCTTCAAACGGAGTTAGGCCCGTGGACGATACAGGTAACGAGTTATGCGCGTACTCAACCCAAGAGAGCTGTTGGCTCCAGGAGGAAGGATTCTGAGAAACCAAACATCGCAATACCCGTTCCAAATCTTGGTTGGCCCTCTTAGTTTGACCGTTGCTCTGAGGATGATAACCAGAGGAAAGACTAACATTCGCCCCCAGTAAACGACAAAACTCCCTCCAAAATTTGGACACAAATTGGGGACCCCTGTCAGAAACCACGTCCTTTGGGAGGCCATGAATGCGAAAGACATGATCAATGACAGTAACCGCTGTCTCCTTGGCAGAAGGTAATTTGGGCAGGGGAATAAAATGAGCCGCCTTCGAGAACCGGTCCACCACGGTTAAAACCACCGTGTTGCCCTGGGAGGGAGGGAGGGAGGGCAGTAACGAAGTCTAGCGCAATATGGGACCAGGGTCTCGAAGGAACTGACAACGGCTGTAGGAACCCCGCTGGAGGTCGATTGGAAGTCTTACCAACCGCGCAAACTGAGCAGGCCAAAACAAATCTATGAATATCTCGAGCCATAGAAGGCCACCAGAATCGTTGCTTAACCAAATAAGCGGTACGATTAACCCCTGGATGACAAGCGACCTTGGAACAATGACCCCAACGGATAACATCGGACCACAAGGTGGACAACCGGACGGAGGCGTTACCCCTTGTAAGGCACTGCGAACCTTTGACTCGATCTCCCAGACGACTGCAGAGATGACCAGTCTCTCCGGTACGATGGAATCGGGAGACGACGGACGCTCGGAACGATCAAAAATACGAGACAAGGCATTGGGCTTGGGGTTTTTGGAGCCCGGGCGGTACGAGATGGAAAAATCAAAATGGCCAAAAAAAAAAGAGCCCACCGAGCCTGCCTAGAGTTCAAGCGTTTAGCGGATCTAATGTACTCTAGGTTCTTGTGATCGGTCCAGACGATAAAAAGGTACCCCCGACCCCTCTAACCAATGACGCCACTGTTCCAAGGCCAACTTAACTGCCAACAGCTCTCTGTTACCAATATCGTAGTTGCGTTCGGTGGGAGTCAAACGATGGGAAAAATAAGCGCAAGGGTGCATTTTACCGTCCGCGGAAGAACGCTGGGAGAGAACCGCTCCAGCCCCAACCTCTGACACGTCGACCTCCACCACAAACTGACGAGCGGAATCAGGGGTCACCAGAATGGGAGCCGAAACAAAGCGACTTTTTAGGTTGGAGAATGCAGCTTTGAGATTCAACCCTTATAAACTTTCTAAACAATATTGTGTGTTTGCTACAGTATTTGGGTGTGTTAGATCACTGCAACACCTCATTAAACTACTGTGACTCTGTTTATCTTAAATTTGATGGGTAATTCCATTGAAAAAAGATATGATCTGCTTCACTTGTTCATTCATGATCTGTTACTGTGTTTCCTTACAGACTCATTTATTTGTGCTACACCTCCCCCTCACTCAGGTGAGTGTTTTTCTTTTTCAACTGTGTGTGATAAATACACACATCAAAACAATCTTGAGCAAATATCTCTAAAACATAACCAGTTAATAATTGCTTATTTTTCTATGGGATACTGTTTATTCACAACTGATTACTTTGACATGTTTCAAAAATGTATGTTAAAGGGTTAGTTCATTAATAAACTGCCCACCAAGATATCAAAAAAAAACAAAACAAAAAAAACAAGCAGGTTGGCTCGAGAAAGTGTATATTGGACAAAGATAAACAGACATTGAAAAAATGTTAATTATTTCAACACAATTTGGGACACACTAATTCTAATTTTATTTTGAATACTATCTAGGACAGATAGTATACGAATTGGGATGCAGCAAGTGTGTCCCAAATCGTAGCACTGTCACAGTCACTAGCTGGTGTGCCCAGGTTGACCACTAGAGGACACTCCTTCCCTGACCTTTGCCACTCAGCAATGAACTTCAATCCCCATAATCCAGGCTCTTAAATCCTTTCATCTCCCATGAAGGCAAAGGGTAGTCCAAACATTCATTAAAAATCTCAATAAGCTTTCAAGTCATTATATTCCAGCCCCACTGAGAAAGTCCAAAATAACTGAGCCAGACCACCCACCTGATGCAGGGTGGTTAAGTTCTTATGTCGTGCCCTCCGCTCCTTCTTAGTGGAAGCATTTGAGTTCCCATGCCGCTGGATCTGAAGTGATCGAGGTTTTTAATGAATGCTTGCATGTGAATATATATAGTAAAATATCACTTATTCATGAGATCAAAGCTGAATTTTCCAGTCTTCAGTGTCACATGATCCTTCAGAAATCATTCTAATACGATGATTTGCTGCTTAAATCAATTTAATCTGTCCTTGTTGAATGAAAGTATACATTTCTACTTATTTAATCTTATCTCAGACTTCTGAATGGTAGTGTATCACGTTTCCACAAAAATATGAATTGTTTTCAACATTGATAATCATAAATGTTTCTTGAGCAGCAAATTCATCAATGATGCTGAAAATTCACAGGAATAAATTCCCATATTCACATAGAAAACTGAATTACTATTTTTCACCATCATAAGAATGTTTAATCTCTTTTCCACAATTGGAGCTCTATTCTGTGAAATAACAAGAGATGGCAAGCTCCTGAAAGGACAAATAGGGTATACTATACTACTACTACTACTACTACTATAATCACTAGAAAGGTGCCATAAAACACACATTCTGCACTACATTTCAAGTCTTCTAGGGCACTTTTCAGCCCCAGTCCAGCCCTGGGATTCATGCAACTAAGCAAAGGAACTGTCCATTAAAGACAAAATTGTCATGAAATAGTGTTCCAAAGCTTACCTACTATTCAGTATGTACTTTTTTTTACTTAAGAAAAACAGAACATACTTTTAGGGCATAGCATAAGTAGGTGAATTGGGACACAGCTCTTCAGACAGGCCGTTTGAGAATCTTTGAAAACTTTGAAGTGAAATGTATATTATGAGAAAATGAAAGTGTTTTTTGACCTTTGATGCATGTAAACCTGTTGCAGGAGACCTCTAAATAGGAGCACTTTAATCAAAATAATAATATTCATTCTTGGACTCTTGGTTATTTGACCAATCAATTTATTTATTATTATTTATTTTTTTTTTTTTTTGTAATTCCTGGTAAACCAATAAATACCTCCATCCTTTGGGTCTTTAAAGAATAGCTCATAAAAGTGCCACTGCATCAGGAAACAGCAGTGTTCAGATTCATAATAACACCAAAAAAAAATATTAAAATAACAAAAGAGAAAATGAAGAGAAATCCCTTATTACTGAATTAGAGGAGAATATATTCTGATTATAGACACAATTACACCCAACACTGGCCATGCAAAGTTTCAGTATTATTACCACATATTAACATATTGTATACCACATATTTCAGTATTATTATAACCACATTTCCGTTTCAGATATCCCGAAGTAGACCAAAGAATCTGCCTCAAGTAAGTAGTCACTGTTCATGCAAACACATACTCAAAATATATGCTTACATATTCACAGAAGTATGCATTCATTTATATGCACATACTTTCAGACAGCTTCTGCGCACACACACACTCAAACACGCAAACCTATAGGCTAAACACGTAAATGAATGGCAAGAATGCATGTGGGTGTGGAACGACATGAGGGGGAGTAATTGAAGACAGAAAGTTAGTTCATGGGTGAACTAACCCTTTAAGCTCTGGGTATTCTTTGTTTTTTTACGCATACACTAGTGTATGAGCAGAGTTAAATGCACAGCCTTGGAAAGTATACTTCATCTGACTCATACGCATACACAGGCATTCTACGCATGCGCAGTTTTGAGCAATCTCTCGCTACAAGGTACAACCCATGTAAGCATCTTTGTGTTCTTTCATGCTGTTGTACAAATGAAGGTACTTCCTAACCTCTTCACACAATCTCTCATCTATATAGGCCTCCATTGTCGCTGTAGCTTGCATGCGTTCCGGTCTGTTCTGTTTATGCAGTTTTTCTTTGACTACCTTCTGAATCGACACCTCCAGGGCACGGCTGCCACCTCGTGTATAAACTAATTACTGCAAAAACTACATTAAATGCGCATGTGCGGTGCGCGTACAGTACACGCGTACTCTTCTGATAATGAAATCGCGTCACAACAGAAGTTTTATTGCAGAACACAAGTATCCACTGATTGCATCTCTTATTTCTTAGAGGAGAAAGGGAGCACCAGGACAACTTTCAGTTGAAAATACCACAAGGGTGAGTACAACACTTCCTTCAACAGTTTTGCTCTAACTTATTGTGTGTTGAGTTTTTAGAAACAGGGTCTTATTCAGAGGCCAAGAAAAGCACTGGTTCTTAATGCATCGTGTTTCCTTCTGGAGCATCAGTGAATGTTTTTACCTTTTTTCACGAGTTCACACTTACAAATAATCAGATAGAAAATAGTATGCGTAATAGTATGCGTATTTGGCGTGCTGTCCGAGGAGAGGGCTCCGAGCTCGGTATTTTGGCCCGAACCCAGATTACTCCCCCATTCTGGTTAGTATTCTGGAAAGTAACCAGTGCAGGTGTGAGGAGACGGGGTGGTGGAGGGATGCTGTCAAACTGTCGAGGAATATGGGTGAGTCGACCGTGTCTAATATATATGCTTTCACTCATGCTGATTGGGTAGATATGTTGATTACTGATTGCTGACAGCTGGCCGAGATGACGTGATGATTAGTCAGATTATTTAAACGTTGCTCCTCCCGAATTTTGTTAATAAAACATCATTTCACGAGTTCACACTTACAAATAATCAGATAGAAAATAGTATGCGTAATAGTATGCGTATTTGGCGTGCTGTCCGAGGAGAGGGCTCCGAGCTCGGTATTTTGGCCCGAACCCAGATTACTCCCCCCAAAAACTGCAAACCAATGCAGGACAGCAGCCGGAACATTACTGATGACCCCCAAAATTGCCTTGCTTAGGCTGAATGTGCTGCTAGGAGGGTTAGTAAAGGACCGGTAGAGTTATCGTCATATGGATGAAGACATTGGACAGCGTTGAGCTCCTGCGGGAGCCGAGGCGACATCACTGCTGCGGCAGTGGAGGAAATAGCAGAAGAATGAGCTCCTGCGGGAGCTGAGGTGACGACACTGCTGCGGCAGTGGAGAAATTGGCCTGAAGAACTGAGCTCCTGCGGGAGCCGAGGTGACGACACTGCTGCGGCAGTGGAGGAATTAGCCAGAACTGAGCTCCTGCAGGAGCCGAGGCGACATCACTGCTGCGGCAGTGGAGAAATGGCCTGAGAACTGAGCTCCTGCGGGAGCCGAGGTGACGACACTGCTGCGGCAGTGGAGGAATTAGCCAGAACTGAGCTGGGGGAGCCGCGGGCGACATCACTGCTGCAGGGGGGGGGAAATAGCCAGAAGAACTGAGCTCCTGCGGGAGCCGAGGCGACATCACTGCTGCGGCAGTGGAGAAATTGGCTGAGAATTGAGCTCCTGCGGGAGCCGAGGTGACGACACTGCTGCGGCAGTGGAGGAATTAGCCAGAACTGAGCTCCTGTGGGAGCCGAGGCGACATCACTGCGCGGCAGGGAGAAGTTGGCCTGAAGAACTGAGCTCCTGGGGAGCCGAGGTGACAACACTACTGCGGCAGTGGAGGAATTAGCCAGAATGAGCTCCTGTGGGAGCCGAGGCGACATCACTGCTGCGGCAGTGGAGGAAATAGCCAGAAGAACTGAGCTCCTGCGGGAGCCGAGGCGACATCACTGCTGCGGCAGTGGAGAAATAGCCAGAAGACCTGGGCTCCTGCGGGAGCCGAGGCGACATCACTGCTGCGGCAGTGGAGGAATTGGCTTGAAGAACTGAGCTCCTGCGGGAGCCGAGGTGACATCACTGCTGCGGCAGTGGGGGAAATAGCCAGAAGAACTGAGCTCCTGCGGGAGCCGAGGCGACATTACTGCTGCGGCAGTGGAGAAATTAGCCAGAACTGAGCCTCTGTGGGAGTCGAGGTGACATCACTGCTGTGGCAGTGGAGAAATCGGCTTGAAGAACTGAGCTCCTGCGGGAGCCGAGGCGACATCACTGCTGCGGCAGTGGAGAGAAAAGCCAGAATAACTGAGCTCCTGCGGGAGCCGAGGCGACATCACTGCAGCGGCAGTGGAGAGAACAGCCAGAGGCACTGAGCTCCTGCGGGAGCTGAGGCGACATCACTGCTGCTGCAGTGGAGAGAAAAGCCAGAATAACTGAGCTCCTGCGGGAGCCAAGGTGACATCACTGCTGCGGCAATGATAGAAAATTTTCGTTATATTGGAATGATGGTATTGGTTGAGTTGGATATGGTGGCTTGCAGGTATGTGTGAAAGAACGAGCTGGAGCTGAAACTAACCGATAGGTGTTCGTTGGGCTTCTTTAATATGGAAGCGATTAGATCGGATGTAGTTCTTAAGCTTCCAGTGACCAAATGTTTGAATCTGATGCTGGGAGTGGCCTTTTTGGGTGGCTGTAGTTGCTGCTCCTATGCAGAATGGATTGTAGGGTTCTAGGGGAGGCAGCTTGAAGAATGAAGTTGAGCGAGGTGTCAAGGAGAGTTTTTTGCGGGTGGTTTATGGAAATATCAGCTCAGAATAAGGTACCGGGGTTGAGAATGGGTCTACCTCTGGTGACAACAGCTTGAATTTCTAAGAGGATCTGATGTTGTTGGCAACATGGTTTGGTTCCAGGGCTGTAGCATTTGGTGGGATGGGCATCAGTGTAGTAGACAGGGTGAACTGCGTTTGCTTGTGGGACAGAGCAAGGAGGAAGAAAGGCCGGGACCGAGGCCGTTAGCGGAGGCAGCCTCACGCTCGGTCGGCCCCTGGAGCCAGGGGAGGGATGAGGAGGTTAGAAAAGAGGGAAACTGAGAAAGGGAAATTGCGGCATCTGGGCCTGCACCGTTAGCGGAGGCAGCTTCACGCTCGGGTTTGCCCCTGGAGCCTGGGAAAGAACAGGGTGGTTAGAAAAGGAAGGAAGGGAAAGTAGGACGTCTAGGCCTGTGCCGATAGCGGAGGCAGCCTCACGCTAGGGTCCGTAGTTGAACTGTAGACCAAAGACAAAAGAGGTAGGGTGAAAGATGGTGGGATGAAATGGTTGAGACAGCTGAGCTTGCTTCACTAGTAGAGGCATCCTCATGTTTGGAGTGAAGGCGTTCACCAAGAGGGGCAGGCATCTTTGGATGGAGTGCGGCGCCGGTGAAAGCCGCAATGTGTGGCTAAGCAGAGAGAGGAAAGTAGGGAATCTGGGGCACGGTCCAGGCTTGCTGCTGCTGCGGCCTGACGCTTGTTTCTAGCACATGAATTGAAGATACAAGAGTGAGGAGATGTAAGATGAAAGAGTGGCCCTGTGGAATTACTCACATCATGAAGTTTAAGTAGCTGATCGAAGATAGTAATTCCTGTTTAGAACAGTTTGGACTGTTTAGGAAGGTGGAAGCAAACAAATATCCTATTGACTCCTTATGCCGTGAGGCCTGGATATTAGCTGTATTCTAGTTAAGGCCCAGAAATTCAATGGACGTGGCTGGACCCATCGTTTTATCTGGGGCGATTGGAAACCTGAGCTCAGCGAAACTCTGACACAATGGTTTGATACTGTAAAAGACAGTACTGTTGAACTGTCATTGTTTGATGTTGAAAGATCATCAAACAGCAAAGTACAATATGATTTAGATGATCCTTTGTTCTTTAACTGTTGCTGGTCTGTCACAAGCACATTTATTTAGTAAAGATCAAAAGAGAATCATTTGTAAAAGACAGAGCTTTGCATAATAAGAATGTGCACCTTGAATTTATTTTAATTGTGTTCAACAATCACTAAAATTTTACCATGAACACACTGCTTGTATAACATTGTTCATTTATATTTATTTATGTTGGTTTCTTTTCTATCCAGACCTGGAAATTACTCAAATTCCATACTTCCAAACTGCAACGTAATAGTTTATTCATTGGTTATCTGTCTGGTTTGTTAAGTTACTTACAAATTATGCTCGTTATAAAACAGATACAGATGAAAAGGGAACGGTAAGATTTATTTAAATGCATCAAAATAATGATTTGAAAATAATTTTTCCTACCAGTCTCTGCGTCTCCAATATTGAAGCAGTGGTTATACTTAAACAGAAATACATATTATGACTAAGTTTCTAAGCGATTTTGTTGATAAATCGCTGGACAGCGAGGACAATAAGTTCCGAGTTTCAATGATTCTGTATGCATGTAATATTAACGTCATACGTGCATCAGCTGATTGCGTGTTTAAACCACAATCGTGCCGTAATTTAGAACGGCAAACTTTACAGAAAAGTTTAAAACGTGGATTCCCTCGATCAACATTGATACAGATGGCATAACTGTGGAAATTAATTCAGTGACAGAAAACGAGAAGGATTTTAACTGTGCTTTGCTGGGTTGAGCCGATGGGGTGGAAAGTGTCAGCTGGCTTGGACTGATATCTGCGCTGCGGCGCGGCTTTGCTGAAAGGCCTGCTGCGGCGGCCTGATGCTGGAGGAAGGCCCGTTTCTTCACGGGAAGAGGCGAAATTGCCCGAGACTCGAGCTTGGTGCTCAACTGCCTTGTTGTCCATTTCTTTATGGCAGGAAAGATAGACTGGGCAGAACTAGGAAAATACACGGAAGGAAATCACGGATGTTTCGACCGCAGTGACGAAAGTCGGCCTCGGCGTCTTGGCATGCGGGGACCGTTTTGTTTGGGCTGAAGTGCCCCCGAGATGAATCGGCGGTGGTGTAATTGCTCCTAGTAAGGCCAGAGGATTGTGGCAAAGATACCTTGTGGACGAAAGATTCTACATCGGACACACAGAGATTAATTTCGGACACGGTGGGAACTTAGGGCGGGTCAGATGCTGTCAAACTGTCGAGGAATATGGGTGAGTCGACCGTGTCTAATATATATGCTTTCACTCATGCTGATTGGGTAGATATGTTGATTACTGATTGCTGACAGCTGGCCGAGATGACGTGATGATTAGTCAGATTATTTGAACGTTGCTCCTCCCGAATTTTGTTAATAAAGCATCATTTAATAGTTGTGTTTGAGTCCCTCATTTATCCTCAGTGTGAAAAGATGGATCTCAAAATCATACAGTCATTGCTGGAAAGTAGGGATGAACGATATATTGGGGACATATTGATATCGGTCGATAAATGGTCGTTTTTAATGTTATCGTTATTGATCCTATAAGAAAATTCGGCCAATATATTGAAGCTGATAGATAACGTATTATTTCCTTCAGCTGAGACACCTCAGCACTGATTGCCATGATGGATTTGAATTGAATCTGTCATAAAATAACCCGCTGGAAAAGCTCTTCAGCTTTAGCGTTTTTGTAATCAGGTTCTCAAAGTATATTAAAATTTGGATTTAGATTTATCGGACAATATATCGGTTATCAGTTTAAAAGAATTATCGTATCGGCCAAAATTTTCATATCAGTGCATCCCTGCTGTAAAGGGTTCAAATATGCAAAATATCCTTGAAAACTGAAGAATCTGCAGGAGCTGGAGGATTTTTCTGAAGAACAGAGCTCAGTTTAACTGTTCAGAACAAACAAGAGACTCATGAACAACCATCACAAAACATAAAAACAGCCGTAGATCGTCAGGTAACCACACGCAGTGTTAAGAATCAATGGTATGTAAACTTTTAAATGGGGTTAATTTTATAAATTAAGCCCTTTTTTATCTTGTGGACTATATGTGAACATCTTTTATGTAAAATATCTTACTCAGGGCAGTACCATATAAAAAATAACATGCATTTTGTATGATCTCTCTTATTTTGTTAAAATAAGAGATTTTGCAAGGGGTATGTAAACTTTTCCATAGGCTTAACAGATTCCTTGTCCTCTAATGCAGTGGTTGCATAGAGATCGATTTAAAACTCAAACTCTCTTCAATACACAACTCCTGTGCGAGTTCATTTTTAATCTTGATCATATATTATACAAGCTAGAATGAATATTTTTCTCGAGTATCCCCACAATTGCAAATGTGAAATTGACTTCAACAAACGAAAAGGTAGTATTAAGTGATGTATATTTTAATGCTGGGCAAATGATTAATCGCATCCAAAATAAAAGTTTGTTTACATAATAAATATATATATATATATATGTGTGTGTGTGCTGTGTATAATTTTGTATATATAAAGACACACACATGCATTTATATATTGTTATTGTCATGATCACCTGCTGAAGTGCCCTTGATAGCCACCAGAGGGCACTCCACCTCGGACTATTGCCACTATCACAGACTCCATTTCCCATAACCCACTTCCCGGACTCATTACTGTTCATTGCACACAGCTGTTATCAGTCATGTCATTAGTGTCTGCCTATTTATACCTGGTTTGTTTCTGCCAGTTTCATCAAGGTTTTGTTATTGTTTTGTTGCATGTCTGAGCACTGTTTTTGTTTTCATGTTTTATGGACTGGTTACTTGTGTTTTTTAACCTTTGCCTGGCTGTGGCAACGATTCTGGATTTTCCTATTAAACTGCACTTGGATCTTATACCCTCAAGTCTCAGAGCTCTGTGACACATTTAAGAAAAAAATCGTTATATTTATATATAAGCTATTTATATTATATTATATAAATATATGTACAGTATATACATCCAAATATTTAAGTATATATGTGTGTATTTAAATATACAAAAAGTGTATAATGTGTTTGTTTGTTTTGTTTTTTTTGTACAGGCTTTCATACGATCAGCCCCGTGTACTGGGGTAAGACCATAAACAGTTCTTTGTGTATATATATATGTTAATATGCATTTGGATTTGCATTTCATGTGTATGTATTTCAATTTATTTAAAACAGCCCAGATGGCAAAGGAATACCCTTGTCACCATGGTTAGCCCCAATCGTATGGGAAGGAACATTTGATCCTACATTGATTGATTCGATCTACAAACAACAAAACTTAACCATAGCAACTACAGTCTTCGCTCTTGGGAAGTGAGTACCTATCTCTCCTATCTCTGATCTTCCTTTACTTTGAGTTTAAACAGTATCAAAATAAACAAGAATGCCTTTTCAGTACAGCTGAGGCTAAATGAAGGATTGGGCATTTCAACTGCATTTGACCTGCTTTAGACCGGGGGGTATTCCAGAAATCTAATTTTGTACTTAATATACATTTTTTTGTATCTTAATATACATATAAGAACATCTAAGTGTACTCAACTGTGCTATTTTGAGACACCATGAATATGAACTAAAATGTGCTTTTTAACATACCATCTCTGTATTAAAAAAAAAAAAAAAAGTATTTAGTTACCACTTGTAGTACACTTGAACCCATCTTTCATACACTTTTAAAGGGCACCTATTATGCAAAATTCACTTTTACATGGTGTTTGACCATAAATGTGTGTTGGCAGTGTGTGAGCAAAACCACCCTAGAATGAGAAAAATCCACCCAGTGGTTTTTTTACAATCTCAATAATTCATAAGCACTGTCTCAGAACGCCCTGTTCTAAGATTGCTCTCACTGTGACGTAGAATTGCGCTAAGCCCCACCCACGTGGTTTGATTGACAATCTGGTTTTGGCATAGACCCCGCCCTCGGTGATCTGTCAACCATCCTCCATTGTTTCAACGACAGCCGGTAATGTCTCCTAAGAAACACAAGTGTTCTGTTGTGGGATGTAATAATGAACATAGTAGTTTTCACTTACTTCCGACATCAGAGCCACTGAAAACGAGGTGGATGGATTTTATTTACGAAGGAAAGGCGCCACTCAAAATTCCAAAATACGTTTATGTTTGCGCGAATCATTTTTTGACTGACTGTTTTGAGAACGAGGGTCAATTCAAAGCAGGTCTTGCTTCAAAGTTAATCCTCAAGTGTGGATCGTTGCCTACTGTTCGCGATCCAACGTCACCTCCAGAAGAAGTAAGTGTATTTAATGTTTTTTGAGCAAATAGTCATTTCAGTTGATGTCAGCCAATTCAATAACAAATGCGTCTAAAGTTGTTGTCGTCGTCGTAGAATGTCTGTGTATAATTTAAACCTTGTTTGTATAGTGTGTATCCACACGTGTATATATATATATATATATATATATATATATATATATATATATATATATATATATATATATATATTAAAGATATTGTATTAAAACTGTGTATGTTTTCTGTATGTTTTCATCCATTCCGGGATGGTCTACCATACATGATGGAGTGACTTGAAGTTGTTTCATCCGTCTTGTAACCTTTGATACAACAAATAGCGTCAGACAGTTTTATGTCACGTATTATTTTTTGCAACAATTACAAATGTAAATAAATTAATACCTGTTCTATCTCCCTGCAGCATATATTTTCTGGTTCTGTAGCCATCATCTCACATTTGCCACATAAGCACCTGTACGACAATAATGTCAACATGACGCAACCGTTCCCTCGCATAAATATAATTTCGTTTGTACTTAGCAAACGTTATCACAGTATTTGTGTTTGTAGTTTCAAAAAATTGCGCGAACGTTATCACAGTGTGTGTGTGTGTGTGTGTTGCACATCCATAATTGCAAAGGGGACACGATTAAAACTCTATAAGTACATAAATGTATCAAATAACCATTCAGAGACGTCCTGCTCCATTCTCAATTGTGTTTCTTCTGCCGGAGTCTCTTCGTCATCTGGGTCTGATTCCGGTTCAAACACGTACGGCTGAATGCCATACAAAACAGCGGGTCTCTCATTCTCAGCCATTCTGCTTCTACCGACTGTTTATTGCCATAGGTATGCAAGTTACGCCCTCATCCAAAGGCAGGGCGGGGATATGCAGCTCATTTATATTTAAAGGTGGTACACACCAAAACAGCTCTTTTTAAAACAGGCCCCAAAAATGACATTTTCAAATGGTTATAATAAATTAACTGTGGGGTATTTTGTGCTGAAACTTCACAAATACATTCTGGGGACACCCAAGACCAATATTACATCTTGTAAAAAGGGGCATAATAGGTGCCCTTTAAAATATATTCATTAGACATAGAAAATGCACTTATGAATTATTTAAAATATAAGATAAATATATACAAAATGTATTTATAATGTATTGCCCACATATTTTTATACATTAAATAATTAATTTCAAATGTATTTTAACTGTTAATATTACCTTTTATTTGATATACTTAACTGCATGTTAATGGTGTCTTTAAATGGTGTGTAATGTTGCTGTTTGATCATAAACAACATCTGCAAAGTTTCGACGCTCAAAGTTCAATGCAAAGGGAGATATTTTCTTTTACAGAAATCACAACAAACGGCTGGTAGGAACTACAACGAGCTTCTTCCTGGGTTAGTGACATCACAAACCCTAAAATTTACATAACCCCCCTCCCCAAAAGATGAACATGACGGCACATGCTAGAGGATGAGTTGAATCAACTCCACAGCAACTACATCAATTTATCCACTAACCATTCAGAAACGTCCAGTTTCATTCTAAAAGTTGTAACTTCTTCCTGAGTCTCTCCATCAGTGTCGACTCCGGTTTGAACAATGTAAGGCTGAACACCGTTACTGACAATCCTCATTTTGGCTGTTAAAGCTCCGCCCTCTTCTGGAGCAGCAGCTCATTTGCATTTAAAGAGACGCACACAAAAACGGCGTGTTTTTGCTCACACCCAAACGGGCAAATTTGACAAGCTATAATAAATGATCTGTGGGGTATTTTCAGCTGAAACTTCAGACGCATTCTGGAGACACCAGAGACTGATATTACATCTTGTGAAAAAGAGAGGCATTATAGGTCCCCTTTAAGGGTGCAAAAATGCCACAGATATTTAAAATGAAGAGGGAAAGGAATGATCCTGTAATGAGCGTCATAACTATAACTAGTACATTAGTGTCATGATCCCAGCCTGTGTTCCCCTGTCTTGTGGACTTTTGTTGTATTTCCTGTCCTAGTGCCATGTTTTGTCGTTTTTTGTAGTTTTTCTTGTTGATTAGTTCTCTGATTGTTCCCAGGTGTTTTTGTTTGCCAATCAGCCCATGTGTGTATATACCCCAGTGTCCAAGTATTACTCTCTCTTTTAGCGCGTTTTTACTATTACAGCTCTCAAGGTTAACTAATCATGAAAAGTGTTGCATTACATTTAGATCTATGTCATTATATTTAGATCGTGGCATGAAAGGTTGCAGAGATGAATATTGTAGTCGATCACAGACATGTTGTTGAGCTCATGAAAGCAGTGATCTCATCATTAATATCAGATCAGGCATTAGAATGAACACAGTTACTGACATGTTGTTGCATTACTGTCGAGTTCAGGCACTGCACAATATTTTGTAATCCTCAACGGCATGTTTATTTCTTGGTAGCTCGATCTGGTTTAGCACCACATAGTCCTATGTTACTTAGGCTACCTATTCTATTGAATGTAATGCGCGAACCGGTGGGCGGAGCTAAACAGGCAGTGATGAATTAGGCGTTGATCATCTTCTGCAGAGGCGGAGCTTGCTGCCCTTTGACCTCAAAGATCCCCACTTTGAAAATCCTGTCGTTTGCTGGGGTCTGGTGTCAATTAAAGCTTTTATTGGACTAACAAGGAAGTTTTCAGTTCTGAAACTTACAGTATATTCTTAAATATGATGACCTCTTATATGTCAAAAGCTCAAGAAAAATTTGATTTCTCAGTTCATCAGCCCTTTAAAATTTCAAAACAGAAAATTCTTTGGTCATTTGTCAATACAGTAATCCTAAAATCTCCTAAAATAAGTACAAAATTAGTAAAATTAGTACAATCAAGTAAAATGAAGTATTTTAATTCTCCTTATCTGGGAGCCTACCCCAGTGACCACTAAAGTCAAGCTGTCTAATTTTTTATTAAAGTAACAGTTTACCCCATGCCTATGGTGAATTTTTCAACAACTGTATATTTGTCTTTCAGTTCTTGTTTTGAGGAATTTTATTGCCATATTATTTATTACTTTTGTAATCCTTCTCCCTTGCTGTTTTTCAGATACATACGGTTTCTTAAAGATTTTCTGGAGTCTGCAGAGCAGAATTACTTTGTTGGATTTCATGTGCATTATTATATATTCACTGATGAACCAGAGCAGGTTCCTGCAGTGGAACTGGGTGAAGACCATCATCTGACTGTGATAAAAGTCCCTAGTTCTAACAGATGGCAGGAGATCAGTTTGAGCAGGATGAGAAGACTGGAGGAACTGATCGAGAGTCAGCTGGTCAATGAAGCCGACTATGTTTTCAGCCTTGATGTGGACACAAAGTTCTATGGTCACTGGGGGGTAGAGACTTTGGGTCGCCTAGTAGGTGCGTTACATCCATGGTTTTATAGCTCCCCTCGTGAACAATTCACATATATGAACGCAGGCCAGAGTCTCAAGCATTCATTCCTTACTCTGAGGGTGATTATTATTTTATTGGAGCTGTGATCGGTGGCTTAGTGAAAGATGTATATCAGCTTGCTAAAACCTGCCGGGAGCAGCTGGAGATTGATGCATCCAAATCCATCGAGGCAGTATGGCAGGAGGAGTCTCATTTGAACAAGTACTTCCTTTATAACAAACCCAGTAAACTGCTTTCACCCGAGTATCTGTGGGATGACAAAAAATCTAAACCAGAAGAGATCAAAATCATTCGGTTCTCTCAAAGTCTTAAAAACTATGCTGAAATTCGTCCAAACCCTTAGCAGCTGATACCAGAAACATGGATATTATTTGTACTTTATTTGAATTAAGTATGAAAATAATTGCCAGGTTTCACAAATATTCAGTCGTTTTTTGTCTTAGTTTCATTTTCATAGACTTTTAGTTTGTTTTCCTTCAGTCACATGTTTCCTTTGTTCTATGAGTTTGTCACTATGGGTACTGATAATGATTAGTCATTCTGTTCAGCTGTTAGTCATTATCCCAAATACTGGCGACGTATCCTATGGGATACAAACATTTGAGCAGCTGAGTCAGAGGAAGTGTAGGTCTCATTTCTTGGTTTCATCTTTGTTGTGAATATTTAGATCTGGTGACTTTGTTCGTACAATCTTTGTTTAGCTCACGACAGCATTTAAAAACAACATGACCACCTGTAGAGGGAAATCTAAAAGTTTAGATAAGTTTATTATACATATTTACAGTATTTGGAGGGAACTTAAAAAAAGTTGTTGTAAAGCGTTAGCTTATTACATTTATGTTGAAATTTTATGAATTTAATTTTTACATTTCCCAGGATACGTCGCCCGTTCGGGGGTATAGATTCGCTGAAAACGGAAAGCTTTTTTGGCAGTGTGTATTACAACATTATAGCCACATTAAAAAAAAAAAAAATAAATAACATTTTTATTCTCTCATTACTTAAACTAAACATTCTTTGTAAAATTCTGTTGAACAATAAGCATAATGTCTATTCATAAATATATTAGTGTACTGTATCATATTTATTACACATTTCTAGCCTAGAAATTATCAATATGACTAAAATCTTGCTGAAAAACTTCTTGTACACAATCCACTTCATGCCCTCTGTCTTCTGATTCATAGTTTATATTTTTTAATCAAGTGGAATCTGTTTTGCTTAGAAATCTTTAATGGTTTTTTTATAAAGTAAATGTAAATAAACACACTGCACTGAAGCAACTTGGGCTTACTTGATTATTCATGCATCATTTTTTAAAAATGTTAACTTATTTTATTCTATTTATTTATTTAACACTGCTCTGATTGGTCAGATGGCCCAATCCTTTGTGATTGGTCTACTGCACGCACCGCACCCCCATTGCCATAACCGAATGACAGCTATCAATTCGCAAGACATTGTATACAGCGTATGGACAGAAAAGATAGCATTGATTTTACTGTATCAATTCGTGCCCGAGCCCAACGATGAAATGTCTGAAGTAGCCGATCAACCAGAAACTGATTCACATTCACGACTGGAGTAGGACGTTTCTCTCTATGGTAAGTGTCACTTTAGTTCCCATTCAGTCAGTCACGTTCGACATTACGTCGATACTGACATAACAGTGTCTCGCTTGGGAGCCCAATTACCTCCAAATGGTACAAAACAAGCCATTGGGAATTGGCCAGTGAGATTTACATGCCGGGCCACACCCCCGGCATCCGGGTATAAATAGGACCGGCATACTCACCTCCATTCATACTTTTGCTTCGGAGCCGATCGGTTGTGTGACCGTTCTCTCCCCTTCAAAGAGTGAAATTTCTAAAAAAGAGCAAAAACAGCAATTTTCATTGCTTTTATTGTTTTTGTTCCGGTGGCTGCAGCTCACAGATCTCTCTCTGGCACGTACACGCTATGTGTGTGACAGCGCGGCACTCATCCCTGTGTGCTTCATCTAAAAGAGCAGTCTAAAAGAGCAAAGCACGGGCGATCAGCGTCTTTTTTTGCTATGCGTGTGTTTCTGGATGCGGTCGTTTCCTGACCTCATCTGACAGCCACGATTGCTGTCTCACTTGTCTGGGTAAACGGCATGCTGAGTCAGCGCTCGTGGTGGATGGCACATGCCTTCACTGCAAGGGCATGTCCATGTTGTCGTTGTGATCGCGACTCTCCTTCTTTAACACAGAGGCACGAGTCCCCTCTGCTGCTACCCAGTCATCTTCGTCGGGCCCGCCCCCACGAACCTCCCACTCCTCTAGCGCCATGTGCCTCTACGGAGGTTCCCCGCGTCACTTTTGGCACTCCGGATGAGAATCAGATGTCAATCGCTGCGTCGGGGAGTGGGCTTTTGGACTCTGAGGAGAAGGACGCCGAACTTCCTCTCTCCGGGGTGGTCGTTCAGGCTGAATCAGATTCAGAGTTGATGGCCATGCTTGCCCGGTGAAAGCTCTCAAGGAGCTGCACGAGGGTAGTTCTGAGCCAGGGCTCCTGCAAGAACTGTGCACGCGACTGACCTCACCCTCTGGGCGATGAAAAAGTCACGGCCCGGGCTCTGGGTCAGACGATGTCCACCCTGGTGGTCCAGGAATGACATCTCTGGTTGGACCTGGCCGAAATGAAGGACGCCGACAAAGTTCGCTTTCTCGACGGACCCATTTCCCAGGCCGGCCTCTTCGACGACACTGTCGAGGACTTCGGTCAGCAGTTCTCGGCAGTGCAAAAACAGACAGAGGCCTTTAAACACATCTTGCCCCGGCGGAATGTTGGCATCAATCCGTCGCAGGCTGGGCTCCAATCTGGTCCTCGCTAGGACGTCCCCCTGCGGCTGCACAGGCTCCCGGGAGATCGGAACCTGCCCATCCTCCCTGAGCCATCCGCAGGAAGGTGACGCCCAGGCCGCTAAGCCCTCGAAAAAGAAGCCTGAGAAGCAGTCCTGAGATGGGTGGCCCAGAGATGGAGGGGACTGCCCTGTCCCAGGAGACGGTGAAGGCACTGCTCCTCACCCCAACTAGGTAAGCCAAAGGGGTGTTAAAGCATCTATTTTCCTCTGTACCTCTCACTAAGAGAAAAGAACATGTTATCAGTATGTTTTTGGGGAAAGTTTCCTGCTGAGAGCAGAGCTCAGATCAACTTCAGCCTTGAAGAAGCTGTGAATCGTGTATGTGCGCTAAGTGTTTTGTGCAGGTCCCTTTGTACTGGACAACTGGCGTTCTGCTTGAGACCAGCAGACACCATGTCATGACCCCAAAAGGACATCCAGTACCTAAATCCAGGGTCCCCCTCGTCATCACCGTGATGAAGGGAGATATGCTTATTACTATCTGTCCACGTGTGGAAAATTTCTAATCTTGTCTATTTTTCTTAGCCAATCAGAATCATTCAACCTGAAGTAATGACGTAGTTAGTTGACTCTGTTAGAGTATAATTGTTGTGGAAATGTGATTGTACGCAGAGCGGCCTACGAACTCCTTGGGAGACTTGAAGCTGGCTTCTGCTGATGAAACTGCAAACTATTCTTCATTAAATTTTTCTTCAATTTATTTTTTTAAAACTTTGACTCTGGGTCTTTATTCAACATATCTGGTTTCAAGGGTCCTAAACTGTTTATCCCCAACAGTTTATGGTGGAGGATTGTGCGGGCAATCATTCTTCGGTGACATCCCTGGCTAAACAACAAACAAGGTAGGAAGCTGTTTTATTATTTGGTTAGGGCTGTCTGAGTGGAAGAGATTGGGGCAGGAGAGCGGCATAGCTTCACTCAGACGTGAGTGAGGAGTACCGTAGAACCGGAGGCCGGGGAGGTACACTAATTATACTAGCTTTATGATATTGATGATCATTGAATTTGATAGTATAAGAAGTCGCTGAAGCCACGTGACGGCAGGCAGCGCATCGAACGCACTCCAATACAGGGACACAAAGTGATTAAAACACTGCGTGGCGTACAGAGGTACCCCTACAGGGAGTGTAAGGCACTGGATTGAGAAGCTCCAGTGGCACCGTGAACCTAACTCTGTCTCTTCCACATCAGATAGGGGTACCCCGAACTTAGTGATTCAAACAGTTAGGGACTAAAACCATTAGTTAATTACAAAATAAAAATTAAATAGAGATAGGGTTTCTTGTTTGCCTGGGATGCATCTGGAACGATTCCGAGAAAAGTAAAAATTTTTTGTGACCCTAATTGGATTGGACCAGTATATGTAACTGTGATTTTGGAGTATACTTTTGCAGTTTCATCAAGCAGAAGCCAAAGCTGTGTTGTTTAAAGATCGCCGCCTCCATCTCTTTCAGGTGAGTATTAACTTTGACTAAAATATGGCTGACAAATTGAGTAACTTGATCCGTAAACTTGATCAGTCCTGATACAGATAATGAGGTTGAGAGCAAAATGCTGTAAGCAGCTCTGCTCTGAAGCTCTCACTTCAAAGACAGAGACTATAAAAAAAAGGTTAGTCAGGGTTTTGATTCTGATTGGAAAGTTAAACAACAACCAGTCTGGCTACAAACAAAGAAAGAACCAGAAAAATTTTACTTTTTAGTTGTTTGTGCTTATAAATCAATTTGTAAAATGGGCAGAGGGTCATTAACCCTGGATGAAAAAAAAAAAAAAAAATCCCAGAAGTAACTGAGGGATGGTTCAATTTGATTACCCAATGTGATAAAGATGACAAGGAGTGTTTTAATTGTGGTGTGAAGGGCCATCTAGCCTGTAATTGTAAATACCCACCTAAAAAGTGTAGACAGTGTGGGGAAACTTGGCCATAGTGTAAAATATTGTAAACAAAAGAAATAAAAGAAAGAAACAAACAGAAAAAGAGACTTCTACTCTGTCTGAGAGCTTGTGAAATTGAATAACAAGACATAACAATAAGGTCAAAAGATTGTAGTCTTAAGGAATTCCTTTTGAAGGGAAATCTATAATAATTTTTAATATAAGTTTTATATTAAATGGACAAAAACAGGTTAATGTAAAATTACAGGGAATGAATCCAAAACATGTTACCAAAAATGAAAATAGGGATGATTGGATGTTCTGAAAGTTTCAATTTATGGAAAAATATTTGAACAGTCTTAAGTATGTTTTCTTGTGATGAGCACATAACTACTGTGAATGTGAATAACTAAATGATGTAGGACTTCTAAGTTCTAAATGTTTGATTTTTGATGGTCAAAGTGACAGAAGGTTTAAATGGCAAAAATGAGACTGCCAGTGTCACAGAGACTCAACCTGATCAGAAGTTTGTAATGTCTAAGTTTCCTAATATATGGGTGAAAGACAAATATAAAAATTATGATCATTTGAAAATGAATGTCAATTCTGGCAAAGTCTTAAGCTGGTCCAGAGTTATAAGACAGTAAGTAAAGTTTGATGTTAAAAGTTATAAAAAGGCTGTGTATCAGCCCTGAAATCCTCAGAGTCTCTCTCTCATTCAAAGTCAGCTAAAAGCTGCTATCTGAGCTTGTGTCATAAGTGATAACAAGCTATTTATAGTGAAGCACAGTGTCTCAGCTGAAAATCATGGACACAGAGATGTTGAAAGAAATGATTGCCATAAAGAGGTTAAGTTGTTAAATTAAAGTTGTTAAATTTGTTGTTAAAATTGTCAAATGAAAACTAAAGTAAAGATGTCTTTAAAATGGTAATACAGACCTTGAATGATAGAAGTGACTATTTTGATGAATTTTTTCTATGACCAGTAACTTTTTGTCTGATCTTTGTCACCACCATGTGCAGGGCCGATGGCTCCAGTTACAGATGTGGCAAAACACTACACTGAATGGACAGTGAGAATTAAATTCACTGAGAACAATCTCAGCACGGATATGTTACTGCTGAGAGAATGCAGTCTAATGATTTTAGTGATTAAATACTGCTGTTATTAACCTGTCTCCATGTTTTAACACTATCAGGCAGTCCAATGGCTCTGGTGGCTCTTGAATGCAACTTCCCTAAGCTCCAGAAAACACCTGATTCTGGTGAAGAAAACTGTCAAAGATTGAATAATGGGAAAGAGCGGTAACCAGTGTGCACGAGGTGATTTCTCAATGACGGGTAAGATCCTCTTTGGCCAGACAGAGGACAACCTAAGGCAGGGGGTTGCCGCCGCCACTGGGCATCTACCCTGGAGGGAGGTGTTTATGTGAGATGGGTATGAGAGTTGAGCAGGATGTCTGTGAGGCCAGCAGCATCATTAAGGGGGGAGCTGTGAAAGGTACAGCAGTCCGCCCCAAAAATGCTCCTCTATACCACTCACCAGAAACCGCATTCCTAAGGTGGCTTGTTTTTCATTGTGACAAGCCCAAGTGTCTAGTGTGTGTGTGAGGGTGGCTGGACTTTATGTTTTGTATGTGTTAGTTTGAGGAAATAATCTGTCCTCAGTGTGTATATGTCATTAACCTCTGGAATGAGTGTTTTATCATTACAGATGGGTTAACACTCTCGGGTCGGCGGTCACGCCGGCGTGATCACCGCGTTTTTTTTCTAACCAGTGTGAAAGAGACTCAAAATACTCTGTTAATGTTGCACATACAATTAAGAGTTATACACCATTTTAATCTGTGGAATATCTTCTTTTATTTGTGTACACTCAGAGTAACAACAAAATGTTGTGCTTTTTGTAAAATAAAGAAAACTAACATGATGCGTGATCTCTCGTCTCCCTCTGAACGAAGTCCAATCTGATAGTTCTCAGAAAATGAACTGTAACTTAGTGAATACTAATGACAAAAAAATAGACTTATGTCTAAAAAAACATTGAAACGTCAGGTTTTAAATCGTGTAAGTCAAATCGAAAACAAATATTCTGTGTTTATGTAATCTGTATGAAAAGAGAGCCATGTCAGAAGTCCTTGATTCAGCTCATTATCCCTAATGCGGCCACGCCCACGGAGCCAGCGCTATTCAGACGCAAATTCTGAGTCAATACATGCATTCATCGTCTCAATCGTGTATTTATTGTCTTGAAAAGTGTTTTGAATAGCCATAGTTAGCGATCTCTGGCCTCTGTTAGTTCGGTTAGTTCCTTGATTGCCTATTCTTCTTTAGTGCTCAGGCATTTGTGGACTAAAGGTGTACAGAGCGCCCTCCGGCTGCAAGTATGAATTGAAAACAGTATCCAGCGTTCATAGTGAAGACAATAAATATTGAATAAATATTACTCCTCTGTATAGAAAATTGACAAACATATGAGAATCCATCAATATTTCTCCAAATGTGCATGCTTTTAAGCTAAAAGTCTATATGAAATGCCATAGAGGTAACATAATTGTTCAGACACTTTGCATCACAGAAATACATTATATTTTAAAGAATAATGGAATACCATTATTTTAAATTGTGTAATATTTTCACAGTATTGCTATTTTTTCTGTATGTTTGATTTACATTATGATGAGATTTGAGACATGATCACAGAGGGTTTTTTCACAGCTTACCTGACTGAAAGAGCTCATTATTTATGCAGCTCATTAGAGCTCTTTTATTAGATTCTTTTGTCTTCTCAGGTGAGAATCACCCATTATTCATGATTATTCACGCCTCCTCGCATACTGTGTTTCTTGACCAAAGATGTTTCTCTATTCTCAAATCTCTCTATTGTTTTATATGAACAAGCAGGCAGCATAATTTTTACCTCATTTTGAAGCAAAAACTCTAGTCTACAACCTCAAATACCCAGAAGTCTTGTGAACAAAGATTTATATATCTTTTTTGGCTTTATTTCAGTGACTTAAGTTTTTTGTTTTTTTAATAACCACGCATAAACGTTATTCCTTCAAAAACACAACATGTACATACATGTTCCTCACATATTATTGTAGCCTAGTTTGTGCTGAATACAGTGTAATGACACTTTTTCCATTAATATGTTTATGAACAACTGAAAAAAGCACAAATGTCAGGGCATGTCAAAACTTCTCCAAGGCCCCAAAAATCCTCAGACCCCTGAGGGTTAAGTGAAATGACAAATTTTGACAAGCCGATATTTCGGATCGAATCTTATGAAAGACGATACAGAACATGGGACGAGCTTTAAGTGGATTGGATATCCAGCTCTGTCTGCTAATGGTAATTATGACTTTTGTCATTTATGATGTTGATTTTAATTATCTCTGGATTAGTATTTTTAAGAACATTTATATAAATTGGAATTGTGGAACTGAAGATTGCCGTCCATGGGTTAAAAACCCTTGTCTAAATTCAACTGAGGGTCAAATTTAAACACTGTCTTATTTGTTTGATCAGAATGATAACGTAAATGTTATAAGATTTGACGGCAGAGACAAAGTGACACATTGGCTAAGTCACTAGTAGAAACCAGAGAAACCCCTCAAATTTATGGAAGGCCGGTGGGCAAACAAAGGAGGAGTGAGGAGTTTTATTTTTCATCCATTAAATGGATGCATGACATTAGATGCCTAGAGAAATATAATTTATGTAATAAGGGTTGAAGGTGAAAGAAGCTATAAGTCCGTGTAACCTAGGGATTTGAGAAAAACAATAATTTGGTTTCTGCAAAACAATAGAGATAAGTGGGACTGAGACAGTAACGATAATATATTTTTAGATCTGCAGACTAACAATTTGATGGGATAGAGTGACAAAATTATAAGCAGTTGAAATTATTGTGATGAAAAAAGAAAAAAAAAGGAGAAACTGTTTCAAAAACAGCTTTAAAGAAATTGATAATGTCTTATAGTACAAATTTGTATAATTTATAAGTGTTATGGAAGAAAATCTGTCCGTTTGTGTTTTGTTTGACAATTTTGGTGCAGTGAGTAATAATGAAAAGATCCCTGCCAAAGAAGAGGGTTAAGATTTTGGTCATTAAGATTTTGGTCAGCCTATGCAGTTATAATTGACAAGAAACTTGAGTTTAAAACTGACTTTAAAGGAAGTCTTAATTATTATTAAATTATTTTGAATGCTGTACTTTTGACAGTCTCAATACTGTGAAATGTTGTGAAAATTGAGTTTCAGATTAATAATAATTAGGTATTGAGTATTATTAACAGTGAATGTCATGATAAAGATATCAGTCAAGACAAAGAAATTGTTACTCTAACTAAATTTATATGTTTTGATGATTATTTCATTTTGATTAAAAGTTTTTAACGAAATGTTTTAAAATTCAAAGGTTTAGGTTTGTTTTATTTTTATTTATATTGTTTATTTTTTTGTGGGCTATAATGGATCTGTTGTGAAAAGAAATCTTAACAAAAGGATTATTAAGTAAAAGTAACAATTCTATGTTTTATTGAAAATGATAATTGAAACGTTCATGTAAATTTGTTTTCTTTTATTTCTATTTTTAAAGGTGTTTAAAAAAAAGAGTTAAAAGATGTTCTACAATTAAGGTGGTACATGCTATGTCTATAGACTGTAAACTGAACAATGATTTAAGAAACTTAAAATAATTAGATGGATTATGATGGGTCTTAGTTATTTATTTAGTTATTTATTTTTTGTTGTTGTTTATTTTGAATTAGACCACAATTTTGTTTTTAATATTAAAAATTATCTATAAAGGTATAGTGAAAGGAGTGGATTTACGATCCATCACCTTGTAATATATAATGAATTGGAAATTATATTTTTCTAAAAACCAGTGTATAGATCCTGGTGTTTATGATTACAGGCAATGTCTGTATTTAGTATCTGAGTAGTGACTGAGGGTCTGGCCCATGCCAGGAATGCAGTAACAGTGCTTGCTCATTTAGCCCGGCTTCCAGAGAATAAATATGTATTTGTTTTGTAGTCAAGGAATTTGATGATAAAACCGAATAACAAAGATTGATGTAAAGACGACTATGTGTAAGGACTGAAGGTCAATAATGCACTATGTGCTCTGTAGAATATTCTGTTCTAGTTAAGCCCTTCGAGGGAAAACCTATTGTCTATTTTATACAATTGTAACATGCCAGGGGAGCATAGGTGAGCAATGTTAAATTTTGAAGCGGCCTAAATTGTTAAGACCAGATGTGGTGTTTAAGACTTCACATCGGCCTTTTAAGGGGGGACTGAAGGGGTGGATTCTGGAATCCACTGCCGCTTCAATATATATCTTTTAAGTTATTAATCAACATTTATATTTCTGTTAAATTATTTGAATGACTGAACAATATATGTTAAAGCATCTATTTTCCTCTGTACCTCTCACTAAGAGAAAAGAACATGTTATCAGTATTGTTTTGGGGAAAGTTTCCTGCTGAGAGCAGAGCTCAGATCAACTTCAGCCTTGAAGAAGCTGTGAATCGTGTATGTGTGCTAAGTGTTTTGTGCAGGTCCCTTTGTACTGGACAACTGGCGTTCTGCTTGAGACCAGCAGACACCATGTCATGACCCCAAAAGGACATCCGGTACCTAAATCCAGGGTCCCCCTCGTCATCACCGTGACGACGGGAGATATGCTTCTTACTATCTGTCCACGTGTGGAAAATTTCTAATCTTGTCTATTTTTCTTAGCCAATCAGAATCATTCAACCTGAAGTAATGACGTAGTTAGTTGACTCTGTTAGAGTATAATTGTTGTGGAAATGTGATTGTACGCAGAGCGGCCTACGAACTCCTTGGGAGACTTGAAGCTGGCTTCTGCTGATGAAACTGCAAACTATTCTTCATTAAATTTTTCTTCAATTTATTTTTTTAAAACTTTGACTCTGGGTCTTTATTCAACATATCTGGTTTCAAGGGTCCTAAACTGTTTATCCCCAACAGAGGTAATACCTTCGCTTTGATCTACTAGAAATAATGAATTTAAGAATAATGCAGAATAAATCAAGAATAACATTTATTAATTTGCCAGGCAGGATAAAACATCAATAAAAATGGTCAAAAAGAATACATCACACAACTGATCAGCATAAAATACAAAATGCAATTCAAAACAAAATATTAAAAAGAATTTCAAAGAGTCAGCATACCTGGCAAATAGAGAGATACACACAGCAGTTGTGCGGGAAGCTCTGACTACAGAATCTTCCTTGAGTGGTTTGCCAAATCCCTTTAAATACCCAAATCTTAACAAAAGGACAGTAAACATTTAGCACCCAAATATTTATGCAACTTTTGTTGGACCCTTTCTCGTGCCCCAGAGGGTCACACGCCTGGTTTTGGGGATCAAACAAATGGTTAATAAAGATCTTTATCGGGGCATCTCCCACACCAGGAGAACAGGTTTTGTTTTCTTTATTCTTGTCTGTTCTATTGATGTGGGAGTGAAACTATCTTACCAGTTGCACCAGAGGTATTTACATTGATGTCACTTAAAACAACTAAGATAGTAGATTTGTGAGGTTTGCATGGCCTGAGGGGAAGGAGCGGTGTGAGGAGTCAGGAACTCAGCATGGGGGGGAAGAGAGGAGGTCGAGCCAGGTGTTGTCCTGAGCTCTTTCTCGCAGATGCTCACTTGAGATTGGAGAGTTTTATTGTTTTACTACAGGATAGGAATCTTTGAATTCAGTCTTGGTGAAATCCATCCTTACAAGCCGGAGGGCGCTCTGTACACCTTTAGTCCACAAATTATTCTAAAGAAGAAGAGGACATTTCAGGAATGGTGTTTTCAATTCATACTTGCAGCCGGAGGGCGCTCTGTACACCTTTAGTCCACAAATTATTCTAAAGAAGAAGAGGACATTTCAGGAATGGTGTTTTTAATTCATAGGCTGTTTCTCAATATGCGTTCTTCAGCGATCTTGCGTCCTTGTGTTCTTGCTTTACGTCATCATCAACCGTCGAAGTTCATTCCAATACTCAAGAACGCAAGAACAGAGGAAGCATGAAAGTACCCGGATGTGTTCTTGATATCGAGGATGCATCGAATGCAAACTTGAGGGAATCGAACCGTTAAAAATCCCAGAAGACGCTGCGGCGGTCGACGTACGGAAGCCTGTAAGCTTTAAAGTTCTCGTGAGATTCCAGCTACAAGCTTGCAAATACGTGACGGCTCGTGAAAGTAAACCATTTGTTTTGCTTAATTTTAATAAAATCATAACCTGAAGAAAGCCTGCAGTATTTTTATTGGCATATAAAAAATAATCTTAACATTGACAAAGAATAACAGAAAAAAGGCTACTCATTTTCATAAATACACGTGGTGAAATAAAAAGATATAAAATTATATGAAAACAATGTCTATAATAATATGAAAGAATTTTTTTAACAGGTTATGACAATTGTTTGTGATGTTATGTTGTATTTATTGTGCATTAGCCACTTATAAGATGCTTGGACGGTCAGTTGAGCAACAAGATCGCAGCACATCTCAATTCTCAAATGATGCGTTCTCTGTCCTCGCGTCCTTCCGAGATCGTTCTTTCAAGGTCGCCTGGCAAGACCGGACTCCACGAGAACGCAAGTCCGTTCTCTGCGTTCTTGGAATTGAGAAACAGCCATACTTGCAGCCGAAGGGCGCTCTCCGTGCACCTTTAGGCCACAAATCCATATAAAGAAGAAGAAGAACCAGGAACTAACTACATGTCTTCTAGAGCTCACTAACCGTGGCTTTAACATCCAGATAAACACTTTTCAAGATAATAAATACACGATTGAGACGATGTATTCATGTATTGACGAGAGATCACGCATCATGTTAGTTTTCTTTATTTTACAAAAAGCACAATATTTTGTTTTTACTCTGAGTGTACACAAATGAAAGAAGATATACAACAGATTAAAATGGTGTATAACAACTTTGATGGAGTATTTTGAGTCTCTTTCACACTGGTAAGAAAAAAAACACGGTGGTATCGCCGGCGATACCTCAGACCTCAGAGTGTTAAGAGCTGCTGTGCTGCCAAAATAATGTACCAGTTATCAATGTAAAGCTGCTTTGACACAATCTGTATTGTAAAAAGCGCTATATAAATAAAGGTGACTTGACTTGACTTGACAAAATACGTTCACTTGAGTAATATTTTATGATACGTATCTGTACTTTTACTCAAGTACTTGATTGTTGTACTTCGTCCAACACTGATGAAAACGAAATGCCCCCTCATTCTATATTTTCTGCCATGGTTTGCATACAATTTGCCTTGCTATACCAGTCCAACAGGAATGGAGAACATTCACTTATTTAATCAAATACTTACTCTTCCCCGCATCCATACTCTGCATCTGTCAGACATTCAGTTCTCCGAGTGAACAAGGACACAAAACCTAATGCAAAAATGATGAAACTCTTTAAAACTGCTTACATCTTTCTTCTCGTGTTGGCTGGCCTCTTAACAATGGGGTATGTATCTACTATTTTCTAGTTTTCTAGTTGTAACTGTATTAGATGAAATTACCGAATAGTTTTTTGAATTATTTACTGCAAGTACACAAAGGGCAGAAAAACCTAATTCAGGAATAATGAAACTTCAAAATATGAATTAATTCCTTTCTTCTTGTGTTGACTGGTATCTCAGTAACTGGGTCTGTATTTACACTTTTGTAATGTGTAGCTGATTTACTGTCGTCTTTGTTGGTTGGAACTTAAATTAATAAACTATAAGTGAAACAGTTTACGAGTTGAGGAGTAATTAGGGCCCAAGCTGAAGGCGAAGGCCCTATTGTTTTCTTTAGGATTATTAGGGCCCAAGCCACTTAGGCGCAGGGCCCCTTTGTTTTTCTAAGAAGAATAATTTTTTTTCAACCATCCGGGGCTTTTTGGGGGCCTTAACATGCTCAAAAACTCTTGAAAATTAGCACACACATTGGAATCTGTGGCCATTAGGACACCGCAAAGTATGGGACCCGGGCGTGGCACAGGGGCTCGACAGCGCCCCCTTGAATGGAGTCCGAAAACTTGGTCCATATATCAAACACGCTTGCACAACTTTCATGCTCTAAGTTATAGACCCCTTAAAAGTTTGTAAACATTGCAATGTTTCCTGGTGGGCGGGGCTTAGCTGGAGGCAAAAAGAGGCACTGGACACAATGTTGACAAGCGTAAGTTAGCACATTTTAGGAGGGATTTATTAAACAAGGATGCAGAAGAAGGTTCGGAACTGTCCACATATATGTACAGTCACTGACTCTGCGGGACTGTGACAGCTATTTTTGTAAATTAAACTCTTGCGGATGGAAGTAGGCTGCCTGACCCGTATGCCATACGGCCACTGGAGTGGCATGAAGACTTGACGGGCCTGCCGAGGGTGGAGTGGCGAGACATATACACTTATAAAACATTATAAATTATAATTATATATAATTAATTATAATTATAATTAATTATAATTTTATAATTATTATAAAACAGAAACTTACTGATTTGTACTAGATAAAACCAACACACCAGTACATTTGCATAGATTACTTTACCTGATATGAAGTGTACACTGCAAACACAAGCATTATTTATGATCGTCTCTGTCCAGTCTGTACACCGTATTGCATTCAACTACAATTGTCTTCTTGATTTCTGTGAAGGAATGTCTGCCGGGGTCCGGTAAAACTTTAGTTTTGAACCAAAAGTGCTGTTCCTTCTATTCTGGCAGCCAAAAACACAACAAGACGACATTTTAAAGTCAAAACCTCAAACTTTTAGCACGCCTGCTATGAGTTCTTCCTTATGTTTTGCCTCCAGCTAGAGCGGTGACGTAGGCGATTAAGGGGTCTATACATCACCTCAACAGGAAGTCAGTTATTATGGGTTGTTTGGAAAATGCATGCTCTGGAATTTGATATACTCCTTCTAGGCCATTAATCCGATCACCACCAAACTTGGTCAGCATGAAGTCAAGACATTGATGATGAAAAATTGCCAGCGGATTTTTGATATCTCGAACGGTTTGGCCGTGGCGAGGCAACAAATTTATGGTGAGAAAAGGGAAACAGGAAATGTGTTATAACATCTGTATACATTGATTAATTTTTATGAAACTTCATCTGTGTGTTCGTTATAGGATGCTGATCACATGGATTTGCCTATTTGTGAGTCAAAGTTATAGCACCTCCAACTGGCATCAGGAAGTGCGTCACTTTCAAAATGCTTTTAGATCACCCTCTTTTTTTTTACCCGTTTTGTTTCAAACTTCATCGGTGTAATGTCAATACATAGCAGATACAGACCTGTGAAAAGAATCGTGATATCTCAAATACTGTTGCCATGGCAACGTATCAAACATTAATTTTTGTTTTGGATGCTTTTGAGACACTTAGCATGCTTCCAATTGCATGAAACTCGATACAAACGTCAGAGATGTCAACCAGTAGACATGGGCAAAACCATAGAAACAGGTGGGGAGGAGGCCCTCTATAGCGCCATCTTTTGACAAAAGTGGGGGGGGGGGTAGTTTAACCTATAGTCACCAAACTCGGTACACCTATTGTTCTCATTAAGCTGGACAACTTTCTAATTTACAGTCATTAGCTCCGACCAACGGGAAGTCAGATATTTTGGTTTGAATGTGGATTTTTCACACACACACACACACACACACCACACACACCACACACACACACACACACACACACACACACAGACATAGACTCTCTCTCTGTCCAACCCCTCCACCCCCTCCTCTCCCCCTCACTCACAGTCTGTGTGTGTGAGAGAGAGAGTTTTACACCCTTGATCAGTTATTTAACCCTGTTTTTGCAGATTCACTGTGCTTCAGAGTTTAGTGCCAACCCTAATCACACCTGAAGCCGCTAATCAAGCCAGTTTATTTGTAGGCCACTGACAACATAGTATTACATTATTAGTTTGATAATTAGGTTAATTAAAATATAAAAACACACTGCAAATGATAACTTCACAATCATTTGAAATTGAACCATGACACTATATCACTATTGGTACAGGACTAGTTTTCTAAATGTTGTTCGAGTTACAATTTTTACAAATACAATTATTTTTAAATTAATTATTTATTGATATAATTCAAATTTATTAAAATAAAATATTTAAGTAAATTTCACGATTATAAAAGTGGCTGTTTAAAATAAACTTGCATAAGTGAGAAGAAAAATCTAGACATGTACCTTACTATTACCTGAGACTGACATTAAAATCTCTCTGCAGGCTCTGTGATTTTGCTCTATTTATTAATTTTTTAATTTTATTTTTTCATCTTATACCACACATACTAACAACTTTCGTACTCTAAGTTATACGCCAGCTCAACAGGAAGTCAGTTATTATGGGTTGTTTGAAAAATGCATGCTCTGGAATTTGATATACTCCTAGGCCATTAATCCAATCACCACCAAACTTGGTCAGCATGAAATCAAGACATTGATGATGAAAAATTGCCAGCGGATTTTTGATATCTCGAACGGTTTGGTCGTGGCGAGGCAACGCACTTATGGTGAGAAAATGGAATCAGGAAGTGTGTTATAACTTATGCACACATTGATTGATTTTTATGAAACTTCACCATTGTGTTCGTTGTAGGAGTTCGATCACATGGAGGTGACTATTGTGAGTTAAAGTTACCAACTGTTACCATGGCAACGCATCAAACTTTAATATTAGTTTTGGATGCTTTTAAGACTCTTAGCGTGCTTCAAATTGCATGAAAAGCGTCACACACGTCAGGATTGTTAACCAGTAGACATGGGCAAAGCCTTAGAAACGGGTGGGGAGGAGGGCCTCTATAGCGCCATCTTTTGACAAAAGTGGGGGGTTAGTTTAAACTACAGTCACCAAACTTGGTACACATATTGTTCTCATTAAGCCGGACAACTTTCTCACTTTATTTGAAATTGAACTATGACACTATATCAGTATTTGGACAGGACTACTTTTCTAAATGACACTTGAGTTACAATTATTATTACCTGTCAACTGTGATTTCATGTATTGATTCAGACAAGACTACATTTTTTTTTTTTTTTTTTACAAAGGAGAGTGTAAAAGGTCATGTGCGAGCGTTACAGAAGGTCATGTGCGAGCATCACGTACGACGCAAATTATATATATATATATAATTCTAATTATTAATTCTAATTCTATAATTCTATTCATTCAAAACCCATATTTACATAAATTTCACATGATTTTATAAAAGTGGCTATTGATAACGAACTTGTATAAGTGAGCAGGCTCTATCAAGTCAAGTCAAGTCAAATTTATTTATATAGCGCTTTTTACAATTGGTAATTGTTTCAAAGCAGCTTTACATATTAGAAGCACAGAAAAAAAGAGAAGTGGTTAAAAATAAGCTGTACAAGCAAGCGTGGTAATATGTAACATATACAAGATGGTGCTACATTAAGCCAATGTCGGCTGACTCCCAGGGGTGGAAAAAACCCCCTAGGAGAAAAACCCAGCGTGCTAACACTGGGAAAAAAGTCCTAGGAGGGAAAAAACCCCTTGGAAGATATATATAATATATGTAAATGGATATGGAGATCAAAATCTGAATTATACATTTTTATTATAGAGATTAAAAATAGATTATATATAAATATATTTAAGCGGATACGGAAATTAAAAATCTGAATTATAGATGCAGCCAGAACTGGATCTGTAGGCCCATTGTTTCCTGGGCTACATTGTAGTCAGGTCCAGACACAGGTTCTCCATCTGATCTGGATACGGCCTGGATCCAGCACCCGGCAAACCTCAGGATAAGCAGAGAGACTGATATTAGCGTAGATGCCATATAGGAAATGTTCTCGGTTCCGGCCGACCTAATTATTGCAGCGTAACAATCCTTTAACGGATTTGAAAAATGTTAATGTATTGATAATGTGTTATGTGTATTCAAGAGCAAAGAGATGTGTTTTTAGTCTAGATTTAAACTGATCGTTTGTAACTCTAACGAGAGCAGTCTCAGTGCTATGGTATGGTCTAAATCCTGACTGGAAATCCTCACAGATTCCATGTCTTTCTAAAAAGGAGCACAGTTGTGTTGAAACTGCCTTTTCTAGTATCTTTGACAGAAAAGGTAGATTCGAGATTGGCCTGTAATTTACTAAATCTCTCGGATCTAGTTGAGGTTTTTTAATAAGAGGTTTAATAATAGCCTGCTTAAAAGTTTTTGGCACGTATCCTAGTGTTAAAGATGAATTAATTATATCAAAGAAGGACCTACGACCTCTGGAAGCATTTCTTTCAGTAGTTTAGTCGGCATTGGGTCTAACAATATGTTGTGTTTTGATGATTTGAGATTTAGATAATTCTTCCTCTCTATAGCGGCGAATGATTCTAGTTTTACCTCAGGGACACTACAGTGCACTGTCTGAAGCGAAACTGTAGACGGTTGCATGTTTATAATTTTCTCTCTAATATTATCAATCTTGCAAGTAAAGAAGTTCATAAAGTCATTACTGCTGTGCTCTATGGAAACGTCAGCAGTTGAATCTCTGTTTCTAGTTAATTTAGCCACTGTGTCAAATAAATACCTAGGATTATGTTTGTTTTCTATTAAGAGATTTGAAAAATAAGTAGATCTAGCATTTCTTATAGCCGTTCTGTACTCAATCATTTTTTCTTTCCACGAAGGCGAAAAACTTCTAGTTTTGTTTTCTTCCAACTACGTTCAGCTTTCTCACAGCTCGTTTTAGAGCCGAGTGTGCTCATCATACCACGGCGTTGGATTAGTTTCCTTAATCTTCTTTAGACGTAAAGGAGCGACTGCATCTAATGTGCTGGAAAAGAGAGAGCCAATAGTTTCTGTTGCAGCATCGAGTTCTTCTAAGTTGTCAGGTATACTAAGGCGATGAAACTGCTCGGGGAGATTATTTATAAAGCAATCTTTAGTGGTAGAAGTGATGGTTCTACCATATTTATGGCTGGGTGATGGTTTGTAGCCTTGGCTAACTGTATATACACGAGACTAAATAATGATCTGATATATCATCGCTCTGCTGTAGAATTTCAACAGCATCATATCAATTCCATGCGACAGTATTAGATCTAAGGTATGATTACGACAATGAGTGGGTCCTGACACGTGTTGTTTAACTCCAATAGAGTTTAAAATGTCTGCAAATGCCAATCCAAATGCGTCTTTTTATTATCTACATGGATATTAAAATCACCAACAACAAGGACTTTATCCGCAGCCAGTACTAACTCTGATAGAAAATCAGCAAATTCTTTGATAAAGTCAGTATGGTGCCCTGGTGGCCTGTATACAGTAGCCAGCACAAATGTCAACTTACATAAGGTTACATAAAGCACCATCACTTCAAAGGTATATTTGAAATTCTTTTGAATGATTCTGAATATATTACTATAAATTACAGCAAACACCTCCCCTTTGCCTTTCTGTCGAGGATTGTGTCGATAGTCATAACCTTGAGGACTAGACTCATTTAAAATAATGTAATCGTCTGGTTTTAGCCAGGTTTCTGTCAAACACAGCAAGTCTAGTTTATGTCTGTGATAATTTCATTTACAATAAGTGCTTTTGAAGAATAGATCTATATTCAGTAACCCAAGCTTTATCATTTGTTTATCTGATTTATCTGTGATTTTCATTTTTTGAACATCAATTAAATTTTTACCCTTAAAAGGTTTCGGAAGTTTTTTGTATTTACTAGTTCGAGGTACAGACACAGTCTCTATGTGATAATATCTAGGTGAAAGAGTTTCTATGTGCTGTGAATTATCTGAGTTCTGTGACGTGAGGCGGCTAGCAGACGGTCGGTTTAGCCAGTTTGTCTGCGTCCTGATCTGGGCCCTGGTTTGTCATGTTTCAGCTCTAAGACTATTTGCCAAATTTCTAGATAGAAGAGCAGCACCATCCCGGGAGGGATGAATACCATCTCTTTTCAACAGATCAGGTCTGCCCCAAAAGCTTTTCCAATTGTCTATGAAACCTATATTATTCTGCGGACACCACTTAGACAGCCAGCCATTGAGTGATGATAACCTGCTAACTATCTCATCACTCCGACGAACAGGAAGAGGGCCAGAACAAATTACTTCTGCTGACATTGAATTTGCGAGTTCATACACCTCTTTAATGTTAATTTTAGTGATCTCCGACTGGCGAAGTCGAACATCATTTGTGCCGACGTGGATAATGATTTTAGAATATTTACGTTTAGCATTAGCCAGCACTTTAAATTTGCTTTGATGTCAGGTGCTCTGGCCCCCGGCAAACATGTGACTATGGTGGCTGGTGTCTCTATTTTCACGTTCCGTGTAATAGAATCGCCAATAACTAGGGCACTTTCAACAGGATTCTCAGTGGGTGCGTCACTGAGTGGGGAGAACCTGTTTGATGTTCTAATCGGAACGGAAGAGTGGTGTTTGTTCTTGCCACTATGCCGCCTCACAGTCACCCAGTTAGCCTGCTGCGTGGCTTCTACAACCGGAACCGAATGTGCAGTGTTTACTAGGCTAGTCGCATCCAAAGCAGTATCTAAGGCCCTTTCATTCTCACTATCCTCAATTAAAGTTTGGATGCGTGTCTCTAATTCTGAGATTCTCTCTGTCAGCCTGACAATATCCCTGCATTTATCACATGTGTAAGTCTCACTGCTGACAGAAAGAGCTAAGCTGTACATGTTGCATTTAATGCACATGATAATCGTCGGACATGACTGACCGTGTTTTTGTAGAGTAGTCTGACTCCCCACAGTTGTTTGATGAACTTGATCGCTAACGCCGTCCGAAAAACTGCATCGCACACGGGACTCGCTAGCTGGATGTCTCGGTCGCTTGCCGGTGCCTGGGGCAAGGGTGATGTGCGGGACGCTGTACCTCACGGTGGATCTATGAATGCCGGGCAGCAAAGTCTCCACAGCTTCCCGATCTGGCGAGGACAGATCAGAATAACATACATCTGATAAATCCGCCATTTAGATCGACAAGGAAGGTTAGTTTAGAGGAAAAAATAGACGGTAGCTAGCAGGCTAGCGGGCTATGGCTGACACTAGGTGATTACGCTGGTAGATTACTAGTAATAAATCGTTCCGTTTAGTAATACTATGCAATAGGTTAAGTAATCTAGTGAAAAACAAGAAAGTTATATTATGTGAATAGGAATAAAGAGAAGGATTTAGGATAAACTCCACGAAGCTCCGAGCGTAGGTCAGACAGCAGGCAGCAGCGTTGAGCAGCGTTGAACCGGAAGTCAAAATTTATTAATTTTATATTATTTTTATTTTCACATCAAATACCACCAGATAAGGGAGGTCAGAAAACACATGGAGAAGTGTTAGGGTACGACAACATCAGCAATCACAGGTACTGTAGGACTATACTTTTTCTCTTCTAATCCCATTTCTTTGGACATATTATTTGATGTTAAGGCGAATAAATGATATTCGCCTTAACACAGATTCAGGTAAATTATCAGTGCTGGTTCTACTCGACCTCAGTGCTGCGTTTGACACTGTCGATCACAACATTCTTCTTGACAGGCTGGAAAACTGGGTTGGGCTTTCTGGGATGGTCCTTAAATGGTTCAGGTCATACTTAGAAGGGAGAGGTTATTATGTGAGTATCGGTGACCATAAGTCTGAGTGGACATCCATGACATGCGGAGTCCCACAAGGTTCAATTCTCGCACCCCTCCTGTTCAACCTATATATGCTGCCACTGAGCCAAATAATGAGAAAGAACAAAATTGCATATCACAGCTATGCAGATGACACCCAGATTTACCTAGCCCTATCACCTAACGACTACAGCCCCATTGACTCCCTGTGCCAATGCATTGATGAAATTAAAAATTGGATGTGTCAAACTTCCTTCAGTTAAACAAAGACAAAACTGAAATCATTGCGTTTGGAAACAAAGATGAAGTTCTCAAAGTGAACATGTACCTTCACTCTAGGGGTCAAACAACTAAAAATCAAGTCAGGAATCTTGGTGTGATTTTGGAGTCAGACCTGAGTTTCAGTAGCCATGTAAAGACAATAACTAAATCAGCATATTATCATCTCAAAAATATTGCAAGAATTAGATGCTTTGTCTCCAGTCAAGACTTAGAGAAACTTGTTCATGCTTTCATCACCAGCCGGGTGGATTATTGTAATGGGCTCCTCACTGGTCTTCCCAAAAAGACCATAAGACAGCTGCAGCTCGTACAGAACGCTGCTGCCAGGATTCTGAGCAGAACCCGAAAACATGAACACATCACACCAGTCCTCAGGTCCTTGCACTGGCTTCCAGTTGCATTTAGAATTGATTTTAAAGTACTGTTACTTGTTATAAATCACTCAATGGTCTAGGACCTCAATACATTGCAGATATGCTCATAGAATATAAACCTAACAGATCACTCAGATCATCAGGATCAAGTCATTTAGAAATACCAAGGTTTCACTCTAAGCAAGGAGAGTCTGCTTTTAGCTGTTACGCCAGCCGCAGCTGGAACCAGCTTCCAGAAGAGATCAGGTGTGCTCCAACAGTAGCTACATTCAAATCCAGAGTCAAAACACATTTTTATCTATGCATTTGCTGATTGAGCACTGTGCTATGTCCGAACTGTTTGCACTTTATTTTATACGTATTATCTTTTTATTCTTTTAATTCCTTTTCCTGTTTTTATTTCATTTTTAATGTATTTTATATCTTTTATGTATCATCTTGTTATTCTGACTTTTACTGTTATTTCTATTCCTTATGTTCTATTTTTATTATTCTTTTTTATGTAAAGCACTTTGAATTACCATTGTGTATGAAATGTGCTATACAAATAAAATTGCCTTGCCTTGCCTTGCCTTGCCTTGATGACCAAACAAAACATTCTCCCTTTGCTTTCATACTTTCCCAACATGGGATAAGGGCCTTTAAAGTAGGGTTTTTTTCTCCATTATGACCATTTAAATTTGCCCAATAATTCATTCACCATCATTTTATTAGCCCCACAGCAGATTCACAAACCTTGATTTTGTATTATTTCAAGTTTCCTTAACAGTGTCTTTGCAGCTGATCTATACACTACATTTCTATACTCTATCACTGGTCTTATTAAAGCAACATATACATCCTGTGTGTTAGCTATCTGCTCGTCTTGCATTAACTGCTGTATTACGTGTTCTCTAGCAGACCTTGGCGAGAGCTCCCCCTAGTGGTTTGGATCATTTACGCCACTGTGTACACATGAAAAGATGTAACCTTCCTGCAGATAGTATCTATTAAAGTATATAAAAAGGAGCCCAAAACACACTAAGCACCCACACTAAGCACACATTTCCATTTATGTATTTTCTTTACACTATCTTTTCTTTACACTAGTGCCACATATATGTAACATATCCAGGTATGATTAAGGCAAGGCAAGGCAAGGCAATTTTATTTGTATAGCACATTTCATACACAATGGTAATGCAAAGTGTTTTGCATAAAGAAGAATAATAAAAATAGAACATAAGGAATAGAAATAACAGTAAAAACAGAGAATTTTGCTATCTGGACAGAAGTGCTAGGAAGTTTCAGGGAGTTTTTTTATTGTTGTTGTTGTTGTTGTCCATCAGAGTGGCTCTAAATGGATCTTCCTCACACGACAGGACTGCTGTCTAGCTCTACCTGTTAAGGCACTTCAAACTGATAAACAAAGTTTCAATCTCCTCTTTAGCCAGGACACCTCAAACTGCGCCACACAGCCCTAATCCCCCTTCCGGAGATATCTTATCTATGCAAAGCAGTTCAAATTTCCCCTTTGGAAATTTCTCCCTTTGGAAAGTGTCCTGACTGTAATCCAGAGATATCTTAACCATGCACTACAGCTTAAATTTCCCCATGGTTTGTACCCTTATCCAAATTTACCAAATTTTAACCTAATCACAAATGCTTTCTTCCTAATTCTCCCAGCTCTTTCAACCAGACAGCAATGTTTAAAATGCATTAAAAGTCAGAAATAACAAGATAATACATAAAAGATATGAAATACATTAAAAAATAAATAAAAACAGGAAAAGGAATTAAAAGAATAAAAAGATAATACGTATAAAATAAAATGCAAACAGTTCGGACATAGCACAGTGCTCAATCAGCAAATGCATAGATAAAAAGATATGTTCTGAGTCTGGATTTGAATGTGGCTACTGTTGGAGCACACCTGATCTCTTCTGGAAGCTGGTTCCAGCTGCGGCTGGCGTAACAGCTAAAAGCAGACTCTCCTTGCTTTGAGTGAACCCTTGGTATTTCTAAATGACTTGATCCTGATGATCTGAGTGATCTGTTAGGTTTATATTCTATGAGCATATCTGCAATGTATTAAGGTCCTAGGCCATTGCGTGATTTATAAGCAAGTAACAGTACTTTAAAAATCAATTCTAAATGCAACTGGAAGCCAGTGCAAGGACCTGAGGACTGGTGTGATGTGTTCATGTTTTCGGGTTCTGCTCAGAATCCTGGCAGCAGCGTTCTGTACGAGCTGCAGCTGTCTTATGGTCTTTTTGGGAAGACCAGTGAGGAGCCCATTACAATAATCCACCCGGCTGGTGATGAAAGCATGAACAAGTTTCTCTAAGTCTTGACCGGAGACAAAGCATCTAATTCTTGCAATATTTTTGAGATGATAATATGCTGATTTAGTTTTTGTCTTTACATGGCTACTGAAACTCAGGTCTGACTCCAAAATCACACCAAGATTCCTGACTTGATTTTTAGTTGTTTGACCCCTAGAGTGAAGGTATGCATTCACTTTGAGAACTTCATCTTTGTTTCCAAACGCAATGACTTCAGTTTTGTCTTTGTTTAACTGAAGGAAGTTTTGGCACATCCAATTTTTAATTTCATCAATGCATTGGCACAGGGAGTCAATGGGGCTGTAGTCGTTAGGTGATAGGGCTAGGTAAATCTGGGTGTCATCTGCATAGCTGTGAAATGCAATTTGGTTCTTTCTCATTATTTGGCTTAGTGGCAGCATATATAGGTTGAACAGGAGGGGTGCAAGAATTGAACCTTGAGGGACTCCGCATGTCATGGATGTCCACTCAGACTTATGGTCACCGATACTCACATAATAACCTCTCCCTTCTAAGTATGACCTGAACCATTTAAGGACCATCCCAGAAAGCCCAACCCAGTATTCGAGCCTGTCAAGAAGTATGTTGTGATCGACAGTGTCAAACGCAGCACTGAGGTCGAGTAGAACCAGCACTGATAATTTACCTGAATCTGTGTTTAGGCAAAAATCATTTATTATCTTTATGAGCGCTGTCTCTGTGCTGTGATGCGGTCGGAAACCAGATTGAAAGTTGTCAAAATATCCATTCAAGCTTAAGAATTTGTTCAGCTGATTGAAAACAACTTTTTCAATGATCTTGCCTATGAAAGGAAGATTTGAGATTGGTCTGTAGTTGCTCAATATGGTGTTATCCAGATTGCTCTTTTTCAGGAGGGGCTTGACAACTGCAGTTTTCAGGGATTTTGGAAAAGTCCCAGAGAGAAGTGAGGCATTTACCACTTCTAGGAGATCTGCTTCTAAAACAGTTAAAACACTTTTGAAAAAAGATGTGGGAAGTGTGTGTCAAGGGCGCAGGTTGATGTTTTAAGGTGCTGTACTGTTTCTTCCAAAATGTTACCATCAATTGCTTTGAAAACAGACATAATAGCTGCTTTCTGAGGTTGTGATCTGATCTGTTTTACCCCAGTGCAGCTCAAGGATGTGCTGATCGCCTTTCTGATATTATTAATTTTCTAAGAGAAGAAAGAAGCAAACTCACAGCATTTGCTGTCTGAGAGCATTTCACTGGGAATCTGACTTGGGGGGTTGTTAGTCTCTCTACAGTAGCAAAAAGAGTGCGGGTGTTGTTTAAGTTTTTGTTTATAATATTTGAGAAGAAGGTCTGTCTAGCTTTGCCTAGTTCCACATTGAAAGCATGAAGAATATCTTTATAGATGTTATAGTGGATTTCAAGTTTTGTCTTTCGCCACATGCGCTCAGCTTTCTGCATTATCTTTTCATATTTTGCACTGCTGTTGAGCTTCTCCACGGTGCTTTTTGTCTGCCACTTTTCTTCCTGACTTTCACAGGAGCAATGTTATCAATAACATTCTGTACTTTTGAGTTAAAAGAATCAAGGAGAAAATCAACAGATTCTGCAGATATGCTTGGTGTTAAAGATATAGCCTTCATAAACAGTGCACTAGTATTCTCATTTAAGCATCGCTTTTTGATAAAGAGATAGATCTAGCTTCAATAGTAGGAGAGATCAATATATCAAAGAAAATACAGAAATGATCAGATAGTGCTACATCTTTAATGACAATGGATGAAATGTTTAGACCCTTACTAATAATTAATTCTAGGGTATGTCCATGATTGTGTGTGGGTCCATGTACATGCTGAGTCAGATCAAAAGTATTCAAAACAGTTATGATTTCTTTTGCCATATTGAATTCTACATTTTCTATGTGGATGTTAAAATCACCAGTAATAGCAAAACAGTCAAACTCAGAGGAAATTGCTGATAACAGTTCTGTAAAGTCCTCCACAAAGGCTGGAGAGTATTTTGGAGGCCTGTAAATGACTATAAGTAGAATGCGAGGAGCACCTTTTAACACAATACCAAAGTATTCGAAAGACAAGTAATCACCAAATGACACTTGCTTGCATTGATAGACATCTTTAAATAGAGCAGCAACACCTCCACCTCTCCTAACAGCTCTGCAGACACTCATAAAAGTAAAGTTAGGAGGGGCTGTTTTTTTCAGGATTGTTGAACTGCAACTTTCTTCAAGCCATGTTTCATTTAGAAGAATAAAATTTAGGTTGTTTGTGGTTATTAAGTCATTGACTAGAAGTGATTTATTTTTAAGTGAACAGATGTTTAAAAGTGCTAACTTAACAGCCTTACTTTCTGTCTCTACAGTAATCTTAGTTTGACGCAGTGGTGTAGTCTACGTGATACGCAGGTATACGCCGTATACCCACTAGGAAAGGTCAAGGATTTCCGTATACCCACTTAAAAAAGCGCGAGGATACGTAACCATCCAGTAAATCACAATAAGATTTGTGGTTTGTTGCTTTTGATATGAAACATAGTCTCATTTCAAATTCTGGCCATTTTACTACGAAATGAAAAAGACATAAATACCGTTTTGGCGCTCTTTAATGTGTCGTGACCACTGTATCACCTCATCAGTTCAAGAGAAGCGGCTGCGTGACCCGCCCGTGAACTGATCCTCTCCTCTGCTTTAATACAGTTACAGCGCGAAATAAACATGAATGAACTTCCGAAGGTATGTTAAAAGATACAGTACAACTTAACTAAATCCGTATTATGTCTCGTGTATTCGCGTAATCAGTGTTTTAACGTTAAAAACAACCCAAGCTGAGTTGAGAATGGTTTGGGTTGTTTTAACCCAGCAGTTGGGTTAAATGTTTGCCCAACCTGCTGGGTAGTTTTATTTAAAATTTTGTTTTTTAAAAATGACTATATGGCTGGCTTAAAAAGAACCCAAAATAGATTGGAAATTAAAAATCTGATACATAATTACTAAAGGCAACAATAATAATCAAAATGTGATAATTTATTAATAAACAATTTAAATGTTTATTGTTTTATTATATTTAATATTAATAAATGTTAATTTCCAACCTATTTGGGGTTCATTTTAAGCAAGCAATACAGCAATTTTTACACAATAGTTGGGTTAAAACTACCCAATTGCTGGGTTTGTCCATTTTCAACCCAACTTGGGTTGTTTTTAACCCAGCATTTTGTAATAATAGTTGCAACTTGCACTCTTAAATGTGCATTGAAACTTGCCAGCTGATAAAACTTATGATCCAGGGACCATATTCATATAATTTCTAAGGTTATCTTAACTAGCTGAGTTAGATGGTGATTGACACTAAACAGTAGAAAATCATCCAGTCTCTTCAGCTGTAAATGCCATTGGCTGTTAAAGTCTTGTTTTGCCCAGATTTAAGTCTTTCAGAATGCTCTCAATAACATGTAGCCTAGATCAGATGCATACTATATGCATTAGTGAGTGTGGCGGTGCTTATGGGGTGTCGCTCTGGGACGGGTGAGTATGAGGCTGGGAGGGAAAAATCACAGTATACTCACTACAAACAACTAGACTACACCACTGACAGGAGGGTAATGAGGAAGTGAACGCAGGTGTGAATCAGGGAGGATGATGGGAGATGGAGTCCGGGACAGGAGGGAACTGTGACAGTACCTCCCCCTCCCGGTAGGCGTGTCCTCGCGCCGTGGATGGAACAACCGGGGAGGGGGGATGGGCGCCCTGGAGACCTACACGCAGGTGAGGGTGGAGGTGCAGACAGGTACGGAGGTCTCCAGGGTGGGTCTAGGAGCTCGGGCAGCCATGGCGGTTCAGGTTCCCCACCCACAGGTACATCACATTAAAATAAGAAACAATGACCACAATAGCTTCTGGAAATTCACTTCACAGTCTTTCTGTTGGTCTGCTGGACATTTATAGGAACAGATTCAACCCTTATAAACTTTCTAAACAATATTGTGTGTTTGCTACAGTATTTGGGTGTGTTAGATCACTGCAACACCTCATCAAACTACTGTGACTCTGTTTATCTTAAATTTGATGGGTAATTCCATTGAAAAAAGATATGATCTGCTTCACTTGTTCATTCATGATCTGTTACTGTGTTTCCTTACAGACTCATTTATTTGTGCTACACCTCCCCCTCACTCAGGTGAGTGTTTTTCTTTTTCAACTGTGTGTGATAAATACACACATCAAAACAATCTTGAGCAAATATCTCTAAAACATAACCAGTTAATAATTGCTTATTTTTGTATGGGATACTGTTTATTCACAACTGATTACTTTGACATGTTTCAAAAATGTATGTTAAAGGGTTAGTTCATTAATAAACTGCCGACCAAGATATCAAAAAAACAAAAACAAGCAGGTTGGCTCGAGAAAGTGTATATTGGACAAAGATAAACAGACATTGAAAAAATGTTAATTATTTCAACACAATTTGGGACACACTAATACTAATTTTATTTTGAATACTATCTAGGACAGACAGTATGCGAATTGGGATGCAGCAAGTGTGTCCCAAATCGTAGCACTGTCACAGTCACTAGCTGGTGTGCCCAGGTTGACCACTAGAGGACACTCCTTCCCTGACCTTTGCCACTCAGCAATGAACTTCAATCCCCATAATCCAGGCTCTTAAATCCTTTCATCTCCCATGAAGGCAAAGGGTAGTCCAAACATTCATTAAAAATCTCAATAAGCTTCGAGTCATTATATTCCAGCCCCACTGAGAAAGTCCAAAATAACTGAGCCAGACCACCCACCTGATGCAGGGTGGTTAAGTTCTTATGTCGTGCCCTCCGCTCCTTCTTAGTGGAAGCATTTGAGTTCCCATGCCGCTGGATCTGAAGTGATCGAGGTTTTTAATGAATGCTTGCATGTGAATATATATAGTAAAATATCACTTATTCATGAGATCAAAGCTGAATTTTCCAGTCTTCAGTGTCACATGATCCTTCAGAAATCATTCTAATACGATGATTTGCTGCTTAAATCAATTTAATCTGTCCTTGTTGAATGAAAGTATACATTTCTATTTATTTAATCTTATCTCAGACTTCTGAATGGTAGTGTATCACGTTTCCACAAAAATATGAATTGTTTTCAACATTGATAATAATCATAAATGTTTCTTGAGCAGCAAATTCATCAATGATGCTGAAAATTCACAGGAATAAATTCCCATATTCACATAGAAAACTGAATTACTATTTTTCACCATCATAAGAATGTTTAATCTCTTTTCCACAATTGGAGCTCTATTCTGTGAAATAACAAGAGATGGCAAGCTCCTGAAAGGACAAATAGGTATACTATACTACTACTACTACTACTACTATATAACTAGAAAGGTGCCATAAAAACACACATTCTGCACTACATTCCAAGTCTTCTAGGGCACTTTTCAGCCCCAGTCCAGCCCTGGGATTCATGCAACTAAGCAAAGGAACTGTCCATTAAAGACAAAATTGTCATGAAATAGTGTTCCAAAGCTTACCTACTATTCAGTATGTACTTTTTTTTACTTAAGAAAAACAGAACATACTTTTAGGGCATAGCATAAGTAGGTGAATTGGGACACAGCATCTTCAGACAGGCCGTTTGAGAATCTTTGAAAACTTTGAAGTGAAATGTATATTATGAGAAAATGAAAGTGTTTTTTGACCTTTGATGCATGTAAACCTGTTGCAGGAGACCTCTAAAATAGGAGCACTTTAATCAAAATAATAATATTCATTCTTGGACTCTTGGTTATTTTGACCAATCAATTTTATTTATTTATTTATTTATTTATTTTTTTGTAATTCCTGGTAAACCAATAAATACCTCCATCCTTTGGGTCTTTAAAGAATAGCTCATAAAAGTGCCACTGCATCAGGAAACAGCAGTGTTCAGATTCATAATAACACCAAAAAAAAAATTAAATAACAAAAGAGAAAATGAAGAGAAATCCCTTATTACTGAATTAGAGGAGAATATATTCTGATTATAGACACAATTACACCCAACACTGGCCATGCAAAGTTTCAGTATTATTACCACATATTAACATATTGTATACCACATATTTCAGTATTATTATAACCACATTTCCGTTTCAGATATCCCAAAGAAGTCCAAAGAATCTGCCTCAAGTAAGTAGTCACTGTTCATGCACTCACGGAAACACATACTCAAAATATATGCTTACATATTCACAGAAGTATGCATTAATTTATATGCACATACTTTCAGACAGCTTCTGCGCACACACACACTCAAACACGCAAACCTATAGGCTAAACACGTAATGAATGGCAAGAATGCATGTGGGTGTGGAACGACATGAGGGGAGTAATTGAAGACAGAAATTTCATGGGTGAACTAACCCTTTAAGCTCTGGGTATTCTTGTTTTTTTACGCATACACTAGTGTACGAGCAGAGTTAAATGCACAGCCTTGGAAAGTATACTTCATCTGACTCATACGCATACACAGGCGCAGTTTTGAGCAATCTCTCACTAAGAGGTACAACCCATGTAAGCATCTTTGTGTTCTTTCATGCTGTTGTACAAATGAAGGTACTTTCTAACCTCTTCACACAATCTCTCATCTATATAGGCCTCCATTGTCGCTGTAGCTTGCATGCGTTCCGGTCTGTTCTGTTTATGCAGTTTTTCTTTGACTACCTTCTGAATCGACACCTCCAGGGCACGGCTGCCACCTCGTGTATAAACTAATTACTGCAAAAACTACATTAAATGCGCATGTGCGGTGCGCGTACAGTACACGCGTACTCTTCTGATAATGAAATCGCGTCACAACAGAAGTTTTATTGCAGAACACAAGTATCCACTGATTGCATCTCTTATTTCTTAGAGGAGAAAGGGAGCACCAGGACAACTTTCAGTTGAAAATGCCACAAGGGTGAGTACAACACTTCCTTCAACAGTTTTGCTCTAACTTATTGAGACTTGTGTGTTGAGTTTTTAGAAACAGGGTCTTATTCAGAGCCCAGGAAAAGCACTGGTTCTTAATGCATCGTGTTTCCTTCTGGAGCATCAGTGAATGTTTTTACCTTTTTTAATAGTTGTGTTTGAGTCCCTCATTTGTCCTCAGTGTGAAAAGATGGATCTCAAAATCATACAGTCATTGCTGGAAAGTAGGGATGCACGATATATTGGGGACATATTGATATAAATGGTCATTTTTAATGTTATCGTTATTGATCCTATAAGAAAATTCGGCCAATATATTGAAGCTGATAGATAACGTATTATTTCCTTCAGCTGAGACACCTCAGCACTGATTGCCATGATGGATTTGAATTGAATCTGTCATAAAATAACCCGCTGGAAAAGCTCTTCAGCTTCAGCGTTTTTGTAATCAGGTTCTCAAAGTATATTAAAATTTGGATTTAGATTTATCGGACAATATATTGGTTATCAGCTTTAAAAGAATTAACGTATTGGCCAAAATTTTCATATCAGTGCATCCCTGCTGTAAAGGGTTCAAATATGCAAAATATCCTTGAAAACTGAAGAATCTGCAGGAGCTGGAGGATTTTTCTGAAGAACAGAGCTCAGGTTTTGTTATTGTTTTGTTGCATGTCTGAGCACTGTTTTTGTTTTCATGTTTTATGGACTGGTTACTTGTGTTTTTTAACCTTTGCCTGGCTGTGGCAACGATTCTGGATTTTCCTATTAAACTGCACTTGGATCTTACCCTCAAGTCTCAGAGCTCTGTGACACATTTAAGAAAAAATTTGTCATATTTATATATAAACTATTTATATTATATTATATAAATATATGTACAGTATATACATCCAAATATTTAAGTATATATGTGTGTATTTAAAAATACAAAAAGTGTATAATGTGTTTGTTTGTTTGTTTTTTTTGTACAGGCTTTCATATGATCAGCCCCGTGTACTGGGGTAAGACCATAAACAGTTCTTTGTGTATATATATGTTAATATGCATTTGGATTTGCATTTCATGTGTATGTATTTGAATTTATTTAAAACAGCCCAGATGGCAAAGGTATTCCCTTGTCACCATGGTTAGCCCCAATCGTATGGGAAGGAACATTTGATCCCACATTGATTGATTCGATCTACAAACAACAAAACTTAACCATAGCAACTACAGTCTTCGCTCTTGGGAAGTGAGTACCTGTCTCTCCTATCTCTGATCTTCCTTTACTTTGAGTTTAAACAGTATCAAAATAAACAAGAATGCCTTTTCAGTACAGCTGAGGCTAAATGAAGGATTGGGCATTTCAACTGCATTTGACCTGCTTTAGACCAGGGGGGTATTCCAGAAATCTAATTTTGTACTTAATATACATTTTTTGTATCTTAATATACATATAAGAACATCTAAGTGTACTCAACTGTGCTATTTTGAGACACCATGAATATGAGCTAAAATGTGCTTTTTAACATACTATCTCTGTATTAAAAAAAAAAAAAAAATGTATTTAGTTACCACTTGTAGTACACTTGAACCCATCTTTCATACACTTTTAAGATATATTCATTAGACATTGAAAATGCATGTTAATGGTGTCTTTAAATGGTGTGTAATGTTGCTGTTTGATCATAAACAACATCTGCAAAGTTTCGACGCTCAGAGTTCAATGCAAAGGGAGATATTTTCTTTTACAGAAATCGCAACAAACTGCTCTTAGGGACTACAACAAGCTTCTTCCTGGGTTAGTGACATCACAAACCCTAAAATTTACATAACCCCCCCGTGATCTCGTCATTGAAACTTCAATTTCTGCACACTAACAAATGCTTTCATCTTCAGTAACAGTGCAAACGTGATATAATTAAGAGATTCATTAAATAAAACGGGAGTTTTGTGCATCAGTCACTGATAAACTCGCGCTGTTTGATTGACAGCTTCAGCTCACGCTGCTCCAGCGACTGTAAAGGGAGCTTTCTTTATATAATTTAATCACTGTTAAATAACTGATTATTTTCATCCTAAGAGAAACAAGGCAAGCTGACGTTTAGTCACGGGTTTGATTTACTGACACACAGACAAAGATCATCTGACTGTACATGAATCATTAATATCAGATCAGGCATTAGAATGAACACAGTTACTGACATGTTGTTGCATTACTGTCGAGTTCAGGCACTGCACAATATTTTGTAATCCTCAACGGCATGTTTATTTCTTGGTAGTTCGATCTGGTTTAGCACCACATAGTCCTATGTTACTTAGGCTACCTATTCTATTGAATATAATGCGCGAACCGGTGGGCGGGGCTAAACAGGCAGGGATGAAGTAGGCGTTGATCTTCTTCTGCAGAGGCGGAGCTTGCTGCCCTTTGACCTCATAGATCCCCACTTTGAAAATCCTGTCGTTTGCTGGGTCTGGTGTCAATTAAAGCTTTTATTGGACTAACAAGGAAGTTTTCAGTTCTGAAACTTACAGTATATTCTTAAATATGATGACCTCTTATATGTCAAAAGCTCAAGAAAAATTTGATTTCTCAGTTCATCAGCCCTTTAAAATTTCAAAACAGAAAATTCTTTGGTCATTTGTCAATACAGTAATCCTAAAATCTCCTAAAATAAGTACAAAATTAGTAAAATTAGTACAATCAAGTAAAATGAAGTATTTTAATTCTCCTTATCTGGGAGCCTACCCCAGTGACCACTAAAGTCAAGCTGTCTAATTTTACTGTATCTTTCTGCGTTTATTAGAATTACCCCATGCCTATGGTGAATTTTTCAACAACTGTATATTTGTCTTTCAGTTCTTGTGTTGAGGAATTTTATTGCCATATTATTTATTACTTTTGTAATCCTTCTCCCTTGCTGTTTTTCAGATACACGGTTTCTTAAGATTTTCTGGAGTCTGCAGAGCAGAATTACTTTGTTGGATTTCATGTGCATTATTATATATTCACTGATGAACCAGAACAGGTTCCTGCAGTGGAACTGGGTGAAGACCATCATCTGACTGTGATAAAAGTCCCTAGTTCTAACAGATGGCATGAGATCAGTTTGAGCAGGATGAGAAGACTGGAGGAACTGATCGAGAGTCGACTGGTCAATGAAGCCGACTATGTTTTCAGCCTTGATGTGGACACAAAGTTCTATGGTCGCTGGGGGTTAGAGACTTTGGGTCGCCTAGTAGGTGCGTTACATCCATGGTTTTATAGCTCCCCTCGTGAACAATTCACATATGAACGCAGGCCAGAGTCTCAAGCATTCATTCCTTACTCTGAGGGTGATTATTATTTTATTGGAGCTGTGATCGGTGGCTTAGTGAAAGATGTATATCAGCTTGCTAAAACCTGCCGGGAGCAGCTGGAGATTGATGCATCCAAATCCATCGAGGCAGTATGGCAGGAGGAGTCTCATTTGAACAAGTACTTCCTTTATAACAAACCCAGTAAACTGCTTTCACCCGAGTATCTGTGGGATGACAAAAAATCTAAACCAGAAGAGATCAAAATCATTCGGTTCTCTCAAAGTCTTAAAAACTATGCTGAAATTCGTCCAAACCCTTAGCAGCTGATACCAGAAACATGGATATTATTTGTACTTTACTTGAATTAAGTATGAAAATAACTGCCAGGTTTCACAAATATTCAGTCGTTTTTTGTCTTAGTTTCATTTTCATAGACTTTTAGTTTGTTTTCCTTCAGTCACATGTTTCCTTTGTTCTATGAGTTTGTCACTATGGGTACTGATAATGATTAGTCATTCTGTTCAGCTGTTAGTCATTATCCCAAATACTGGCGACGTATCCTATGGGATACAAACATTTGAGCAGCTGTGGGCAGAGTCAGAGGAAGTGTAGGTCTCATTTCTTGGTTTCATCTTTGTTGTGAATATTTAGATCTGGTGACTTTGTTCGTACAATCTTTGTTTAGCTCACGACAGCATTTAAAAACAACATGACCACCTGTAGAGGGAAATCTAAAAGTTTAGATAAGTTTATTATACATATTTACAGTATTTGGAGGGGACTTAAAAAGTTGTTGTGAAGCGTTTAATTTTTACATTTCCCAGGATACATCGCCCGTTCGGGGGTATACAGGTCCTTCTCAAAAAATTAGCATATTGTGATAAAAGTTCATTATTTTCCATAATGTAATGATATAAATTAAACTTTCATATATTTTAGATTCATTGCACACCAACTGAAATATTTCAGGTCTTTTATTGTTTTAATACTGATGATTTTGGCATACAGCTCATGAAAACCCAAAATTCCTATCTCAAAAAATTAGCATATTTCATCCGACCAATAAAAGAAAAGTGTTTTTAATACAAAAAAAGTCAAATAATTATGTTCAGTTATGCACTCAATACTTGGTCGGGAATCCTTTTGCAGAAATGACTGCTTCAATGCGGCGTGGCATGGAGGCAATCAGCCTGTGGCACTGCTGAGGTGTTATGGAGGCCCAGGATGCTTCGATAGCGGCCTTAAGCTCATCCAGAGTGTTGGGTCTTGCGTCTCTCAACTTTCTCTTCACAATATCCCACAGATTCTCTATGGGGTTCAGGTCAGGAGAGTTGGCAGGCCAATTGAGCACAGTAATACCATGGTCAGTAAACCATTTACCAGTGGTTTTGGCACTGTGAGCAGGTGCCAGGTCGTGCTGAAAAACGAAATCTTCATCTCCATAAAGCTTTTCAGCAGATGGAAGCATGAAGTGCTCAAATCTCCTGATAGCTAGCTGCATTGACCCTGCCCTTGATAAAACACAGTGGACCAACACCAGCAGCTGACATGGCACCCCAGACCATCGCTGACTGTGGGTACTTGACACTGGACTTCAGGCATTTTGGCATTTCCTTCTCCCCAGTCTTCCTCCAGACTCTGGCACCTTGATTTCCGAATGACATGCAAAATTTGCTTTCATCCGAAAAAAGTACTTTGGACCACTGAGCAACAGTCCAGTGCTGCTTCTCTGTAGCCCAGGTCAGGCGCTTCTGCCGCTGTTTCTGGTTCAAAAGTGGCTTAACCTGGGGAATGCGGCACCTATAGCCCATTTCCTGCACACGCCTGTGCACGGTGGCTCTGGATGTTTCTACTCCAGACTCAGTCCACTGCTTCCGCAGGTCCCCCAAGGTCTGGAATCGGTCCTTCTCCACAATCTTCCTCAGGGTCCGGTCACCTCTTCTCGTTGTGCAGCGTTTTTTGCCACACTTTTTCCTTCCCACAGACTTCCCACTGAGGTGCCTTGATACAGCACTCTGGGAACAGCCTATTCGTTCAGAAATTTCTTTCTGTGTCTTACCCTCTCGCTTGAGGGTGTCAATGATGGCCTTCTGGTCGGCAGTCTTACCCATGATTGCGGTTTTGAGTAATGAACCAGGCTGGGAGTTTTTAAAAGCCTCAGGAATCTTTTGCAGGTGTTTAGAGTTAATTAGTTGATTCAGATGATTAGGTTAATAGCTCGTTTAGAGAACCTTTTCATGATATGCTAATTTTTTGAGATTTTTTGGGAATTTTGGGTTTTCATGAGCTGTATGCCAAAATCATCAGTATTAAAACAATAAAAGACCTGAAATATTTCAGTTGGTGTGCAATGAATCTAAAATATATGAAAGTTTAATTTATATCATTACATTATGGAAAATAATGAACTTTTATCACAATATGCTAATTTTTTGAGAAGGACCTGTAGATTCGCTGAAAACAGAAAGCTTTTTTGGCAGTGTGTATTACAACATTAAAGCCACATTTAAAAAAAAACAAAACATTTTTATTCTCTCATTACTTAAACTAAACATTCTTTGTAAAATTCTGTTGAACAATAAGCATAATTTCTTATTCATAAATATATTAGCGTACTGTATCATATTTATCACACATTTCTAGCCTAATTATCAGTATGACTAAAACCTTGCTGAAAAACTTCTTGTACACAATCCACTTCATGCCCTCTGTCTTCTGATTCATAGTTTATACTTTTAATCAAGTGGAATCTGTTTTGCTTAGAAATCTTTAATGGTTTTTATAAAGTAAATGTAAATAAACACACTGTACTGAAGCAACTTGGGCTTACTTGATTATTCATGCATCATTTTTTAAAAATGTTAACTTATTTTATTCTATTTATTTATTTAACACTGCTCTGATTGGTCAGATGGCCCAATCCTTTGCGCGCACTGCACCCCCATTGCCATAACCGAATGACAGCTATCAATTCGCAAGACATTGTATACAGCGTATGGACAGAAAAGATAGCATTGATTTTACTGTATCAATTCGTGCCCGAGCCCAACAATGAAATGTCTGAAGTAGCCCGATCAACCAGAAACTGATTCGCATTCACAGCTGGAGTAGGACGTTTCTCTATGGTAAGTGTCACTTTAGTTCCCATTCAGTCAGTCACGTTCGACATTACGTCGATACTGACATAATGGTGTCTCGCTTGGGAGCCCAATCACCTCCAAATGGTACAAAACAAGCCATTGGGAATTGGCCAGTGAGATTTACATGCCGGGCCACACCCCCGGCATCCGGGTATAAATAGGACCGGCATACTCACCTCCACTGCAAGGGCATGTCCATGTTGTCGTTGTGATCGCGACTCTCCTTCTTTAACGCAGAGGCACGAGTCCCCTCTGCTGCTACCCAGTCATCTTCGTCGGGCCCGCCCCCACGAACCTCCCACTCCTCTAGCGCCATGTGCCTCTACGGAGGTTCCCCGCGTCACTTTTGGGCACTCCGGATGAGAATCAGATGTCAATCGCTGCGTCTGGGAGTGGGCTTTTGGACTCTGAGGAGAAGGACGCCGAACTTCCTCTCTCCGGGGTGGTCGTTCAGGCTGAATCAGATTCAGAGTTGATGGCCATGCTTGCCCGGTGAAAGCTCTCAAGGAGCTGCACGAGGGTAGTTCTGAGCCAGGGCTCCTGCAAGAACTGTGCACGCGACTGACCTCACCCTCTGGGCGACGAAAAAGTCACAGCCCGGGCTCTGGGTCAGACGATGTCCACCCTGGTGGTCCAGGAACGACATCTCTGGTTGGACCTGGTCGAAATGAAGGACACCGACAAAGTTCGCTTTCTCGACGGACCCATTTCCCAGGCCGGCCTCTTCGACGACACTGTCGAGGACTTCGGTCAGCAGTTCTCAGCAGTGCAAAAACAGACGGAGGCCTTTAAACACATCTTGCCCCAGCGGAATGTTGGCATCAATCCGTCGCAGGCTGGGCTCCAATCTGCTCCTCGCTAGGGCATCCCCCTGTGGCTGCACAGGCTCCCAGGAGATCGGAACCTGCCCATCCTCCCCGAGCCATCCGCAGGAAGGTGACACAACCCGCCCAGGCCGCTAAGCCCTCGAAAAAGAAGCCTGAGAAGCAGTCCTGAGACGGGTGGCCCAGAGATGGAGGGGACTGCCCTGTCCCAGGAGACGGTGAAGGCACTGCTCCTTACCCCGGGAGAGGGCCGGGTGGAGAATCCTGTGTTTCGTTTTATTTCTGTTCCACCGCTGGCCCACTTTGTCAATAAAAGAGCAGTTTCCAAAATCTCTGGGCCATACAGGGTCTGTGCTGACAGTATGCGATGCACCTCTTCCTCACTCTTGGCCACACCCTCTTTCACCACCCTGCCCCGTCCCTCACTGGACACTCAAAGCCACGTGAGTGCACCCCACTCACAGCCTTTACTTCTGGACGCACTGCCCTCCCGAGTTGTGCCACAGCGCTGTCCGGATGGTCCCACTTGTACAGTGCTTGGGGGCGTGGCTACGCCTTACCAACCCGTCTCGTTGTCTCATTCGGACAGTCAGACTCGGCTATGCGATTCAGTTCGCCAGGCGTCCCCCCAGGTTCAGCAGCGTCCTGTTCACCTCGGTGACAGGCCCAAACGCTCCTGTCCTGCGGGCGAAGGACGCAATAGAGCCTGTCTCTCCAGCCGAGATGAAGTCAGGGTTTTATAGCCCGTACTTCATAGTACCCAAGAAAGAGGGGGGGGGGGGGGGGGGGTTAAGGCCAATCTTGGATTTGCGTGTCTTGAATCTGGCCATTCACAAGCTCCATTCGAGATGCTCATGCTGAAATGCATCCTCACGTGCATTCGCGCCCTGGATTGGTTCGCAAGGACGAAGGACGAGTGCTTTCATGTCTCGATCCTCCCTCAACACAGACCGTTTCTTACGCTTTGCATTCGAGGGTCGAGCATATCAGTACAAGGTGCTACCCTTCGGGCTGTCCCTGTCACCTCACGTCTTTACTAAAGTCGCGGAGGGTGCCCTTTCCCGCTCAGGGAAGTGGGCGTTTGCATACTCAACTACCTCGACGACTGGCTCATTCTGGCCCAGTCGCAAGAGCAGTTGTGCGAGCACAGGGACTTGGTGCTCAGTCACCTCAGCCAGTTGGGGCTTCGGGTCAACTGGGAAAAGAGCAAGCTCTCCCCGTTCAGAGCATTTCTTTTCTCAGTGTGGAGCTGGACTCGGTCAACATGACGGCGCATCTCACCAACAAGCGTGCACAGTCAGTGCTGAACTGCCTGAACTCGTTCTCGCAGAAAACAGCGGTTTCACTGAAACTATTTCAGAGGCTCCTGGGGCATATGGCATCCGCAGCCGTGGTCACGCCGCTCGGATTGCTTCATATGAGACCGCTTCAGCACTGGCTATACAGCCGAGTCCCGAGGTGGGCATGGCGCCATGGCACACTCTGTGTGGTCATCACACAGAGTTGTCACCGTACATTCAGCCCGTGGTCGGGCCTTGCAAGTCAAGTCAAGTCACCTTTATTTATATAGCGCTTTTTACAATGCAGATTGTGTCAATGCAGCTTTACAGTGATAACTGGTATATAATTTTGGCTGCACAGCAGCTCTTAAAGAAAATGGTGTCAATGCAGGCAGATGCAAAGCATTGTTGAATATCGAATATCAAATGTCAAATGTCACGTGTCCCCAACTAGGTAAGCCAAAGGCGACAGTGGCAAGGAACCCAAACTCCAACAGGTGACATCAGGTGGCAAACAAGTGGCAAATAGGTGTTAAAATGGAGAAAATAAAAACCTTGGGAGAAACCAGGCTTAGTCGGGGGAACAGTTCTCCTCTGGCAAACAGTGCTTTGTTACGGTTCAGGTAGCTATCATAAGTCCAATAGGATCACAACATTCAAAGTATTTATTCCAGTTTAATCCAGTTGAGGATCGTATTCATCACGCCAGTATGGACAGTTTGTTGAGGAGCTGTGCCACTGGCTGTTGTGTCGATGAAGCCTTCACAATGGATGATCTAGTTGACTCAATCTCTGCTGATACTTCAGGGCTGCGTTGTGGTCGTGTCAAGGCGCAGGTCCTTAGTCTCACCTGGATACGGCCCGGATCCGGTTGACTATGGTAAACCTTGGGATAAACGGAGAGACTAATATTAGCGTAGATGCCATTCTTCTTCTGATGTAACGAGTACATCTGGTGTTATAGGAAGTGTTCCCGGTTCTGGCTGACCTAATTTATGCAGCCTAATAATCCTTTAACAGATTTGAAAATATAAATTGATAATGTGTTATGTGTATGCCAGGTTAAAGAGATGCGTTTTTAGTCTAGATTTAAACTGACAGAGTGTGTCTGCTTCCCGAACAATGCTAGGAAGATTGTTCCAGAGTTCAGAGCCAAATAGGAGAAGGATCTACCGCCTGCGGTTGATTTTGATATTCTAGATATTATTAACTGGCCTGAATTCTGAGATCATATGTTGCATATGTCGTAGTTTAGATATATTTTTAAGATGGAAGAATGCGGTTTTACAGATGCTAGAAACTTGGCCTTCAAATGAAAGATTGGTATCAAAGAGCACACCCAGGTTCCTAACTGACGACGAAGACTTAACAGAGCAGCCATCAAGTGTTAGACAGTATTCTAGATTATGTGAAGAAGTTTTTGGTCCATAAATTAGAATCTCTGTTTTTTTTCTGAATTTAGTAGTAGGAAATTACTGGTCATCCAATTTTTTATATCAGCTATACATTCCGTTACTTTTGCGAATTGGTAAGTTTCGTCAGGGCGTGAAGAAATATAGAGCTGAGTATCATCAGCGTAACAATGAAAACTAACGCCATGCTTCCTAATGATATCTCCCAAGGGTAGCATATACAGAGTGAAAAGCAACGGTCCTAGTACTGAGCCTTGCGGTACTCCGTTTTGAACTTGTGATCGATATGACATCTCTTCGTTTACTACTACAAACTGATAATGGTCAGATAAGTATGATTTGAACCATGACAATGCAATTCCACTAATGCCAACATAGTTTTCGAGTCTATTTAAAAGAATATTGTGATCAATAGTGTTAAATGCAGCACTAAGATCCAGTAACACTAATAGAGAGATACAACCACGATCTGATGATAAGAGCAAATCATTAGTAACTCTAATGAGAGCAGTGTCAGCACTATGGTACAGTCTAAATCCTGACTGGAAATCCTCACAGATACTATTTCTTTCTAAAAAGGAACATAGTTGTGATGAAACTGCCTTTTCTAGTATTTTTGACAGAAAAGTGAGATTTGAGATCGGCCTGTAATTGACTTATTCTTTAGGATCAAGTTGTGTTTTTTTAATAAGAGGTTTAATAACAGCCAGCTTAAAAGTTTTCGGTACATATTCTAGTGATAAAGACGAATTAACAATATTAAGAAGAGGATCTATGACCTCTGGAAGCATCTCTTTCAATAGCTTAGTCGGTATAGGGTCTAACATACATGTTGTTGATTTTGATGATTTAACAAGTTTAGACAATTCTCTCCTAAAGCAGTAAATGAATTGAATTTTTCCTCAGGGACACTACAATGCACTGTCTAACACGATACTGTAGTAGATGGTTGCATGGTTATAATTTTCTCTCTAATATTGTCAATCTTGCAAGTAAAGAAGTTCATAAAGTCATTACTGTTGTGCTCTTTGGAAACATTAGAACTTGAAGCTTTATTTCTTGTTAATTCAACCACTGCATCAAATAAATACCTAGGGCTGTGCTTATTTTCTTCTAAAAGTTTTGAAAAATAGGCAGATCTAGCAGTTTTTAAGGCCTTTCTGTACACAATCATTCTCTCTCTCCACAAAATGTGAAAAACTTCTAGTTTTGTTTTCTTCCAGCTGCGCTCCATTTTTCTGGCTGCTACCTTTAGGGCCCGAGTGTGCTCATTGTACCACGGCGTTGGATTAATTTCCTTAATCTTTTTTAAATGCAAAGGAGCAACTGAGTCTAATGTGCTGGAAAAGACAGAGGCAATAGTTTCTGTTGCAACAGTTGCAAACTGGGACTTCTCCCTGGATTTGGTCTGATCAGAGCAATTCCACGTTCAGATTTGTGGATTAGAGGACAGCCGAACAATTCTGGTGGCAACCAGATGTGTGTTCAAACAACCTCTGCTCGAGAGTGAAACGACTGGTGGTGTGAGGAAAAATTAGCATTTATCTGCTACGCTGGTGAGTCATTTGCAATTTAACTTAACTGCAGAAATATTGAGTCTTTGTATGTGGATTAATGAATTGGCAAGATTTAGTTTCATGATTGTTGTTTTTTCTTCAGCTGTTGCTGTAAGCCAGTGTGAAGAATTGATCACTAAATGAAATATTTGAACTCATCCATTATTATCCTGCTTCATGTGTGTTTCTCTCACAGAGAAGAAGAGGCAGATAGTGAGATTGGAGGTGAAATCAAGTAGAAATGTGAATGATCTGGCAGTGAGGAACCAGATTTTACAGAAGGTTAGTTCAATATACTGCACATTGAATAAATATCAATGACTTACCAAGAGCATTGAGTAATAAAAGTGTGCTTGTGTTCTTCAGATATTGCAGATACTGATGGAGAAGGGACTCACAGAAGATGCGAAACTTTTGTGGAAAATGATTTCTGGGGAAAATGTCTTTCAGAGAATGTGGCATCAAAAGAATGATGTTTCTCAGACGCCCTGCAGCAAAAAAAAGAACTGAATGTCTCATAGTAGTGTTTCTTGTGTAATTTTAGTTGTATACCCAGCTAACGGGGAACGTTCTCAGAACGTTGTGGCAAGGTTCTCTCAAAGTTATGAAAAGCGTTCTTCCAGTAGTGTTAATAAAACTTTTGTTCAAAATTATCTTTATTAATGTTAGCACAAACTCACTATTTGTATACATCATTCATGGAATGTTTTTTCCTGGAATGTTTAGTTGGATGTTAATCTAATGTTTCTTAAATATTACTGTGTGTTTCAGAACATTCAGAACTTTCAAAAGTAACATTCCAATAATGTTTGCAAAACGGTCAAATGAAATGTGACAGAAAAAAGTGAATGCAAAAATGTTAGGACATATTTTTGTTAGAAGGTCATTGAGGCATCAGTACATAAAATATGCACTTCTGCATTATTAGGCTGTTTTTATATTTAATGCAAAAAAAAAAAAAAAATAGGATTTGTAAGTTTTGTATAATAATAAGAATAATAATAAGATTAACTTAATCGTCCTCGCATCTTACACTGATTGTTTTTGTTCTTTTGCATTGTTAGTTGATTCTAGTTTTTGATGACTGACATGATTCTTTGGATCTTCATCAGGTGTTTCACATGCGTTGTTTTGACATTGAAGCCTAATGCAAACATGTCTTGACACATTATAGATCTTATATGAAGCGTACAAAATAAGTACATTCATTGCCATTGTACATTTGGAAGAGGATCACTTCTGGAACGTTGTGTGGTCAGAATGATAATTTTGAGTTGAAGCTGTTGCCTGTCTAAAGATGATTATAATGTTTATAAAGAAAGAAACAAAAAAACACCATTTACAACAAAGATGCTTTATTCCAGTGTTAGGTAAGACTGTCTGTAGTGCATCTTTAAAATAGTAGTGCTCAGATTTGTGTTATCTTCTAATCCATTTATACTGTTCTTCTTGCATCTCTCCTGTAGGTGGCTTTCCAATTCTGGATTCTTGAAACAAAAGGATTGAAATGATAGATTGAGATTTAAGAGTCTCAATAACTGTCTTATTTACTTAAACCAATTTGAATTTGTCCACTATATACACTATATATTGCCAAAAGTATTGGGACACCCCTCCAGATCATTGAATTCAGGTGTTCCAATCACTTCCATGGCTACAGGTGTATAAAATCAAGCACCTAGGCATGCAGACTGCTTCTACAAACTTTTGTGAAAGAATGGGTCACTCTCAGGAGCTCAGTGAATTCAAGCGTGGTACCGTGATAGCGTGGTCAATAGCTACAGACCTCCAGACTTTGTGTGGCCTTCAGATTAGCTCAAGAACAGTGCGTATAGAGCTTCATGGAATGGGTTTCCATGGCCGAACAGCTGCATCCCAGCCATACATCACCAAGTGCAATGCAAAGCGTCGGATGCAGTGGTGTAAAGCACACCGTCACTGGACTCTAGAGCAGTGGAGACGTGTTCTCTGGAGTGACCAATCACGCTTCTCTGTCTGGCAATCCGATGGACGAGTCTGGGTTTGGCGGTTTCCAGGAGAACGGTACTTGCCTGACTGCATTGTGCCAAGTGTAAAGTTTGGTGGAGGGGGATTATGGTGTGGGGTTGTTTTTCAGGGGTTGGGCTTGAACCCTTAGTTCCAGTGAAAGGAACTCTTAATGCTTCAGCATACCAAGACATTTTGGACAATTTCATGCTCCCAACTTTGTGGGAACAGTTTGAGTATGACCCCTTCCAGTTCCAACATGACTGCGCTCCAATGCACAAAGCAAGGTCCATAAAGACATGGATGAGTGAGTTTGATGTGGAGGAACTTGACTGGCAAAGGAAAAACATAGATGTGTACTCAAAGTTTACTACTGTAACACTTAAAGTATAATTAAAATTATAGTTTAATACACTAACAAGTTGTCCATGTAATACTGAAATAGTACAATTACAAGTATACTAGTACATTTATATTAGTATACTCACAACATAAAAATATAGTTTGAACTTTACATAAGTATACTTTAAAAAATGAACTTGATGTATTGAATGTATATTAATTCCCTTTGGGTACTTATTTGGGTATGATCTCACCTTTTCTTAAATCTCTATCTTCAATCAAGGATAATCCTTTTAGACTTGATTTCACAGCCACTCTCACTGTTTATCATATAGAAAACATCAGCATGAAGACGTTTCAAAATGTATCCTTCTGTCTTACACGAAACAGCAGCAGGGTGCAGAACAACTTGACTGTGAGTAAATGCTGGCTGTTACTTTCACTTTTGAATCATTCTGGTTGGTTGAGCTGTATGTCAGACTGAACCAATCAGAGTGTTTGGGGCGTGGCCGTCTGTGTTTGGAGTCATAATGCTGTCTGTACATCTGTCCAGCTCATGTTCTCAGACACAAAGAAAAACACATGAGAGTTCACACACACCCGGCATTTATTTTATAAAGACATGCCACACATTCATATCCAGTAAGACTGACGCAATATTGAATATAATTTCAATAAGTTAAATATTGCAGGGAGAATTTTTTTAGGAATGCACAAAAACATTAATACTGCTGGGTTTCTGAAATAATAAACACTTTTTTAAAACTGATTTACTGAATTATCCGCTGCTTTGCAAGTATACAAATAATAGTACATAATATCACAGCATGACAATTACAAGCAAATATTAACATTAAGTTATAACTGTTAGATACAGATTTGACTGTTAAATGAAATACAATCTCTGAAAACAATGTTTCAAGTAAATTCAGAGAGAGTGAAGAGAGAGAGACAGGTGAGTGTGATATCGATAGAAGGGAGGAGAGACGATGCATGTCATGTGATGTGTCTTCCTCCATAAAACGTATATAACTCACTCCCTAAAGAAAGACAGACGCCTTAAATCAACATGATGAAGCTCTTCAAGAGCCTGTGGATCTTACTGGGTAAAGTACGACATACATGAATCTGCCGTTTTACACTAATATCAACTGAGATTTCTGCAATCTTTCCCTGAATTTTGCTCTGTTTGTAGATTAGTTTACATTCATCTCACTTTCTACTGTGGATTTTACATTGTAAAGTGTTGAAATTTCTTGCCAAACAAATCTAAATAAGTCTAGATAAGTTTCTGTTTCATGCATTCTTGCTTGTGTATCATGAACCACAACATTTTTTTAAATCATGATTTGCATTATGTAACATTTTTACCTCCATTCAGAAGTTTATGGATTTGTCAAGGTTTTGAAATTATTTTTATGCTCACCAAAGCTGCATTTATTTGATCATAAATACAGTACAAACAGTGAAATATTATTAGAATGTAAATCAGCTGTTTTCTATGTGAATATATAGTAAAGTGTAATTTATTCCTGTGATCAAAGCTGAATTTTCAGCATCATTACTCCAGTCTTCAGTGTCACATGATCCTTCAGAAATCATTCTGATATGATGATTTGATGCTCAAGAAACATTTAAGGATTGTTATCAATGTTGAAAACAGTCATATTTTTGTGGAAACTGTAATACATTTTATTTTTTCAGGATTCTTTGATGAATAGAAAGATCCACAATCTTTTTTTAAGATTCATGCAATTAATAATTAATAGTAAAATTCCATCAAATTGAACTGAATAATCCTTAAGGATTTTAATTGAATAATCACTAAATCAATTATTCAATTCAATTATTCTTAAAAAGGCTTAATTTTGTTTTTGAGCGTAGGCTATTTAATGCATTCTTGATGAATAAATCTGTCAAGTTCTTAAAAACATATTACTGACCCCAGTCTTTTCAACAGGTCATGGAGTTCCTTGTCTTTTCCTTGGCCTAGTTTTTCTAGGTTTATTTTTTTTTAGATCTACTTTACAAATCAAATCTTATGTTAAATAGATGCTCATTTGTGTATGTAAATGGTTTGATGGTGTTCTTTATGTCTGTATTTGTCTTGTTGTGGTTCTGCACAAACATGTTTTTGTCTGACTTCAAACAAAGTCTGCGCTTTACAGATTATTATTAGTAATGTATCGGTAGTTTCCTCCAACATGGTTATTGCACAGATCAATGTTTTATGATTTGTTAACGCTTTAGATTACAGCCCGGAAAGTACTGCATAATTACAACATATTTACAGCTTAACTTCCAGGAATTATAGTGTACCTATAAGGCAAGGCAAGGCAAGGCAAGGCAATTTTATTTGTATTTGTAAGTACTTTACATAAAGAAGTACATAATAATAATGGAACACATAAGAAATGCAAATAACAGTAAAAACTGAGAATTTTGCTATCTTGTTTCAGGAAATATTTTGTTGTCCCTCAGAGTGGATCTAAATGGATCTTCCTCGTGCAGAGGGATAACTATTTATATTTGTCAGGTAGCTGTGCGTTTAAACATTACCCTTACAGACAAATCTTCCTGAACTAACTCTGTCAGAGCTCCATCCAGGGATAACAAATGCTTACTTCCTAATTCTTCCAGCTCTTTCAACCAGACAGCAAGATTTAAAATGCATTAAAAGTCAGAAAATAAAAAGATTATACATAAAAGATATAAAATGCATTAAAAATGAAAAAAAAAAAAAAAAAAGAGTTGAAAGAATAAAAAGATAATACGTATAAAATAAAGTGCAAGCAGTTCGGACATAGCACAGTGCTCAGTCAGCAAATGCATAGATAAAAAGATGTGTTTTGACTCTGGATTTGAATGTGGCTACTGTTGGAGCACACCTGATCTCTTCTGGAAGCTGGTTCAGCTGCGGCTGGCGTAACAGTTAAAAGTTTCTCTAAGTCTCTTGACTGCAGACAAAGCATCTAATTCTTGCAATATTTTTAAGATGATAATATGCTGATTTAGTTATTGTCTTTACATTGCTATTGAAACTCAGGTCTGACTCCAAAATCACACCAAGATTCCTGACTTGATTTTTAGTTATTTGACCCCTAGAGTGAAGGTATGCGTTCACTATCTTTGTTTCCAAACGCAATGACTTCAGTTTTGTCTTTGTTTAACTGAAGGAAGTTTTGTTAATTTCATCAATGCATTGGCACAGGGAGTCAATGGGGCTGTAGTCGTTAGGTGAGAGGGCTAGGTAAATCTGGGTGTCATCTGCATAGCTGTGATATGCAATTTGGTTCTTTCTCATTATCTCATTCTATCTCATTACTTACACATAAAGTAAGTATGTGTAAGTCTAGGGAATAAAGGGGTAACAACCAGGAAAATAACAAATTATTTAAACTAAGTATTTTAGAACTAAGGGGTACTTACACTGTTATGATAGAGAACAGTCTTACTTTTGGGAGCAATTTAGCAAGAACATACACTACACACCTTTTTGTAATAATAGTGTACAAATATATAAAGTCTTTTTTAAAACTTACAGGGTAGGTGTCACAGTCACCGTCTTGTCCCGTTTGTTTTGTTTGTCATGTGCTTCTTTGTTCCCGCCACTCATCACTCACCACGGACACTGATTGCCTTCACAGCTGTTTGTCATTTGTATTGTGTATTTAAGTTCCTGCCTGTCTTCAGTGTCCAGTATTGTTAATGTCTACTGTGTTTGCTGTTACCCGTTTTTCCAGTCTCTGAGATTAAACTTCGATGTGTTACTTGTATCTTCTGCTTCAGTCTTCCTTGGAGCAAGCCTGACAGAAGGCTGCATATCAGTGCATTTATACAGTATTTTGTTTTTATTGCAAAAGTGCACTGACTGAGTTATTTCAAGCCAAGTAAAACTACAATATTGCAATTTTTTAACACTGGGGAAGTGTACTCTTGTTTCATGTAGTTACAGGGTAAGTACAATAAAAACACATTTACACAATCTGATATTACTTGGAAACCTTTATTTGAAAAAACAACTTATTTCAAAACAGATTTACAACACTTCTTATTTATGTCTCTTGCTTGGCTTCCTCCTCCTCTTGTTCCTCTTCTACTTTTTTCCCTTTAAATTCTGTATAAGAAAATACAGTACACCCAGAAATGTTCTCATCATTTACTCATCTTTTACCCTCATGCCATCCGAGGTGTATATGACTTTCCTTCTTCAGATGAACACAAACAAAGTTTTTTTTAGAAAAATAAATAATTTCTGGGAATGCTTTATAATGCAAGATCATGTGTTCCTAAAAGATGAAGCATCAAATAGCACATACAGCAATAACTACAGTAATCCATACGACCCCAATGGATGAATCAACTCCCGTGAGAACGCCATGAAAGCTTGAAGCTTCACGTTGCAATGTGCTTCGCCAAGCATGAAGTCGACTTCTCATGCAGGCACTGGTGAAAGTTGGATGGAAGTGAAAAGATGAGTAAACCATGAGAACATTTCTGGGTGTACTGTATTTCTTTTAATACAAAATACAGAATAGCAAAAGTCATGGGATTCCTTCTTAAGATTCATCAGTGGAAAGACTGAGAAAGAAGAAAAGGAACAAGAGGAGGAGGAAGCCAAGCAAGAGAGAAAAAAGGGACAAAACATGCTACTTTCTGTCCAGACTTTGGAATTTGAAATGAAAAGCTGATTTAAAAAAAAATAAATAAATGAATTAAGAAGTGTTGTAAACCAGTTTTGAATTAAGTTGTTTTTCAAATAAATGTTTCAGATTTGTGTTTTTTTTATTGTACTTACCCTGTAACTACATAATTTACAGCCCGCAGATGTCATACTTACCCTGTAACAAGAGTATTTCCCCTAGTATAAGTACACCTTAGTTCTAAAATACTTACAGTATAATTAATTTGTTATTGGTTGTAACCCCTTTATTCTCCAGACTTACACATACTTATGTTATAGGTACACTATAATTACTGGAAGTTACGCAGTTATCATCATTATCATTCACATGATGTTTTATTTATTAGCAATGATATCAAAATGAATTAAATCAAAAAAATATTTCGGTGTGATTCATCAAATCCTGATTCCACAGGGTTTTTACTGACTGAGGAAACAGCGAATGGACAGGAAGGTAAGAATCATTCAGTTTATTGATTGTTCTGTTTTGTCTGTTTGAACTGGAAAATATAAAAGTAATTGAAAATTTAGCCCTGTAATGAAGCTCTGATGTCCATTTCTTCCACTTCAGCCGGTTCCAGTTCCTGAGACCAGTTAGTCAGAAAATCGTATTAACTGGCAATATTTCTTCCCCCCCAAATTATAAGGAATAATTTTGCCTTTATTGAACCAAGTCCCGTCCTAATTTATTCTTTTTTTTTAGTAATCTGTTTCAATTAGATTTCAATCAGCAATTCATTTCTTATCCATTTCTTAGATTATAATGCTTTTTGTGCAATATAAAACACCAAACAAATAACGATATAGGCCTAGATTAGAATTATATGATATAACAAATGTTGGATTTCTGGTAAAACAAATGACGCTCATTACAGGATCATTCCTTTCCCTCTTCATTTTAAATATCTGTGGCATTTTTGCACCTTTAAAGGGGACCTATAATGCCTCTCTTTCACAAGATGCAATATAAGTCTCTGGTGTCTCCAGAATGTGTGTGTGAAGTTTCAGCTCAAAATCCCCCACAGATCATTTATTATAGCTTGTCAAATTTGCCCCTGTTTGGGTGTGAGCAAAAACACACCGTTTTTGTGTGTGTCCCTTTAAATGCAAATGAGCTGCTGCTCCCGCCCCCTTTCCAGAAGAGGGCGGAGCTTTAACAGCTCAACAACAACAAAGCTGGAGAATCTCACGCAGCCAAAATGAGGATTGTCAGTAACGGTGTTCAGCCTTACATTGTTCAAACCGGAGTCGACACTGATGGAGAGACTCAGGAAGAAGTTACAACTTTTAGAATGAAACTGGACGTTTCTGAATGGTTAGTGGATAAATTGATGTAGTTGCTGTGGAGTTGATTCAACTCATCCACTAGCATGTGCCGTCATGTTCATCTTTTGTGTTGAATTGACCCTCGTTTGTGAAGCAGTCCGGCGTAAAATGACGGCATGACAACAACACTCTACTACAACAACTCTTCCTCTTCTCTAAAGCAGCCCAACATGGCCCCGCCCTCTTTGTTGCGTGTTCTCGGGGGCGGGGTTTATGTAAATTTTAGGGTTGGTGATGTCACAAACCCAGGAAGAAGCTCGTTGTAGTCCCTACCAGCCGTTTGTTGCGATTTCTGTAAAAGAAAATATCTCCTTTGCATTGAACTTTGAGTGTCGTAACTTTGCAGATGTTGTTTATGATCAAACAGCAACATTACACACTAACTAAAGTTAAAAAAAAGTCAAATCATAATCAACTTCCCTTTTAACACTTAATTTCAGACTCTGGTTTGCATTTTGCTGATGGTGAAATGCTTCTTCTGGAAGGTCTTCTTCAAAATCTAATGCTTGATGAGAATAAAAAGATGGTGATTCTCACTGGCCTTTTCCAGAGAACGCAGCAGTATGGGGGCAAACTAGTCAGTCGTCAACTTACGCCGACTCTGTGCCTGAATTTGCCATTGATGGTTTGCTCAATTCCTGGACCCACACTAACGAAGAGACCGACCCGTGGTGGAGAGTGGATCTTCCGAAAGTATACAGAGTGAACAGAGTGAGCATCACTAATAGACACAGCAATGCTGCGAGGATAAAAGGAGCAGCGATTCGTATTGGGAACTTCCTTGACATTTACAGCAACCCCATGTAAGGCTTTCTCTGACTGTTTTGATGAATGTGGCTGCAGATGAACAGAAATCGATAACAGATGAACTCTGTCTGTAGATGTGGTGTGATTTCGACTCTTGCAGCGAGTGCCACGGTCAGTTTCTCCTGCGGTGGGATGGAGGGACGTTATATGGTTGTTCATATTCCTGGAAATCTGAAGATTCTTAGCCTTTGTGAAGTTGGAGTCTACGGGTATTTGGCAGGTAATTCACTCTTGCATTCATGAAAATCTGAGAATGAACCTCATTGCTTCCAAAAGAACCAATGAGTTTCATTCTCATGTGAGGCTGTTGAGGTACTAATCATGAAATTGTTGTGAATATAGTTGTGAGGGCGTCGTTTTTTTGACAGTTGTTCATTTAGAAATTACTCCCTTCACAACTAATAATAATCTAATCCCAACAGCTACAAACTTTGTGCATTAAGATGTCATGCAATTAAAAAAAAAATTCCTAGGAAATCTGGCAGCAGGTGAAGCCGTTACACAGTCGTCAACATCTGCGGACTGGTCTGCTGAAAAGGCCATTGATGGTAATCGAGGTCTCCAGCAGCTGTACACGGGATGCTCGTCAACCCTTAATGAGACTAACCCGTGGTGGAGGCTGGATCTGCGTCATGTTTACAGAGTTAGTAGAGTGGTCATCACTAACAGAAAGGACTGCTGTGCAGAGCGACTAAACGGAGCGAAGATTCACATCGGAAACTCTTTGGAGAACAATGGCAGCAACAATCCCATGTGAGACTCTTGAGGTTGAAAGAATACATAAATGTGACTGATTAATGCAGTATTTTTTATCTCCATCTGTTTCTCTGTCTGTAGATGTGCTGTTATTCCTGCTATTCCAGCAGGCGAGTCCTACAGCTACTCATGTAATGGGATGGATGGACGTTATGTGAATCTGATCATTCCTGGAGACATGAAGACACTCGCTCTCTGTGAGGTGGAGGTCTATGGCGACGGTAAAACATTGTCACATATTTTTGTCAACAAATACACTAATAAAACTAAAACTAATGTTTTAACGAATACAACCTCTACTACCTCGGATGGCATGAGGGTCTACTTTTTTAGGGCATGTTTGTTTAAGATCATTTGTAAAGATGCAGTTTAACTCTGGAGTTGATTTGTTCTGAAACAGGTGAGAGAAAAGAAACAAATTGCCAGCAGCTGTCATCTGTTTTCCCTCTCTTTAAAAACAGATCTCTTAGTCTTGAAGTTGAGAAACACTTGAAATTCAATTAAAGCCTTAAATGTCTTCGTGAACATATTAAAGGGTTAGTTCACCCAAAAATGAAAATAATGTCATTAATACTCTCCCTCATGTCGTTCCACACCCGTAAGACCTTCGTTCATCTTCAGAACACAAATTAAGATTTTGAAATCCGATGGCTCAGTGAGGCCTGAGCAATGACATTTCCTCTCTCAAGATCCATTAATGTACTAAAAACATATTTAAATCAGTTCATGTGAGTACAGTGGTTCAATATTAATATTATAAAGCCAAGAGAATATTTTTGGTGCGCCAAAAAAACAAAATAACGACTTATTTAGTGATGGCCGATTTCAAAACACTGTGATGCAAAAACTTGAGAAAATGAGATCCAGGCAGTAGATAAAGTTGATGAAAAATTATTTATTCATTACAATTAAATTACGCAAACTTTAAAATGAAAATATTTAATAAAACAAAAGGTAAATAACAACATAAAGAAGCAGTCAATAGTTAATAATAAAAATTAGAGTATATTATAATATGAAGATCAAAAAGAGCAATAATTAAGACATTTGTAGCCAAAGAGAGCCCAAAAGCTATCAATGACTTGGTCAGCTTATACCATGAGCATATAGGGAAATTTACATCCCACTCAATTGATGTTTGTTCTAAAAGAAAAGGTTAATTTCACCCATTACGTCATCTACTGGTCCAGTGTCAAAAATAGTTGTTTTATCCCCTTTGGGGAATTTTGCAAATTTTACACTATTAAATGTCAGCAAATATTAATTCTGAAAAAACACCACTTTTGCCGTACTTGGCAGGCGTCCAATGTCTAACCACAAACGTGTCAGCATGACCTGGCTGTTACATTGGAACACTTGAAGAACAACTGAACATAGCAATCATACTCTTAAATATAAAATAACCATAAGGGTACAATAACAAGTAAATCCTTGAAAATATGATAAGAATTAATATATAAAGTAGGAGTACATGAATATATGAAAGCAAAAGTAAAACTGATAAATCATAAGCCATAAATGATTAAAATAAATATTAATAAAAATGCATGAATATGTATATTGACCATTTCGGATCCATCAACTGCTTCAGGAAGCTTCGGAGCGTTATGAATCTTTTGTGTCGAATCATGATTCGGATCGCGTGTCAAACCGCCAAACTGCTGAAATCACGTGACTTTGGCGCTCTGAACCGCTGATTCGACACGCTGATTCATAACGCTCCGAAGCTTAATTTGTGTTCTGAAGATTAACGAAGGTCTTACGGGTGTGGAACGGCATGAGGGTGAGTAATTAATGACATTATTTTCATTTTTGGGTGAACTAACATTTTAAGGCTTGTTGCAATTGGTTTTTGTTGCTTTTGGAGATTTACCTGAAACCTGAATTCAAACCGAAGATTTTAATGATCGTATATGAAATGAAGGTTATTGCAGCAAATTCACCAAATACTTTAACTTGATGTCGCTCCAGAGTTGTTTAATGAGTAATAAAGTGATATTGTTTTATTCAGGGTTTACAGTGATATCACGCAGTTTGAGAGATTTGAGCGTATTGTCGTATTTTGATGCTATTTTCAGTTGGGATCTGCTCTGGCTGACAGAGGATTCACAAATGTGACACTGAGTTGGTCTCAAACCCCTAAACAGGTGATCCAGAAGGTGAAGACGGCTAAAATTGAGTCTGTTCTCACAACTGTACAATAACTTATGAACAAACAGGAATGATTATAAAATTATTATGAGAAGCAGGCTAATAAGCAAATATGTTTTGTTTACAGGTCGTTGTGGGAAAGGAAAATAACACCCTGGAAATCAAATCTTTAAATGCACATTTCTTAAAGACAATAATTATGATTCTATATATTTCCTAAAATTTCCTAAAATAAAAAAGTCTATTATATATGTTTACTATGAAAAGACTTTTAACACACTTCTGCTTGCTTTCCCCTTTAGTGTTTATTCACATATAAGGAATTATAAACATCTTGTGTATTGTCAACAGAGATAAATATAGATATAAATATAGTAATAAATATAATGAAAAATAAATTAAAGTCAAATGTATCTTTACACTAGTGTAATTAATTTTAATGTCAATTTTCTGTAAATTCTGTAAATTCTGTAAATGCTCCAGAAGGAAACACGATGCATTAAGAGCCGAGGGGATGAAAACTTTTGAATTCAAATATCAAGGTAAATTGTACTTAATTTTTCTGCCAGGAAACATGCAAGTATCTTCTGTTGGTTCTGAAGGGCAGTACTAAATGAAAAACAATGATATTTAAACAAAATAAGAAAAATTGTGACATCTTCATCCTGTTCAAAAGTTTTCACCCCCCGACTCTTAATGCATCGTGTTTCCTTCTGGAGCATCAGTGAATGTTTGAACCTTTTTTAATAGTTGAGTTTGAGTCCCTCAGTTGTCCTCAGTATGAAAACACTGATCTCAAAATCATACAGTCATTGCTGGAAAGGGTTCAAATATGCAAAAATGGTGGAAAACTGAAGAATCTGCAGGAGCTGGAGGATTTTTCTGAAGAACAGAGCTCAGTTTAACTGCTCAGAACAAACAAGAGACTCATGAACAACCATCACAAAACACACAAACAGTCGTGGATCATCAGGTAACCACACACAGTATTGAGAATCAATGCTTCACATACTTATGAATGGGGTTATTTTAATAAATTCAGCTATGTAAACATCTTTTATGAAAAATATCTTACTCAGGACAGTACTAAATAAAAAATAACATGCATTTTGTATGCTCTCTCTTATTTTGTTAAAATTACTCACATTTTCACAGATTCTGCAAGTGCTTCACATACTTTTTCTTGCAACTGTGCTTCTTCAGACCTCTCGTGTGAGTCGAGAATCAGGCTAGCTGTCATGGACGATTTCTCGACACTTTTGAAACACTGACGCTGACACGAAAGCGTCTTTTGCATTGTGAGATATTTTTATGTGATCGGACTGATAACCGAGCATTAGAAGTGTTACCAATCACCGATCAGGAGGAACTATCTCTGATCACATTACATTCTAGCTCTCGCATACTGTAAGTTTTCCAGCAGGTGGCGCCGTTTACCTTTCTGTTTAGTTATATGGAGGAACGCTGCAGAAATGTGATAAATACACACAGTGTTTAGGTTTGCCTTCATCAGCTCTTTCTCTTTCTTTCTGATTCAGTTTTTACTCTCACTTGCATGTGTATATGATTCATTCTACAGTTTAGTATACTATTAATGTGCATTGAAGATAATTATATATATTTTTAACAATTTTATTCACAAAAATCACAATTTATCCTTTAAAGAAAACACAGTTTGTGCACCGCAATGTTTCAGTTTGCTTAAATTAGATTTTGCAATGTCAGTTTTTGAAGAGTGTTGGTCTCGAGTTCAAAATAATGATAATGAAATTTATTTTAAAATCTAAAAATATGAAGAAGAAAAATATGTTTTAAATTGGGTATAAATGAACACAGTGTGAAAGTTTTCAACATTTTAATCATCTCAAGGAGTATATTACTAAAACTGTCACCTACTTTGGGTAAATTCAAATATATATTTGAGGTTAACCTGATGACAAAAATAACATCGCAAGGCTGAACCTACCACTGAAACTATGAGCCAATCACAGGAAGTGATGCCAATCAGTGTTGAGTTCCTGACACTCGCTCATCCTGCATAGATTTACACATGTGTTCCAGCAGGTGGCACCATTTTCCTTTCCCTGTGATTATTTGGAGGATCACTACAGAAATGATCAAGGTTAGTATAAATACAGTTATTGACTCCTTTCAGGAAACTTGCATTATTTGTTTCTTAGGATCTTATTTTAAAGAAGGTCTACATAAAGATGCAACTTTACCAAATTATTGTGGGTTTTTTTCTACTTGATGCAGATAAATGCTATTGGCTGATCTTTACTTGAAGGTGTGGAAATTTCAGGCAACATCTGGCCATTTTTTAATATTTATTTTATATTTATTTACTTAAATAAAATGGTCATATATTTACATTTAGGCTCATTCTACTGCAAACATCTTTATAAATGAGGCCTAGGTTTTAATTTTGTTAATGGTACTTTTGGACAGGAGCATCACATCTGACTAATTTAACTAGAATCTCCCTAGTGACGAATGAATTTAATAAACAAAACATAATAGAGATATAATTAATTTTGAAGTTTTATTAAGTGTTGACAATGAGTGGTTTTTATAATCAATTAACACTGCTTTTGTCATTTTTTTACAAGATGGACAAAATTTGTCACCAAAAAAGTCATTCGGTTTAACCAAAATTACAGTTTTACAGAATGACGATATTTTCAAACAATGCTAACAGGCTGATATCTAACAAAAGGACAATCAAACATTTTATATTTAGTACAAGTTTTTAAAATATTACAACATTTTCCATGTTTTATAGCGGTTGCACCGAATGACCTGATGTTTCGGGACATGCGTATGATCAAGAGAAAACATGAATTTATCAAATAGTTAAGAGAGAGTTAGTTACTTTGCTTCATGAGCATGTGGTCCTTTGCAGACGTCTGAATGATGTCACATCCTGTCACATGACACTGATGGCATGACTTGATCCAAAATGGTCTCTTTATATTGGTTACTCCGAATGACATCAATGAAATTCATTTTTCCGCACATTCTTTCTCATAACAAAACAACGACTTCTACACATAATTTTATATCATTTTGCACTATGTTGATATATGATGATATAAAATCATGCCAGAATAAAAAATATATACATTTATTACATTTTAAGATGTTTTAATCACAAATGAAATGGCTGTATTGGCCTTTGGACGGTTAAACCGAATGACCTTTTGACACTTCAAAATCTTTAAAATATCTTTATATGTAGAAAAATATAATTAAAACCTTTTGGATTCAATAAAAGAGATCTAGTTGTATTACCTCACATACTTTGGATGTCATATCTTTGTTTATTATTATTATTAAGGCCTTTGAACAAAAAAAATGACCCGTCACGTCATTGACCCGTTTACACCAAAATACAGAATGGTTTCATCGGAAGCGTGACCTTTGACATCAACAACAAAAGAAACGGGAAGTGTTTCCTCCTCCTGCTGTTCAAACTCGAGAAGTGGAGTTCTTCTATAACTATATGCACATGGTTAATGGTTGGTTGCATTTGTCATTGTGTTTTGTTAGCAGAACAGACCGGCGCTCTGGTGACCCGTGAGCTGAGACGCGCGGATGTACCGGACGGACGGGATGAATCCATTAGGATGATAGCATGCTGATTGGCCCCTGGAGGTAACGATGGCTCGCACATTTGGCTGCCTGTGCTTGTCCTTCATTACAATGGAGATGAATTCACCAGGCTCCCACTAAGCAGATTATGACAGCGACATTTCCAGAAGGGAAGCTAATTATGTTAAGGGACAGACTCAAACTCGCCTACCTTGTGCTGCAGAGACACTTCAGATGAAATACACAAACCATTAAAGCCATTAAATAGCATTTCTGAGCATGTCAGATTGTAATACTCAACTTTGATGATAATTCTGTGATTTGAATATGCGACCTTTTGATTATAATTATTTAATTAGGATGTTCTTAAGCGTTTGTGCTGTTGCGTGGGCCGTCTGTTCGCTCCTGTGTCAAAGGCCGCGGTATTACAGTAGGAGGATGATTTAGAGCCTTTGTTTCGTGAATCGGAGGCTCCGGCGTCCAGCACTCGCGCATCAATATTCCACTCACAAACGTGAATTTGCTCACTGCGTGATTGAACGTATTGTGAAAAGACACAGAATGTTCCTAGAGCCGGCGGAATTGTGACAAAAGGTGAGCGATTTGGATCAAATCTCGTTTGCACATCTTTTCTCTGAGAGGAAGAGGGAAATTTGTAGAAGGAGTTTGAGTTTGTGCATAGATGAGAATATGTGATCTGGTGTTGGATGGAAATTTCATTTTCATTATCTGGATTCTCCTTCAAGATTAAAGGCATCTTTGTAACAAAAAAAAACTAATTATACAGAATTACAACTAAACTTTTAGTATTTCAGCTCATGTTCACTAGCTGCTCATGCTTCTAATGCATTCATTTATTCATATTTGTCCATTTAAATTGTATTTATTTATTTTAATTATGTATTTTAATTTGGTTTATTTATTTTAATTGTATTTATTTTAATGTATCATTTTATTTGTAATTTTAAGTTTTATTTATGTATTTTTATTTTAATTGTATTTAATTTTATTTTATTTATCAGAATTTCCTTTATTTTTATTTTAAGTTGATTCATTTAATTATATTTATTAATTTTTCCTTTTGTTTAATTTTATCAATTATTTATTTTTTATTTTATTTATTTATTAGAATTTTCTTTACTTTACTTATTTATTATTTATTTTAATCATATTTATATATTTTAATTTTTATTTGAAGTTGATTGTTTATATATATATATATATATTATATATATATATATATATAAAATTTTAATTATTATTTTTCAATTTATGCATTTATTAGAATTTTATTTGAAGTTGATTTGTTCATAATATATATATATATAATAATATATATATATATATAAAATTTTTATAAATTTATTATTTATATTATTTATTTTATTTATTTTTATTTTTTTATTATTTATTTAATTTATTTATTAGAATTTTATTTTATTTACTTTTT